>NNCF01126575.1:174160-274744 GCA_002313205.1 Laupala kohalensis | reverse complement strand
CGATGTGAGGAAGCTACCACCTGAGCTCCTCCGAAAAACTTGTAAGTGAGAACGAAAAACTTCGATGTGAGCTAACGCATCTAGCGCTGCCGAAAAACTTCGATGTGAGTTGTGAGCCGCGTAAGCATCGGCTGCGACGAGAAAAAATATCGATGTGAGTTGTGAGCCGCGTAAGCATCGGCTGCGACGAGAAAAAATATCGATGTGAGACCGACATTGAGTCTGCTTTCCCTTAAATGGGCTCTATCCCTACTTTTTCCCAAAAATCTTCAAAATTTTGAATGTCACGTGATCCAAAACTCCCAATGCCGAAATGATTCCCCCTTCTTACGCCTTGACTCTCATTGGAACATTTTTATAGGGCTTCAACTGATTTCTAGAATTTTCTCAACGACGCTGTGGCTTCTAACGATTTTCACGCAAGTTCATACTTGTTTCTACTCTCTGTACAGCTGTGGTTTATTAAGGCGGGTCGGGTCTTCTCCCTCATCCCCTCGCTAGCTTGCGATTTCTAAAACGTCATAAATTTTATTTGAAGTTAAAGGAACGCCGCCAAGACCCTTGCCGCGACCGGGCGCGGTCGTCGGCCCTCTGTCGGCATCCAACCGTCATCCGTTTAAATTTCTACTCTTTAAACTTCAAAATTCCGCAACATGGATGATTAAATTTATAATTAATTAGTAAATTATTCAAATCTCACAATATATAATTATTATTTTCGATCATTCCCTATTTAAGAGAGCGATGAACTTGAGCATCTTCAGGACGTCCTTGCACCATTCTTTTTTTCTTCCCAAACTCTCTTCATGTGTTCACCGTGTTCTCTCTTCCTCTCCGCTCTCCATTCCTTTCCTCTTCTTCTTATAGCTATATTTTGTTCAAATTTATGTTCCTTTACAGTGTTCCTAAATTTTTTCCGATCATTGAAGTCATTTTCTGTAATGTACATTTGTCTGAGGTCCTCTTCAGTTTCATTTAACCATTTTGATTAATTTTTGCTGGATTTTGTAATGTCAAATAATCTTTTTGTGATTTTGTTTTGGTCCATTCTATGTATGTGTCCATAAAACTTTGCTCTCCTTTTCCTGAAGTTGTTTGTAATTGTTTCCGTATGTTTGTATATGTCTGATGTCGGTCGTTTAATCCATATCCCGTCTTTCATTATTGGTCCAAATATTTGTTGGAGGCATTTTCTTTCTTGTTTTTCAATATCTTTAATTTTTGTTTGGTATTGTAATGTCTGAGTTTTGCCTTTACTGATATTGATTTTTCGTTATAATATATCCAGAAGAGTTTATAGGCTTTTTGCAGTTTTGTGATGCGTGCTAGGTTTGCAGTGAGATTCAGTCCTGATGGTTCGATGATTTCTCCTAGATATTTGAAGTGGGGGACTTTTGATATATTTTCGTAACATGTTACTATGGGGAGGTTATTTGATGGTGACCGTTCTATGAATTGTGTTATTTCAAAGGAGATCAGAAGGCCAGTTTTCTGAGCTATTTCATACAGTTTTTCTAGAGCATGTTTTGCTTCTTCTCTGTTGTTTGAAAGGATGGCGAGATCATCTGCAACAGCCAAGCCTTTGATATTCATTCTTAGATCTTTTCTTTTACCAATTTGTATTCCCTTAACTTCTTTTTCACATGTTTTAATTACTTCTTATAGGACTACATTAAACAAAATAGCCGAGAGTCCATCACCTTGGCGAACTCATGTATGTATTTCGAAAGGTTCAGAAATTTCTCCCATAAATTTAACATTGGCTGTGGTGTTCGTGAGTGTTTGTTTAATGATTGATCTGGTTTTCCTGTCAATTTTGAATTCCTCTAGTGTGTTGAAGAGGGACTGCCTATCAATTGAATCGTAGGCCTTCCTGAAATCGACAAAGGTTACCACTGTGGTTTTGCAAGATCTTATCAGTAAAATAGTCTTCAGGTTCCAGATTTGTTCAATGCAGGAGCGTCCCTTACGGAATTCTCCTATCTGTGGGTCTGCTTGTTGTTCCAGTCGATTAAAGAGTGCTTGGGAGAGGATTTTATATGCAACTGGAAGAAGAGAGATCCCTCTGTAATTTATATATATATATATATATATATATAGAGAGAGAGAGAGAGAGAGAGAGAAAGAGAGAGAGACTTCTCGGTAATTGTTATAAACAATTTTATAAATTATAACAAATTTATTTAATACAATAAAAATAAAATACTCATTATGGTCACCTGTTCGCGTGCCATTGAGACTTCTAGGTGATATTTCAATTGTTATTACCAATTAATAAATTGTTATAAACAAATTTTCTTGAAATATTAAACATATAAATTACTCAGTATGGTCCCCAGATCGGATACCATTGAGAATTCAGGGTAACATTTGATTGTTATACACAAATAATCAATAATAATTAAATAAAAATGTGTCTCAGAATTTAGAAAAAAAATTTAATTATCAAAAGGGTGGTAACTGAATTCTCGCTTCCACGGGAACGCCTTGCAATTAAAAATACAACAATATGGTGTTCAAACGACATGAAATGTTTTTATTATCTGATAGAGAGTATTGATTTGATTTACACACACACAGAAATATTCATTCAGCACTGATTAATTATACATTAATTACAAGATCACTAGACATCATAAAGCTTACTGCGCAAAGAAAGTTCTCCGTTAAATTGAGAAATGGTACTCACCATTATTTCTGCCACTGAGCTTAGCTGTTCATTGACCTTACAATGTTTACGCACATATACCACACTTGACACTGAGTCTAATTACCTCTCGTTACAATTCATTTGGCCTTAGCAAAAATATAACACATATTACACTCTTTGACATTTTTATGAATTTACTAATGTTTTCCTTGATGTTGACCAAATGCACAGTTATTCTTATGTTGATGTTTAGGACTCCCCTTCGATGCAAGCTTCGTAACTGTTCGACCGTTTTTGCCTTTTCCACCGCACTGTCGTCGACTGGCTCCACTATCGCGACTTGTTTCAGGATCGCACTATGCTCCGTTAATCACTCTGCGTACTTTTTAATGACTCATTTCTTGCAACATTTAATTCTAACTTCGTGGTCACTTGTTTCTGTGCAAATAACATGCCTTCTGGCTGAAGATAAAGTGCGCTCACGGTATTTGCTTTGCAAGAAAGCTGCCTTGTCTCGGCTTACAATTGTACACTACTGATAACAAAAAAGGGCCCATTTATTTTCTAAGTCCCACGGTAAATCGTAACGAGATAAAATGTTTCATTACACCGCTATTAAAGAAATATTTTGTATTTTTTTATTATACACATTTTGGACTTCTATAACAAAAATATTCTGTATATTCTTGACTTCAATAAACTTTACCATTCTCTATATTTAAACGAAATCTCGAGATTCGTTGTCTCGCAAGGTCTTCATAGGCAATGTAAAAGATATTAGACTTTCTATAAAAAACGTTTGCGTAATACTGTGATAAAATAGTTTTTAACAGAATTTGAATATATAAGAATATTACATTTTACACTTTCAGAATTCTTTGTCAAGAAAGATAAGTAGAGTAACGAAATAGCATGAAAAATACAAAACACTCAGACGCAAGGATATTGAAGAAGTATTATCTTTAAAAGAGTATCACATATTTAAACAAAATTATTAATAGATGCAAGTAACGTTCTTTAATATAACTATGAAATTTAAAGGAAGAGAAAGAGAGAAGTAGGAACAAAGAAAGAAAACAAGAAACTGTGGTTGTATTTCACAATTTCGTTTGAATAAATTAATGAAAGAGATTTCAGTATTAGTTATATTTGTTGTAATCTAAAACACGTTTTTTGTTATATTAATCTCGGATCACGATTTTATATGCTGCACGATTACAACCAGTGTTATATTGTAGATCATTGTATTATTAGAACATGTAATTTATTAGTTCCTTGAATGGTTTAATGTGATTTATAACACGAGAAATAAAATTTTGTGTTATTAATTCATATTTTATACAAAAGTTTTCTATATTTATTTAATTTCTTTTGACATATATGAAAAAATAAAAGAATCACAAATTATGTGAAATTACGTTAGACAATACACGTGAAGAGAGAGGGAAAGAAAGAAAGATAGAGAGAAAAAGTAAAACAACGATAGAGAAAAGTGAGAGAAAGAAAGAGTGAAAAAAAGAAAGAAAGAAAGAATGAAAGAAAGAAAGAAAGAAATAGGAAGAAAGATAAAGAAAAGAACCTATGGTATTAATATGAGTTAATACATTTCAATTTGATTGGAATAAATAAAAGGGATTTGTCTTTTTTTATTTATTCATATCTGAAACAAGGTTTTCATATTATTGATCTCTGATTATTTTTTTAGGTTGCACGATTACTACCAAATTGTTATATCGTGGATAAATATGTCACTAGAAGATGTAATTTATTTGTTCCTTAAGTAGTTTTATATTATTTATAACTCGAGAATTAAACTTTTGTGTTATTAGTTCATATTTTAGACAAACGTTTTCTATATTTATTTAATTCCTTTTCACATATATGAAAAACTTAACAGAATCGCAAATTATGTGAAATTACTTTCGACAATACACATCACTTGTAGGCAATGAGATTTGATTCCTTTACTTCACTGTATAAATATAAGAAATTATAGGAATATTTATAAGTAATTTGTGATTCGAATTATACCAATTCCATACGATATCTTGCAATTATATTCAAATTCTGTTAAAAACTATATTTTATCACAGTATTACGCAAACGTTTTTTACAGAAACTCTAATATCGTTTACATTGCCTATGAAGACCTTGCGAGACAACGAATCTCGAGATGTCGTTTAAATATAGAGAATGGTAAAGTTTATTGAAGTCAAGAATATACAGAATATTTTTGTTATAGAAGTCCAAAATGTGTATAATAAAAAAATACAAAATATTTCTTAGCGGTGTAATGAAACATTTTGTCTCGTTACGATTTACCAGCGGTACTATTAGTCTTCCAAATATGGGAGCCGTTTCAAATAGACCTACGATTGGTCGAACGAAACTTCCCCACTCGAAGGGGAAGCAGGAGGAGAGAGGCGTTGCAAACTTAACAAATCCAAAACTGCTCAGAGCGTGGGACTTAGAAAAATAAATGGGCCCTTTTTTGTTATCAGTAGTGTACATAAATGATTTTAATGCGGACAATTTAACTCTGAATTTTGCTGCTTTTTTACTCGCTGGAGACAAGTTGTTGCCTGGTCGCTGTTCTTACTGGTTACGAACTTGTTCTTAATACTTCTTTTTTATTGATCACTATTCAATATTTTGAAAATGTAAAATTGTCATGTCTGCTTTACTGGCAACTTAATTTAGCATTTCCTGCAATTTGAGTTCGCGGGATATTGTTCACGAGCACAACTGTCAGTCTCAGAATGTTAATGAAATTTTTAATGCACTCGCTGAACTAATTCTTCATTATCCCGAACTGGACAACCTTTCACAATTCGCGCTTTATCTCGAATGTCATTGAAAGTTAACACTTGTAACATAAAACAAGTTGGAATGTGGAATTCAAATAAAATAACTTTTGTAAAATGTAAACTTTTTAATTTCCACTCGCAGTTGACCGAAAATAAATGGATCAATTGATGATCACGCACAGGCCACGTCTGCCCCAGCAAAGTTCTAATCGGTCTCGTAGTAGTCCCTCATCGCACTCAATCAATCTCACTCAATCTAACCCACCAACCTCTCAACCTCTCTCGTTCTCTACTACTCGTTCTTCTTTAAAAAGCTTCGTGTCCACTCTTTTTATCGAAAAAATTGGTCATGTGACCGACCCCCACTGAATATTTCTACTCTCCAATATCTATCTTTTGCTGCTCTCCCCACTACAAATTTGATTGGTTGTTTCTGAAACGTATTTTGTCGAAACTTCGTATTGCCACTAGACGCTTCTTGCTCCGCCCTTTCTGCTCTCTGATTCGTGGCTTTTCTTTTTAGTTGATTCTAAACTTTGCTTCTTGCCGAAATTTGTAGTTCCATTTTGTTTTTGGAACAATAACCTACGTCGTGGTTTTCGCGCAGCTGTACTGGCGGTTCCTATCTGTGATCCTTAATTTTATTGTTTTATTATTTCAGTGCTCGGCTCCTTTTGCCCATGTGCTAGCCCTTGCGCTGCCTGCCGAAACTTGTTCCCGGGTTCCGTCGTTTTCACTGACCTGAAGTTTTATGATTCTCTTTAGAAATCTTTCCCGCGGTAGTCTGGCGCGACCATATTTTGATTCTTTTCCGAATTTTGCACGACCCAAGACAAAGCGATGTCCCAAGAGAGATCCTGCGACGCTCCTACTTCGGTCTGTCTCAAGATGCGTTTTATTGTTGTTAAGGGAAAATAATATTCCCTGATATCCGTTCCTTTCGCGGGCTGTCTTTTAGAATAAATTTTGACAAACGTTCTTTTTCCGAAATGTTTCTGCGTGTTCGAACTTGTATCCTCCATTTGGGTGGTACTCGGCGGTGTTTCTTTTTAGTTTTTAATAATAGTAACTTTTATGGTTCTTTTGTATTCTCGAGTTTCTAAAGATCTTTTGTTGCTTTTCGGAAAATACTCTCTCTGCTCGCTTGCGTGTTTGAACATGTTTCTAACTTCATCCTTTGCTGGCTACGTCTTCTGAACTCTACATTGTATTAATTTTGAGAACGTGATTGAATAAAACAGTTATTTAATCTACGGTCTCTCTCTCTCTCTCTATATATATATATATATATTCTGTACAACTATCAAATACTACTATTTCACGACGCATCAAACATTACCACTGACATAGAGAAAGAACTAATTCGACGACTTGAACTTAGCAGCGCATTTGCTTACAAATGAGTGAATCCACTGATGTCGCAGGACTGACTACTTCTAGTTTTTGTTTGATACGTATTTGAAAAAAATATATATTGAAGGTTTACTTATCTGTGCATATCTACACGAAAGAGTGACAGGAGAAGATATATCCTATCCTATTGAGGGAGCAATAATTGTATCTATATACCTACATACCTATGTATTTGTCAAAAATTTTCTCGAAAACGGCTGTAACGATTTTATTGAAATTCACAGAATAGATGTATTTGGGGATAAAAATGTGATATAACATGGTCTTTTTTCTTTCTAGAACAATTTTAACACGTGTAATACTGGCGTCATTAATAAACCAAATATTTTCCCTCTCATAGCCAGTGTCCGATGGTCCAGGGGTTAATGTACGAGCTTCATACTGTGAGATTTGAATAATTTCATGATTAAAATGAAGAAATCAGCCTCGTTCGGGCGTTTTAAATTTGGAGAACGAGCGTTGGAGCGGGGGAGGAGAGCCTTACTCTCTAAAAATTAAAAGTCCACCGTTGAGCGGTGCGACAAAGGAAACGTTCACATCTGGCGAGGGCGCGGTGACACAAAATGAGGTCTTTGTTGAAGAGAAAATTTACTGTTGTTTAGAAATTGCAGGCAAGGAGGGTGTGGGAAGGTAACCCACCCTGGTCGTATAACCGATGGCACGTAGGGAGGAAGGAGCAAGTGGCGACTTGTTAAGAAAAAAGCGTTGCAAAAGAGCGGTTAAAGATAGTTTGAAATACTCAAAATTCCCAATCAGAATTTAGGCACGGGAGGGGGAACAGTTGTGGTATTGGAAGCTTTTCGTAGCGTGAAATTCAAAATTGGAAGACTTGGGATGTGGAAAAAGAGGTGTAGGAAGGGATGAAGTCCATTTAAAGAATGGCAAATGAAGAATCAGCCCATTCCCATTTTATATGAGATTTTTCGCGGAGACCAGTTTATTATGCGAGATTTTTTTACGCGAAGACATTATATGAGATTTTCTTCTCGGACATTTTTACGTTACTACTCCGAGACCAGTACTTCGAGATTTTCGCACTAAACGCCAGCGTTTCATTTTTTTGAAGATGCTGCGCTCGGCTCACTACTTGCCGATTTGTTTTTGAGTATCGAACAAATAGGGTAAATTGTTCGCGATCAGAGCCATGACTCAGTTAGGTTAAAATTAACTGATTAGCTCGAAACCTCAGATGAGAGTCCTGACCTGGGTATTGTCCGGATCAGAGTCGTTAGTTTGGGTTAACAATTTCCGGCGAGCTATTCTGAGAGACCGAGGTCCGGCCGACGCTGCGCCTGAAGGCAACCGAGCAATCAGCTGATGAAGGAAGCCACCACCGGTGCAGCCGTCGCTGACGACACCGTCGAAGGGTCGCCCGAATCGGAGCTTGGCCGGCGTTGCGAGGTCATCGCACCCTCTACTCTCCACTGTCTGGTTTGGTTGGTCAACTAAAGAGGTATTTTCAAGACGGTTGGTGGTGCCTAACCGACGTCGTAATGCGCTTGTGCGTAAAGAATAGTGTGGAACTTATCGTAAAAAGAGGCCTAGAACTGTGGACTTGATCATTGCAAAGAGGGGCCACTTACCGCTGGAGAAATGCGTCTAATTATCTCTTGTAGTTGTCAATAAATGTAACAGCCGATTTTTTAAGAAAAGAGAGGTCATGTAAATTCAGTGTATTTTCAATTTGTTGAGGGAGAAATTTTAAATTTTTATGTTAGAATTAGTTCATGTTGTATTTTTATTTTGTTGAGGGAGTGACGTGTGCTTTTTGGGGGACTTTATTATTAATGTACATAATTGTGTGATTTAAAATAATAAGTTAATTTGTCAAAGCGTTTTCCTCTGAGTGGAACCCCAGTATGGGTTTTTTTCCTTAGGTACAAAAAATGACGAACCCAAACACTGAGTGGCACCCTGAGATAGAGCTAGTCGAGGCGCCTTACTTTTAACAATTATTATTAACAATTAAATTTCTATTCTGCCACAATTGGCGCCCGAACGCGGGGTTTGATCGCTTATTTAACGTAGTAACAATTAAAATTTAACCTAGGGCTAACTCTGTTAAAAAGCGATAAGGGAAAACCATAACGCTATGACAAATTAACTCATTAATTAGGGTCATTTGTGTCAGTAATTAAGTAGCAAATACCAAGGTGACAGATCAAACAAAGTCAGTGTGGGAGATGGAGGAGGCTGAAAAAATACCTCAAGTCGAGGAGAGCCGGTTTATCGATACCGGGAAAGACGCGTTCGCAAGTTATTCCGAGAGCGATGGCGAAGGGAGCGCGGGGAAAGCGCAGGAGCAGTCAGGCGAAGGGTCTAGCGGTGAAAGCGATAAAGAAAAGCCGATCCCGGAAAATAAAGTAGAACAGAGCACTCAGGTAAAGCAGAAGGAACAAACAGAATTTGAAAAAATTACGGCGTTCATACAACAATGTAAAATCGATTCAGATGAAAGTATCATTCTGCTGAAACGAGTAAACACCTACGTGTCTACAGCGACAGAAAGAGTGTGCAAAGAGCCTGCAGAAATGGGTCCCTATTCCAAATGTACTCAAACCAAATTCAAGTTTGGTTCGGATACGTTGATTATTTTGTGTGTTATAGAATAAACAAAACTCTATAACATACAACACCATTATCGTAAAGACCTGAAGGGATCTCGATTTATTTTTCGTACTTTCATGATACTTTCCTTGTACCTATGAATAATATGAAAGTAAAGACCTGAAGAATAAGTGATTACCAATCAGAGGCAAAATACTTTCTTTTAACTGAAGACTGTTCGCCATTGATCGTAGGGACGGCGAATACTTTCTCACGGTAGTCACCATGTAGTCAACATTTATCTCATAAATAAATATGTATATCTAACAGTATTGTCTAATATTATAAATAGGGTATACTGTGGGTTACAATGAATAGACAATTTTCATTTGTTTACGTATGAGCGAATAAAAGAGGAAAGCACAATTTAAGACGAATGGTTATTATTTTCTATTTACTCTCAGTATGTCTCGTTCTACCGCGTAAATACGGAGTGTGGAATTCCGCAAAATTTCAGAATTACTCCTTAAACCCGGACACACACAAAAAACATTATATATGGACAACGTAAACTGCGCAGTAACCAAATTAGCAAAATAGTTATGAATAGAATTATCATTCGTTATATTCATGGTTACACAGCAGTGTAACTGAATAAGTAAGCCATGGTTTGAATGGCTTTGCGAAAAATATTTTGTTTTTATATTGATATTTTAACAAATCCTGCATGGTTAATAAAACTCGCATATCTAGCAGATATTTTTACAAAATGCAATGAACTCAACTTACCTTTACAAGGGACGACAATTTTTCGGGCAAGAGATAAAATAAACTCGTTTTAAAAAACAAAATTCAATTGCGGATTTCTTCAGTTGAAAAAAATGACTGATTGTTTTACCATTTTAAATGAATGTGTGACAGATTTGAATTTTATGGTTGGTGAAGATATTTCAAAATAGTTTTTCGAACATTTAAATGGCTTGAATGAAACTTTGTTGCAATGTTTTCCTAAACATATTGAAGGTGACACTTGGATAAGAAACCCTTTCTGCATATCTCATAACCCTTTTGCAATATTCAGTGCTAATGATTATGAAACTTTATTGATTTAATAAGACCAATTTAAAACAAAAATTGAAAGAAGAGTCATTAAGAAATGTTTGGCTAAACTAAACAGAAGAATATCCCAACTTAATAAAAAAAAGCTGTTCTTGTTTTACTTCCTTTTTCTACCACTTATCTCTGCGAAGCAGAATTTTCTTATTATGCTGCAACCAAGACAAAGTCAAGGAACAGACTTGATGCGTCATCAGATATCAAAACTCAATTATCAATCGAATTTGCAACTCCTGATATCAATCGAATTTACAACTCAAAGAAGCAATACCATCAAAGTCATTGATTACCATTAAGTACTTATTTTTTGTAATATTATTTTAGTTTTTCTTTGTTTCTGAGTTTATATTAATCATTTTCTTTTTTGTTTCTAAGTGATACGTTCCCTTCTAATTACCACTGGTATCGACCCATTTACAGATTCGATCTAATAAATTATTTTATCATTTACTTAAAAAGGCATTACTCGCTAGGCAATACGGGTATCATCCGTATATGTGAGAGGAAGGACCGGCTGGGACATGAGTTCAAATCACGGATCGCTGATTGTAGTCAGCAATAGAACACTATGCATAATCAAGAAATAACATGAATTTAATATATATTAAGTTGGAATCATGAAACCAACGAACTACAGAAGCCATTCCACTCTACGTACTCTACAGTTGAGCACGACACTACAGGAAACAAATGTCACTTACACAGTACAGGAAACAAATGTGTAACACCACTGTTACACAAGTATACTACGTTACAACATTTTATAAAAGGATTAAATTCTACGGAAATGATGATCACTCGTGGTCTTCACCAAGCAAAAATAAATGAAGCATTTACTGGTTACACAATAAAGCGGTCCCAAAACATTATACAGAAAGGAAAGAAAATGTAACTGCGGTTCGCGTCCATCCGACGCTATCAACCAACGTTCTTTCCGAGTGGTTATGCCACTNGGGGGGGGGGGGCTTTACGGCTCATGTCGGCATCAAAGGTCATTGGACCCCGAAAAACTTGTACAGGTAGGGAAAATGCAGTTACGCACTAGGGAGAGCCAACACATGACTCTCCCCGTGTGTGGGACTCGTCGAATGATTCAACCCTACCCACTAAAAACCCTCCTGATCCTACACACCAAAACATATCTCACAACATACATCAAAACAAAAATGGAGGGGGGGGGGCAAAATATGAGGGGTAGGACAAAAAATGAGAGGAATGAGGAAAATGAAAGATACCCTAGCCCTAATGGCGTCGGGATCGAAAAGAACTGAGGGGCACAGAGATAAATAGTTCTTACACAGGACGCACTGAGTCTTGCGGAGTGTCGCACACTGACGACCACAGACTATAAACTGACGACACTGACCGTTCCCTCGACCAGCTCCTTGCTCGTTGCCAGAGATCTTGGTTGTTTGAATTTTTGTCCCCTGGAGGGGGGTGCCAATCCCATCAAGTTTCTTAAGATGGCATGGGGATGGCGACACTATTACGGTTCTTTATTGGTTGGTTAAAGCTCACGCCACTAGGGCGTGATGACAACCCTGATCTCACGCCTCGAAGGAACGCTTCGAAGGGCGGAGGCGGCCAGCGGAAATGGCGAATCGCCTTTCCGCTGCCCAAGGGTTTTGGCTGGGCGCACGTGTAGGCCTCATAAATTGTGACCAGTCAAGATTTTTCTGACTGCAGTCAAAGCAATAGTCGGGGCAGCGAAATAATGAAATGGAAAGAAATTTTCCACAGCTGTCTAAGTAGTATCGTAACATAAGTATATATTAACTATTTATGTTCTTTGTTTCTGGATTGTCGCTCTTATCAAATGAATAAATAAATGTAATTTATTAAACCTAAAAAAATTATTTTTACTACCTAAACATCTAAACTTGAAACTCTACCTCAGTGCCAAAATGCTAGAACTAGAAAATGAAAATAGTATTCCGTGAAATTTTTAAAACTTCTAAGGTGTTCCGTTACTCAAAAAGTTTGGGAAACCCTGTTCTAGATACTGATTAAATTCCATTTGTCATGAATGTTGCTTTTGATCTTTTTTAAAAATAATAGTTTATTTCTAACTGTACCTTGGCATGGTTGTGTACATTATCTCTGTAGTCCCATCCTGGCCGTGTTTTTCTCTGTTTTTCCTTTGGGTAGTTGAGGATCTTCCGAGGCAGTTTTCTCGATTTAGTTTAGGAGTTCCGATTTACATCCTTTGTTGGAAGAACTAATGACTTGGACCATTACACAAAAACTTGCATGGGAATAAAACCTCCAAGAGCTACGACTGACAAGAAAGAAAATAGAACATAATTTTAATATTATAATATTTTTTGTTTTGTTTTTCTCTTATTCATGTTTTGGACAGATTTAATATGTATGTAGTGTGTAATTATTATTTTAAACATATTTCTTTATTATTTTAAACACAAATTCATGTGTTGTACAGATTTATATAAGTATAAAACATGTATATTTTTATTTTATCTTGACACTGTAATTTTTACACAATTTTAATTATCAATTGCCTTATATGTTTTATACATTTTCAATTACTTTAATTTTAAACAATTTTATTTTTATCTAACAGTAACATTTTTAATTTTAAACAAATTTCTTTTTATCTAACAGTAACATTTTACCAGTGAAATTTTATTTTATTGTTTTATTTTATTCTTATGTAATGTTTTATAAACGAAGCAGTAATTTCAATAGGACCAATTTTACCAACTGACTCAAAGGAAGTCCCCAATAACCAAAAATATTCCTCCCAAAATTAAAAAAAAAAGACAAATAAAAAAATAGCTCTGTAAGAGTAGAAATATTGGCATCATGCCTAGGAGTTCCGCTCTACCCCTTCCCCAATTCCTTTTTTTTATTTTAAGTATTAATAAATAATAACAATAATAATAAGAAAGAAGTTTCCAAAGGTGGGAACATCATTAATACTTTTGTTATTATTAATCTTGAATTTTTACTGCACCATATATCTACAATATATTTTGACAAGAACTATTAATCATTTTAACTTGATTAACTATTAGCCAAGTTAACAGCATGAGTAATGGTGTAAAGGTTAATGAATGCTCAATTTCTGAGTAACTTTTCACACCCCTTCTGAGTAACGATACACAATCTGGACAGGCACTTTACTATTAAGTTTACTATTATGTAAACTTGTGTTACATATACAAATTCAATAAGTTTGGCATGGTACGAAGTTGGAAAGGCCCGCCCAGAAAGTACTTTAATTAGGATTAATTTACAGTTAGTTAATTGACAACGTGAATTAAACAATTAATAAATTTACAATGTTTTAAGGATGAAAAGTTCAAAAGTAAATATTAATAAATGTTCGTCGAGGATTCTGGGCATTCCTCGAAATAAATTTCTGGCTACGGGTCTTTGGGATCTGTCGTCTATTCACGTTTTATTTTCTTATTTTTTATTGGGGCTCTTTGGCTCGCCGACATCGAGGTCATTATACATTTACGTGTTTAACGGTCTTTCAGGCATATATCAGGCTGGTGCCAGTATGATTAATGTATTCGATCAGAGGCGGCGATTGGGAATTCAAAGAAGGTTGGGGGAGACAAAAAAAAAAGTTATGGACAAGCACCTGGGCAGGGGTAAACAAAATTCAAATTTGATGTAGTGCTACAAATCAGTTAGCTACGACCGATAAATTTTGAGTGAATTTCTGCTTATTAATTTTTAGTAAATATACTTATGTGATAAGATAACGTATGAATATGTTATGTTTTTGTTGTAATTTCTACTTACAATTGGTTGAAATAAATAAAATTTATTTTTCTCAAAAAAAGGGTGTGGGTGACCGCCCCTCCCGCCACAACTCGCCATATTGCCACCACTAGTTAAAAGTCACCAATAATAACAACAAGCATCCAAGGATGAACACAAAATGAGCTCAAAGATCTGTATTCCTAGAAAGTGGTGTACCTCAGTTTTGAACCAATGTACCAATTGGTTCTAATGATTTGTTATCGGCATTCCGTCGGCTCTTGTCGGCGAAATTGTAGCAACGCGTGGGAGACATGGGTGTGGCAGTTTATCCAATATGAGAAAAGACGCGTGCTGTGGTCTTCCGAGCGTATTTTCGCCCCGAGAACAACTGTTGGACAGCTGCGGTGATTCATTAACTATGCGCGTAAAGCACCATTCATTCGCTGGCTGTTTCCACCTTATCGCCTCCATCCACCTCCATCAATCCAAACACGTGCACAACACGCCACGCATTCATTGACATTTTTAAACGTCAGCGGAGTTAGCGGGTTTTGAGTAGTCGTTTACTTGGGTTCGGCCAAAGCTTTTGTTTGTTTTGTTTTTTATGTTCAACATTGTTGTAGAGATTGTAAACATTTTCTTTTAGGTCAAGATTTAAATTATTTGTTAGGTTAATGGTTTTCACATACAGTGAAAATGACTATGTATATGAAACATTTTGGGAGGACAGTGCCAAGAGAACCTCGTTTGACGTAGCTTTACAATCTAGATGGATGTCTGCTGTTGATAAAGGAGTATTTCGATATCGTTTAAAAATTCTCGATACTAAACGCCTTCCTGGAAAATATTCATTTTTGGCGCAGGTATGAGTTGTTGCTCCTTGTTTCACGATGGTCATTGATGTATTTCAGCCTTCTAATTTGGGGCAATTTATTTCAGCTTAATCCTGATCGGGCATATAATAGGAGACCACCTCAGTCGATCAGTACCCTGACACTGCCCTTCAATCCTGACAAGTTTAATTTCACCAAAATAAACGAAGATGAAATTTTATTCGAAGTAAAATCAAACGAGTCTACAGAAACGTCTCCGAGTGTTTTAGCTATAAATATAAGCCCATTAGAGTTTTGTCATTCATTATTCCTACCAGAGGTTAATTCTTGTTATCCACAAATATCAACGTTAACTGGGCTAAAACAAGTTATTGAAGTCATTCTTCTCAGTGGTACACCGTAAGTACATGATGGTTTTGGATGATCTTAAAAGATCTGACAATGATCATCTCTGAAAGTCTTTCTATTTTATTTTCAGGCATCTTCGTGCTGGTTTTAATAGTCTTTGTGGTTTTGCTACTGTCAACCATCTTCATTACCATCTGTATTATCTAGAGTATTGCATGCTTCTTGAGACAATTGTAAGTATTTTTTTCTCATTTAACAATGCTACATTGTGTAACATTTTAAAAAGTGTGAGTTGCATTATATTGTGTAAATTGAACATATTTGTTAAATTTCAACTGCTTTTTTTTTGTGGTCAGCTCTTCTAATTTAACATATATTTCAGGATGTAAAACATCTGAGTGGTGATTGTTACACCCTGGTACAGTACCCTGCAAAAGGATTTGTTTTCCAATTGGATGAGAATCATGATGTTACAAAACTAGCAAGGTAGACTCCTGTAATTTTCTCTGTAGAAGGATATCCCATTCTGTCATGCCATGTTTCCTTTCAGTATCACATTACATATAATTCCTGTTAATAAGTAAATATTATGGGAACTTATAGTGTAGTCACTACAACAAAATATTAATTAAGTAATTTGTCTAAAATTACTCAATTAATATTTTATCCTGTTTTGTTGCTTGACATTATGCTTTTTGAAATATTGTTATGGATTTTAAAGGAAGAAAAAAAATAAGTTTAAGATTTTCTCTTCTATGTATTGTTCCTTGATTTTAGGTCTGTTCATAAATTGACCAATTTTTTTCAAGAGAATAATATTGCTCACAATTTGTATGTAACTCGAGGCAAATCATTTGGAAGCTGCAAAGATAAGGCGACTCATGGGACTGTAAGAATATATGTTTGGGCTAGGAAACATTCCACAGGTAAATGATTTGATGTCAATCTAGATGGTTTTATTTTTTAATTAGGTCTAAACTTATTGTGTGTTGTTTTTTTTTAAATAAAGGACCCAAGAACGTTCATTCCTTTGATCCAGCTCTGTGTGAGTTATTTGGACATGTAATTGTGAAAGGTTAGTAATAAAAACTTCTTTGATAATTTAATCAACCTTATTTATTTCTTATCTTTAAATAGCTTACTGTTGATGTATTGTTAAGAAAGAAACATTATTTCAATTGACAGTGAAAAAAAAAAAAAGAGTGAATTCTTTTTATTAAATTTATTTTGGATATACTTTTTGAAGTAATTTCTTAATTCTTCAATGTACAGGAGTCCTCTGATACATTTAAAATTGCTTTCAACCTTTTATTTATGAACATTTTATTATCACATATGTTCAGTATATTATGTTCAGATTTTTAATGTGAAAATTTTTGTCTTAGAGGGGGAAATATTTGTTGTATATGGCACTAGGGTACTTGGGGCAACTAGTTCACATGCTTCCCTTTTACTGCCACCAACAAAGAAATACCTTTGTTCTTAACCAAATTAGAAGTCCTCATTTCTTTTACTTTTTTCATACCTTTCAGTAGAACCTTTTTCAATTAGAAAGGAAACTAATTTTTTTCTGTATGTTGTTGGGATTCTGCATTGTCCTAATCTCTTGGCTGTCATCCCTGTTCCTGTATAAGTCTGTCCTAAAATTACCAGTGTTGTTGTTGTCTTTCTTGCAGTCACATCACATGCCTTTATTTTTTCTGTGGATATTTTGCTGCACCTGACCTTCCTTATTTGCACTCTATTTTCTTATGTTACTTGGCTGTGTGATTTTTGTTTGCACATAATGTAAAAACTCATGTAAATTGTAGCATGGAGCTCAGAGGATCGTAAGTTTCTTTATTAACTATAGTAATAAGTTTTTTGATGTATGCTGTACTGGGGTGTTTGGCTATTGAGAAATTGATCCTATTAATATCACCAAGAAATTGCTCAAGTTAATTTGGGAGTGTATTTCTCCAGATTTGTTATTTTCTATTTTCTCCCTTTTCTTTTTCAATGTTTCATTCTTTCTAGAATAAGAACTTTCTAGATCAATACAGAGATCAAACTCCAAATAATATTGTCCATTTTTTTTATTGGTACCATTCTCTGGTTGCTTGGATGTGACTTCCCAGTGTTCACTGTTTTGCCATTTTAGAAACTAACTTTGTTCTTTAGTGCTCATAGTCTTGTTGGCTGTAGTATATGGGGCCAACTCAGCTGGAACCCACTGGCTCTGGTCAGTGACACAAGTGGCTTGCTTTCTTTTATACTCTGCAATGCCCCTATACTCCCAGTTGCCCTGATGCCACCTAGACCCCGTTTCTTTATTCAAGACTTTCAATTTCTCACTTCTCAGCTTTTTGCTAATGTATTTTTAAAAACAATTCAAACTATAAAATATTATTCACTTTTATTTATAGTTACTATGACTAATTTAGTTTTCTTAATTCATTATATTAAAAATAATTTGGTTGATATGTATTTATTTCCATATCTCCAGCTAACTAAGAATTCCCCCAAAGTACAAATTAGGGGATATGTAATAAGTGAGGTACATGCACGAGGAGAAAAAAATATATGCATGAGAGTATAGTTAATATGAAATACATCAATGTTTAAGTGCCTAGATAAAATATTCTTTGTCTAAATTTCCATTATCTTTTGTTGATGTTTAGTTCCCTTCTTTAAGGAATGGGGAAATTTTTCCATTTCTATTGTTTGGTTACATTGGCCTATGTGACAATGCTTAGTTCTTATTAGTTATTACTTTCATATTTTACTCAATTCATATCTATCGGTGTCTATCAGAGAGGAAAGGCAAGATCATGTATTTTTGAGTGTCTAATATATTTTAACATCAATGTAGCTTCTGTGTATTGGATGAAATTATATATTTTTCTATTACCTCATGCAATCGGTTTATTTAGTATAACATTTTATATAATTATGTGTATTATGACTATACATTGAAAAGTTACATGAACTCTGATCAGAAAAAATACTTTTTATCTGACAGATAATTTTCTGACACAAATAATTAATAATTTTCAGAAATTATTTTAAATGGTGTTTCTCCAAGAATTGTATTTTGGTGGAGATGGGGGGTAACAACTCACAATCTGAGGGTTTAGGAAAGTTTCCTTGGGGAAAAAAGGAGTAACAGAAAATCAAGTTTTTGAGGGTTATTAGAAACATTTTAATGTGTAATTTAGTGAATTTATGTATTTTATATACTTAAAAAATCACATAAAATATATTATTATTTTGTACCTTTAATTAGTTGTAAATGAAAAAAGATTTAAAATCTTGTGTGTTTTTTACCAAGGTGGGACTAGTTTCAAGAGAAATCACTGAGAAGTATATATATTTTCTTTATTTTTATTCTTATAGTTTTATAACAACATTGTGAATTATAATGAAGAGAAAAAAATTAATTTATACCTATCAGTTAATAGCACAGTATATATAATATCCTGAAATTCTCTTGACTTGTTTGAAATACACAAGAACATGTAAAAGTGTGGCAGCCAAGTGCAATGGTTTCGTAATTTATGCACCACACCTTGGAAAAAGAAAATTATCTTTATGAAATGCCTGGTGAAATAAAGATAAATGTTACGTAAAAATTACGATGGGAAATTTTCTACCAAGTAAATTAAACTTCTGATATATTGATTTAAAAATCAGTCCATATTTTGAAAGATATTTTCTCTGCGTGATGTAATGTACCTCACCCCCTACAATTATTGCAGTTTTTTCATTTATATGACAGTGAAGTATGTTTTTTGAACTGAAATCAAAATAAATATGTGATTGTATTAATTTATCATTAACAGAAGTATATTGTTAAATTTTATATTATGTTCTCTGTATTCAAAACACTTGATATACATAAAGCTGTGTAGTATAATGTGATTTTAGGTGTGTAGGATAATGTAATAATAGTGTACTTATTTAATCGCACAAATTTAGTTTAAATACAATTGTATTAAACACATCCTCATTTACTATGAAAAGTTTGTCACAGTCATTTGAGGAATTGTCCTTCCAGAGATACATAATAACGTAAAATTCATTACAAATATTAATTTATTTTCAGTTTCTGGTGGAGAGTTAAGTAAAAATGTGTGTTGCTTATATTTCTTCCGCGTACCTACACGTGGAGAAGATATGTGATAACTTTCGGTCAGATGAAAATGTCAATGAGCTGAGAATCGAACCTGGGACACCTGCATTGATCACAGGGGTGTTAACCACTACACAACCCATTCACCTAAAGTGGTTAACACCCCTGCGATCAATGCAGGAGTCCCAGGTTCGATTCCCAGCTCATTAACATTTTCATCTGACCAAAAGTTATCACATATTTGTTGCTTTGTTACAATATACATTGAAACTTTACTTTCTGTCAGAAATGAAAACAAACAAGAACTTGTGAGGAATTTTACATTTTTTAAACACTGTCAAACTCTTACGAGGATAGAACAGCAGATGTTTCACATTCAAATTTTTGTATTTCATGGAAACTTGCACAATTTTTTTTTTTTTTTTTTTGTGGGGCTTTACGGCTTATCGACATCTAGGTCATTAGAGCCCTAAAATTCTGTACAGGTAGGGAAAATGCAGTTACGCACTAAGGAGAGCCAACATGACTCTCCCCGCATGTGGGACTTGCCGAATGACTCAACCATACCCACCAAAAACCCTCCTGAATTACAACTCAAAACTAAAGTATCAACACATCTCAAAACATTACACACATCATTACAAAAATAAAATAAAAAAAAAAAAAGAAGAAAGAGGAAAATGAAAGATACCCTAGCGTCGGGATAGAAAAGAACAAGAGGTGACCAAGGAAGGTCAGGAAAGAGAAAGGAAGGAGCCTTGCACAAGTAAGTGGAAGTAATGCCAGACTCAGCTCGGGGCCAATGCTGAAAGAATAAATGGTGGTATAAAATGAAATCTATAAAATCGAGTAATGAAATCTATAAAATTGTGCGAGACTCATCTCGGGGCCCCATGTTTGCCAAACACGTACTTACTAGATGTAAGTCCCCTGGGGGGTTGTACAAATTTGAGGAGATAGGTATTGCAGCTATTTTTGCATTAGGAAAGTACCGTATTTACCCGAATAATAATAATAATAAATTTATTGTCAAAAAATAGTACAAACTGCGTATGACCACGTGGAGGACAATAAACTAATTTACTCTCCGGAAGCAAGCAAGGGACCATCCCATCAATTCCGATCAAGGGCCCTAAGGCAGAGGCGGATTCAAAAATTTCAGCAAAAGTTCCTAGATAAAATAAAATGTTAGCTGCGAGTTATAATATATATATAATGTCAATATATATAGTCCCCCCCTCATTTTAGGGGGTAAAATTATTTAAAAAATGAAGTTGAGTAAAATTAATTTTCTAAAAAGTATTTCTGAAGGCTCATTCAAAATTCTGAAAAGCTCATTCAAAATTCCATGTGAAATGGTTGGCTCTGGTAAGTATAATCAAAAGTACTTGAAAATCTAACTGATGCAGTTCAACTTCTCCTATTGACATCGCCAGATCCACGGATTTCTGCTCTACTTGGAATTCTCGTCCTGCTGCTTTATTTCTGTGTGTCTGAGCATTATTTAGAACTCGCAGTTTGATGTTAGCGTCGAAGCATCTTTGATCGCCCAACTTTAGTTGTTTCGAAGATGATCCCCGTCTCTCGAAAAAATATCGTGTCACGGTTGTCGCTGTCGGTGGGTGACGGCAGTCGGTCATTCCTAGACGACGTGGACCAGTTCGGTTTCTATTTCGAGTGAACGTCAAATCCCGCCATCATAGATTGCTTTTCTTAGTGTTACGTTACGTATACGACTTGTGTTCGCGTAACTCGTTATCACCCACGAAACTTTAAATTGGCAGTTTCCCCGTCCTAAACTCCTAATATAGTCCCCCCCCCCAGGATTTTTGGGCGATTTTTTTTTTCGAAAAAAGGGGGACTATATTCGGGTAAATACGGTACTATCTTAGTCCCTGCGGCTTTGCTCACGTGAATTTTGTAATATGTCTGCAAGTTTATTCTCTCTCACATTGCCATTGATATCCAGGGAGAAGGTTATCCAATAATATTGGTGGTTTGATAGTATTGATATGTATCAGCTCAGTGATGCCTAAAACTCTGAACATGTCATTTCCGATAATTTTTACAGGGCATCCCCATCCCTAGAGGTAGATATAGGGGCTGGTTGTGGATTTGACGCCATTTTTTACACAACTGATTTTCAACACGAAAGTTTTCATGTTTGGACAAGGCAATGCAGAATTGTTGACATAGGCTACTTGGAAATATTTTCAACAACTTATAGAAATTGCTTTTGTTGGAAAATAACTAGCGTAAGTTCTAATAATGAAATGAATGTTAGTTAATGCACAATGTTATGACCTAATATCAATATGAATAATGACATTGTTACACAGGATAAATAAGAACAAAAAACTAAACAATGAACAAAAAAGTATCTCATTATGCTTCTAGTTCCGCATATCAAACAATGAACCTAAATAATGATTTTGATGTCTTCAATTTCAAAAAAAAAAAAAAAAAGGACTTTCATTCAACTTTCAAACTCTCATATCACTCCCTTAGGGGTGGATTTTTGTAAAAGCCTTTCTTTGCAAGCATGTTTGGCCCACTCTTTCCAACCCTCTCCTCTAAGGTGTTGTGCACTTCATGTGGTTTGGAAGGTTATATAATTTCATTGAAACTACTCATAAACCCATTTCCACCTCTTTCTCGAAGGTTGTTAGTGGTGTCATTCTTCCATGAGGGTTGAACGTAGACTTATCAGTATTTATCAGGATTTCACTATAAACTCAGGGACTCCACTAACTGTGGAGATGTCACTGGTATCTGTCATGTTCGATAATTTTTTATGCCATCCCTGTCCCTGTTTTTTTTTAAACTCCAATGTGGACTGATTGTGAACTTATAAAGCATTATCCATCTCAATGGCACCGGAAACTATGGTTTCAACTCGAATATTGGATTTTTCCATTATTTTTACATGTCACCCTTTTCCTACCTAGGGGTGCCAGGGATGTGGTATGATAAAAACTCACATATTATCAATGGTCTGATGTCCATTGTTGGAATAGCCTCAACTCGGTGGCACAGGTGGTAGTGTTGTCGCTTATCACCAAATCATACCGGGTTCAATTCCTGATGGGACCTGAAAATTTTCACATTAATGTCCCAGCTCATATAGCTGTGACTACTGAAAAGCAAACCTTTCTTCCTTTATCCAGCTCCTGCTAGTATCAATAACTCTAACTATTACTAACTACTTCTACTAACCCCTCATCGTGGGCCAAGTTGTTGGTAAACCCAGCTAAGCGACCCACCTACTAACAATAGCCTACCACCCAACTCCTAACTCCTATTGCTCCATGTAGATAAGCTTCAACAGCACACTACATTTCCCATTTACAAATACAACAATTAAAAAAAAGTGTGAGGTTCACTCTGCAGCAGCTTCTAACCCCAGTCCATTTTTTAGTTTGTATATTGGGAAATGATTTTGTGAATTAAAAATATATTAAGGGCATTTTTTATTTGATTTAACAAAATCATTTAATTTTCTTATGTGTGCAATACCTGGTGTATTAAATAAACTTTATTGTCAAAAAAGTTGTTGCAAACCTTATGCAAACTGTGTATTCTTTGCTTCTGTAGAAATCTCAAACAATTGTGCAGTAAATTTTGATGTCAGTCTTAATTTGCATCATGTTGAGTCCCATTGTTAGGAATGCTTATAATATGCTTAATTTTGTAATTAGGCATCCCAAGGATTGAAATTCACTGACTTAAATTTTTTTATATTGTAGTAGATGTATCTTGAATATCAAATCTGATTATCTTATACTAAAACCTGAATATAATGTTTAGAATAGTGAAAGGGAATAATATAACCTTCAAATTAGGTATAAAAGTTGACAAAATTGATAATAAAGATTGGGAATCTTTAAATTTTACTCCGTTAAAGGTAAGAATGGTTCTCTCTGACTCCCTTCTTTACATACCTTTTAGATTGTCTCTCACTTGTATCTCAAATTAGTCCTTGCTTCTTAATGAATGACTACATCCACCAGACTTCCAAAGACTAAGTGCAGAAAGAAAACCCTCTTAACTGCAAGATGGTCTGCTTATCAATTTCCTTGTCTGAATTTTTTCTGTTTATTGCCAATCTACTCTATTTAAAAGTCACATAAGTCAAGTAATAGATTTGTCCATTATTAGTTGACATTGCATGTTAAGTTGAGCTTGAATTTTAATGATTTGAAGTTTAATGTAATATTGTAAAAGTCGAACAATGTTTTATTTCTGTTACCATTGAACAATGTAATTAAATAACTGAAAATGTATAAATTAAAAATACAAAATAAATTTTGTATTTTTAATAATGTAGTGGATAATATTTTGTATATTTTATTGAAAATACAATTTTATTTGGCAATTGGAGTAAATAAATAAATATAATAAAATAGAAATAATTATTAATTTCTGAGAAACATTTTTTTTACTAATCCTATATAAGTTTTATTGAACAGATTCTAGAGATATTTTAATTCATAAACAAGTATATTTATTTCTTTTGTTGGTAGTATTTGGAGGGAAGAGGGTGTTGGGATCATCTTGGTATCCATCTTTCTTTTCTCTAGATGTTGCAAGAGATACCCCTGACACTCGCTATCCACCCAGGATATTGTTCTCCATAAGAAGAAATAAATGTTTTGGAAGTAATCTATATCATTTGTAATTTATGTATAGTTTATTTTATTAAAAGAAACAATTAGAAAGCAATTGGAAAAAAGTGTGTGTAGGGAGAAAATTAATTTATTATGTTGAAATAGGTGCTGTAGGCACATTAATGCCTTGTAGGTAGGTGATGTTTATAATTGTCAATGTTAATCTCTATCAGGTATAAAGAAAAACTGTAGGTAAAAACATAAATATCCCATGTCAGGTAATCATAGATTTTTAGCAAATGGAGATATACACGAGCAAAATATCTATGCAATAACCTGTTCTTTATACTTAAATGATTTTATTATTTCATTTAAACTAAAATTGATGAATTATCAAAACTATCCATCATGTACATGCAATTCTATCAGTTTTAACTGCCTTATACGTTAGGCTGTCTGCTTTTTTCCTTTCATTTTGAGTGGGAAAGCATTGACTCATGTATGAAAGAAGTATTTAACATAATGTAAAAACTATAAAGAATTCATCGTATAGTTTTTACATTATGTCAATTTGGAAATTTTATATAAATATTTCTTTGTATTGCAACAACATTATAGTGTTTATTTATTTTATTATTTAGTTTCAGAGCCATTTGTATCTCTGACAGAAGCTATTGTGGCTCATGAACTGAGTGAAGTTTGTCAAGAACCCTTTGATCAAGTTCAGGATGATGTTAGGACTTTATTTCAAGAAGGAAATGCAGATTAGTTCCACTGGTTAGTATGTGTGTTCTTTGTTTTATTGTGAGAATATTGTTGTTAATTTGATTGCCAAGATTTTCTTGCATAATTTATTTGTTAAGTTGAGAAAAAGGTTACGAATATTTCAATTTATTTGATAAAGTGTGATTCAAACTTATCTGTGACTTGTGATCTTATCCATACTTAACTATGACCAAAAATAGCATTTTTATAGAAAATAATAGAGAATTAGCAGTTACCTAATTAACTTAGTTTAAAAAGAATATTATTCACAAATAGAATGCACCTTTTTGAAGAAAAGTTTTTGTTTTTTAAATTTCTTTTCTACATACATTATCTATTTATCAGTTCCTTTTAGTCCTCTCTACTCTGTGTCCCAATTTATGGAAGAATACAAAACTCTAGTAATGTTGCATTTTGGGGTTTTAATCTTCATATAATCTATTTAAAACATCATTGAATTGAGGTGTGCATCATTGGTATTAAATAATACAATATTATTAAAGAATAAATTCATATACATATGATATATTAAAAAATATGTTTTCTAATGTTCATGTTTTACTTTATAAGAAAATTCCCAATCTGAATGTGAATGAGGAAATAGGACAAACCCAGAATGCATTCAAGATGTGGAAGAATGCCTTACTGACAGACTGACTAATTATGTCATTAATTTCATTATGAAAAATGACCAAGTTAAAAGTGACTTAAATAGATCAATGGTAGTCAAAGATATTACATATCTAGTTTGAAAAGGTTTGAGTACAAAGGATGACACATGTAGAATTTAGATATTGTCCAACAATATTAATATAATATAGTATGATAATATCATAGTATTGTCAATACATACTAATCAAAATTGGCTGATAATGGCATATAAATTTTTAAGGAATTCCTTTTACCTGAGGGGATTGGATTAAATCAGATCCATAATTTTTTTTAATTTGAAAATATGATTTTGAAATATGCAAATGTATTGTAAATGTATCCATTTCTTTAGTCCTAAAATTTGATTTCAACAAAAATTTTACCCAATTTTTGTTACAAAAACTCAATTCTTCACTGTTAACAGGTATTGTTTTGTGTCTGTTATGAGTTGCATGCTTTAAAAGAATCATTGAAAAAGCTTTGGCATCTGCAACTGGCATTATGAAACTCTTGTATGTCTATTTGGTGTGTATTATAGATGTTTTCTTCAAAAGAAGTGTCTCAATGGTTTTCTAAGTTAACATTATAATATTTCACCCCCACTGGACAGCAAAGGTATTTAGGTATAATTTTTATCTTCCTATAATGTGAATAAAAAACAACAATACTTAGTAATTAATAACATCAAGACAGTGCTTACTGAAATTTTATTGTAGTAGTTCTTTTTTGATCATAGGGCATATAAGTCCAGTGGGGTACAAAATGGACCCCACCTTAAATTTGTTTGGGGTAAGATTCATTCTCTAATATTTTCATGAAAGTAAATAACATTTTGATATGTTCTAGCTCTTTTCTTTTAATTCCAAAATCACGTATGACTGCGAGCAAGGAGCACATCTTCATTACTCTCATTGCCACTAACAAAGCATTCATTATCGCTTGCACACTGTGTGACATTTTCTTCATCTACTTTTTCGACATTATCCTTCTCTTCTAAGGAAGGAGCAAAAACATACACCTCTATTTCCTCGTCAGTCATAACTTTTTGGTCACGATCTAGTAGAGCTTTTGCTGAAAACGCAGTTGAGTACAAACTCTTTTGAGTTCATACAGGTCTCCAAATGCCATAGAGGGGCAGCAAAGGACACATTCAGTTCTGAACAACATAAAAGCTCTGCTTCTGATGAAACATTTTCCCCCACTTAACAGAGAGGTGTCACGATAACGCCAGGTTGCAGAAAATATGTTAAAAGGCTCATGGAAAATAAGTACGGGTAATTCCATATCAAATCAACCAATAAAAAAATATTTTTGTATGCCATTGTTTTAGATTGTTATGATTTTTTGTCTACTGATTGTTCTTGCCTCTGAGATGAAAACTGTAAAGTTTCAATGTTTTTCGACAATTCATTTCAAAGTTATAGAGTTTTGAAATTTTCACTAATTTGTATATTTTATAATATTTAAATGACTGCTACTCAAGAACTATTTGACCTAGAAAGCTGAAATTTTGTGTCATTTTGTTCAGTTTTTTATGGGCTTTTATAAAATACATATCATGACCAATTTACTTTTTTTAAATTTTAAAATTATATCAATTTTTTTTAAATTTTAAAATTGGAATTTTTGATTTCTAAAATTTTTTAAAATTATATTTAGCTTTCTTAAGCAACATTTATACCAAATTTCAGAATGGTACTTCCATGGTATCATAGTAAAAAAATATTTTTGGTATCAGCATTTATGTAATTCCTATTAAAAGAAATGCAGTGTGTGTTATGTTGCCTAAAGAATAACTTACAAGATGGAGAAATTTAAGAATAGCATAACAAGCTAAATGATGAATGTTAAAATTTTTAATAACAAATAATTCATATTTATATATTTTTTAATTTTAACTTAAGTTGAAAATGTGTTAAATTACTGAAATGATAAATTTAGTGGTTTATAAAACGGTATTTTAAAAAGTAATGTTTACAATACAAGTTTACTTAACAATTGCAAACTCACTTGGAACTAGTACAGGTATTTCTTTTTTCTTTCTTTACATAAAATTTGGGTCACTTTTTCCATCTCCTCTTTTGAAATTTGATATGTTCTGCCTGTTGCAGTAATTGGGTGTAATGTGCACAAAATGAAGTTTTTCGGGACTGTTAAAATATCTGGTCTTCTTGGATAAGTGAATGATGGTGATGAACCACTTGGATGAAGGAAAGAAACTTCAACTTCTTCTTCAACCTGGTCTTTCGATAGAACATGCCTGCCACCACTTATTATCATAGGCACAGGCGATATATCCTACAATTTCTTCAAATGGAATATCATCATCAGTGCAGCTCACCCTAATTTTGTGTGTTTCTGTACTGTCAGAAAATGAATGTTTTAGTCAGGATTTGGTTTTTATTCAGGGGAATGAATGCATGAAACTTTTGAGTCCCAACAACTGCAACAGCTTTCTCAAATCTTGATTTTAAAACCTTCTCTTCTTTCATATATTCTTCACTATCCACATAAAAAAGGTGATTGATGGCAAATTAGTCACTCCCCATTGAAAAAGTTGGAAAGGTGTCAATATCTGGTTGTCTACAGGACTTTGGAGACTGGCTTTAGCAGCAAGGCTTTTTACTGTGCCACCTACTCCATCACATACACCTTTGGCATAAAAATGCCACTCTGCCTCAACTCCAAAATCTTCTTCATGATGACAAAGATTTACAATTTTTTTTCAGTTTTTATATTGTGCAGCTAAGCCATCTGAAAAGTAGTATAGCTTCAACAAGTTGGGAAGAATGTTTCTTAAAAATTCTAATAATTTTTTCTGAAAAACATGAACAAACACCGTGTTATGTGTTAAACAAACTGAAATAAAAACAATACTCTTATGCAAAATAACATGATTTCCAGATGTATAATAGACAACCAACAGGTGAACAGTGGCCATTGAGTTGTTCCAATGGAACCCTTGTGCCTCATCTTGCAGAACAAATGAATAATTTTCCGCAAAGTCACATGTAACAACAGCTTCATTCTCCTTCAATGTTATCTTCTTATCAGAGAAAAACTTTGATTGTTGTTTTGCCACAAAATCATGTCTTTTAAGATTCATCAATTGCTTGCTAAAATCTTCAACAAAGTCTTCAACTGGCTTACAGATAGTCTCAAAAGTGCAGCGATCAACAGTAATCCATTGCTTATAAGTTACATTCTCAATCATCATGTCTTCAAGGCATCTCAACAAAGCTTCTTTGAAGTCTTCAATTTTAGGACAGTAATCACACTCGTTTAAAAAGCATGATTGTGATGGTGGATTACACATTACCCTTGCCATACACTCTTTATAAGTCTTAAGGGAATTGTTAGATTCAAGAAGTGTAATTTTATGTAAGTTACCTCCAGCAATCATCAATTTAATATTCTGGTGTGTTGTGCAGACACTCAGAATGAGTGCCACTGCTACCAGCAATGATATAATTCTTGGGTTNACCAGCAATGATACAATTCTTGGGTCTCAATTCAGCAAACTTTGAAAAACCTATTTTTAAATCTGGAAATTTTGATTTAAAAAGGCTGTAAATTTCACGTAAATTGCCCAAAATCAGCCTTTTTTGTATATGAATTGGTTTACCAACAGCATCCTTACCCATTGAAACATAATCCTTTTTTCCAGGCATTTGCCTACTAACTTCGTCATTATTATAAAAATCCTTTACTATAACAGCTGTTTCAGCTAATAAGGTTTTACCTGGTTTTGGGTCTGGGGTTGATAAAATTCCCTTTTCTTCAATAAGCTTTTTCACTTTCCTAGCAATGTAATTACTTGCACCAAATTCACTCTCATTTCTGGCACATGACCAACTTTTAGGTAAAATTGTCAATATGAATAATTTTTTACTTTTAGTTGCTGTTATTAACTTATCTTTAAGTTGATCTAACATTTATGTTTGTGAACCTTCACACACACACACTATTGATCTCATTAGCGATGGTTGGAAAGAAAGATTCCTTTAACCTTGCACTTAACTTTTTCTATTTTTTCCTTACAGTACCTCTTATTACTTTTACATTTACTTTTGATTACAGGTCATTCTTCAATAAATGTCAAAGATGCATTTAAATAATTAAAACCAAATTCCACATCCATGAATTCACTGTCATCTTTACTACACCCTGGTTTTGGATTTTCATCTTTAAATTCTAAATCATTAATATCAATGTCAGTTGTAGAACTTGAAGTATGCTTTTGTTTACCTAAATGTAAACGACATGAAGTACAAATTCTCATACCTTCTTCAATGCCATATTCTAGTGCTATCATCCATGAGGTGACATTTCTTAAATCTTTATTAACCCAATGTCCTTGTTTTTTCAGTGGATTACAGCAAAACTTGTTCCATTTTTTATCCATTTTTAACTTAGGCCACTCTTATAACACAAATTTAAATATAACTTGTATAAATAAAAATAATGAACTAGATTGTAAATTTAAAAAATATATATAAATACAAAGACAGCAGTAGCCTTGAGATATTGTGTATCACCTAATAGCTTATAGAACACTGGAGGTTTGATGTCTGTTCTCTGTAGTGGGAGGCAGGAAAATTTTCATGTTGCTGCTTGAAAATGAATCATGGTGACTCAGTTTGAGTGTGCTCTTTAATGCTTGTGCAGAATTTAATTTTCTTTGTGATACCATAGGACTACCACCATGAAATTTGGCATGAATGTTGCTAAAAGATAATTACATATAATAAATTTTTATTTTTTTAAATTAAAAATTCTGATTTTCAAATTTTAAATTTTTAAAAATGTATTTTTTATGAAAAAATATTTTTTTAGTAACTTAGTCATGTTATATATTTTATGAAACTGCATAAAAAACTAAATAAAATTATAGAAGTTTCAACCCTCTAGGTTAAATAGTTCATGAGTTATAATTGTTTAAAGTTTGTAAAAAAAAATTGAGACATTTTAAAAACTTCAAAATTATCTAACTTGATAAAAAATTGTTAAAATTTTTTGAAAATATATTCCATCTAATGCACTAATGCATCTAATGCATGAGAATATTTTCCATCTAATGCACTAATACTACAGCTGAGCCAAAAATTAACAAAATCCATTGACATGAAATTTGGGCCATTGGTTGATTTGGTATGGAATTACCCGTACATGGAGTGCTAGGTGTGGTAAACACCGTACCCCAAAAGCAAAACAAATTTTAAGATGAAAGATATTGTTCACTTTGAACAAACCTTTTTCCTCTTACATAAAATACTATAAAATTCAGCTATAAAAAATAGTAGAGACTGAACAAACAGTAATTAAAAAAAGAAGAGTGCTGGGGGACAAAATGTATCCCACAACAATGTGATTGTTGTGTTTTATACTAAATATCTTAAAGCATAGGTAAAAAAAATATCTCTGTCCTCCTTTATGCATAATGGCATGGCTTATACACAAAAATAAAAATGTATGTCTATCCTTCCCCTGCGGAAATATTTCCATTGCTGCTCTAATAATGAGTAAGAAACTGAATTCCTGAAAAGGGCGGATTCTTCTGTCTTCCATGGTAAATTGTGAGACTTAACTACTGAAAAAGCATGCAAATTATGATATTTTCATCATCTTGTTAAACTATGCAAGTATTGTACCTTGATTACCTCTGGTGTGACTTGATTGCCTATTGAGTAATTTGTCATTACTCCCATTCATCATCACAAAATTATTTTGGTATTTTCTTTTCATTTTTCAGAATATTAAAAAATATTGAGGATGGATGGTATCATTTACATATTGTGTATTTTAAGTACTGTATGAAGAGTGAGAGTGCAAAAGGTGTTATATCCATTGAAGCAATTTTTCTGGAGATTACAAAGGAAAAGAGAATTTGAAATATATTTATTTATTTGATTACTTAGTGGACCGATGTATTCTCAACCATAATGTCAACATGGCTAAAAGATTCATTTCCATGTTAAATTCAAAATTGTTTAAATTTGCTTTATTTTGCTTTCTAGCTCTTAATATGTAATACAGGGTCTGGACTTGCACTTCCCAATTATTTGTGACATAAAAGAAGGAAGGAGTTAAAATCTTTTGTTTGTCTATTGTTAACTTAGTTCCCTTGAAACATTATCTCTAATTGACAGGAAATCAATGTTATTTCCTAGGGCGGTGTCCCATTTCTGAACATCTCATATCACAATCATTAATTTTCAGGGACATCATTTGAAAATACAAATTGGTAAATTATTTTCCTTTGTTTTCATTTTATTTTTCTTATTCACACTACTGAAGAGTGACTTTCTAGAATATTGAATCTAAATTCTAATCTTGAATGCTTCTAGAATATATAAAGAGCATTAACATGTGTTAAGAAGTAGCTTTTGTATAAAATGAACTATGGAATATTTCAGAACTTTCAGTAAAACCAAGTATGTAAAAATTTAGAAGACTTGTTCATTCATGTGGGATAATTGAACTGAAGCTGTGTAGTTCACCCATCTTCAATGAAAGTGTTAGGTTGTAATTGAAAAAAAAAATCAACTTTCAATTTCCTTAAATGAATAAAGGAAATAAACTGTCAATGCAAGTGGAATTTTTGTGGGGAAAAAAAACTTTTTGGTATGTCTTTCTCTTTGTTGCTAAGTTCAGTTGTTTAATGTTAGATCTAGCTCAGAAATCATAATGAACCCCCTGGAAAGCTGCAGGTTAAAAAAAATAGTTACCTATAATACTTTCAAATAAATAATATGAAAAAAAGCATTTGACAAGTGCTTTTCAACTACTTTTCATATATTGTTCACTGCGGCAAGGGTGACCTGCCGCTTAACAGAGATAAGTTTCCACATCTCACCCTTGTTCTAAGTCACAGAAAGTATACAAGTAGTAGTTGCTTTTAAGCTACTCAGTATTATATCCATGACTGGAAAATACTTTATTTTCACATCATCAAACTCTTATTTTGTAACTCAAAAAAGAAGGAAGTATTTGCCTGAAAATAGATTCAAGAAATAAGTTCCTTGCTCTGTTCTTGTGTGAAAATTAGTGAGTCTGAAGTTCTTGACATTTGAGTTGTAAGTTAGTGTGTTATTCTTCCATATCTTTTGTCAGTATATTTTAAAACAAGATAATGTTATTGAAACTAACTTTGAACTTCTTTTTAAGTACTGTACAAACTCAGTAATCTGCAGTCTTTTTTCTTGTCAATTATGTTGACCAGACAACAGCAACTCAATGAAACATTAAAAATCTTCAGCTTGTCTCGAAATCCATTAAAATGCCTTATAAGACTAAGAAATAAAAAGCATCTACCCAGTTGTCATCAGTTCTGTTCATTTAGATGCAGAGGTGGATTTAAAAGTTTAAATAAGCACCCCTAAGTAGTAGTAAATATATTTTCAATACAGTAAATTTCACGTAGTTTACGTCGTGAAAAAGTCGATTGAATGGTGTACCCTAGGAAGTTTAAACGGCTTTATTTAAAGATGACATTATTTTGTGAAGTAGTATTATATATTTTTAGTAAAGATACAAATTTTGTTTCGTCAATCCTTTGCGTTTTGTAAACATTTTTTGCATCATTTTCGTCCGGAAAATGGAAAGTGTTCTCTCTACAGTACTGTACTTATTTCCCATGTTTTCCACTATCAGGATCTCTTCCAATCTCTGTCAGTCCGGAAACATAACGTCAACACACACATGCCGGAGAGGTCCCGCGCTGACGATGTTCTTTGAAATCCGTGTGTTACAGTCGCTGCACTCACGGAAGAGTGTATGTGAAGGAAGCAAGGTAGACGCGAGGGAGAAGTAGCACACGGACATAGACCTATTTGCGGAGTTAAACGCCTCCTCACCTTTGGCACGGCGGCGTTGACTAGCGCCACCTGCTTGTAACGACGCGATGCTCCTCGAGAGGGAAAAAAAGAAAGAAAAAACAGGTGAACCTGAGAATCGTTGGTGGTTGCATGCGAGAGGGAGGGGAGGGGCGAGGTGCATTTGGTGCGCTGTGTACGTCGTGTCTCTATTTAGCTGAGCATTGGGGTCAGCGTCGCCATGGAACAATGGGCAATTGTTGGCTCTCGCCTCTCGGCGCAGATGTAGAACATGGGCGACTCGTGAGTCGCCGCGTAGTTTATGCCGGAAGACTTGTTCTTTGCTTCTGTTTCTCGTTGCTTTGAATCACGGAAATAACATTCCGATTTTTAAACTTTGTCCATAAATTTTGCAGCGAAAACCTTTGTTTTTATGAACTAAACGTCCATAAAGAGAACAAAACGCAAAATCAAATGCATATTGTTTTTTTCATTATTGTAAATCGTGAATATTTGAGTACTTATTGTAAGATGGTACCGTTAACATCATGCAGTTTGGCGAGAGTTTCAAACCCAATGCTTCATATATATTACACATCTAAATTATTCTCCTAATATTTGAAGAATACATTCACATTAACATCATGTTGTTGAAAATATCTGACTTTCAATCAGAAAATAATTCATACACCCGTAACTATTGAATACGTTATTCCTCGTGTTAAAGCAACTACCGGAGAGCGAATGTCGTCTGGACACTAATATCGAGTGTGTTCCACAATTTGCCTGCGTAGGAGGGAAAAGAACGGGAGAAGTTTTTGGTCTGACGATAAGGAAGAGAAGAAAGTTGAAAAACGAACTCGTATTTATGCCATGTCCACTGTACAAAAATAAAAAGAGGGCACAAAGAAGAGACCATGTAAATCTATGAGTTGTGATATTATTTACAAGAACACTATTCCAAGTCATTTCTTTTCATTCGTCTGACATGGTCACTGTACAAATAAACAATGTAGAGTCAAAAGAGGAGTTACAAATTGCAGATGATCACGTGGAGGAAAAGGAAACTTACGTTCTTTCCGGAAACAAGCAGGGGATTGTCTCATCAAGTCCTATCAAAATATCCTAAAGGCAAATGGTGGGCGGATTTACCATCTGTGCTCCAAGGCAAAATTATGACAAGTGCAGCTTCTAAAATAAGGAAAAAAATATAGTTTGCTACTTGCTATTACATTACATAATATAATCAAATATTGTTTCAAAAAAGATACAATAGTACAGCTATTTAACATATTCGTTCTGTTGTCAATTTATCATTCAGAAAATGTTAATTAATCGTGACCATTAAAATGAAGCAAAATTCGAGATTAATAAGAATAACACGAGTCTAGTGGGCCCATGTATAAATCCACGTGTGTCCAAATTGTGTATTTTGTTTGAATCTTAGTTTTTAAAGCAGAAAAGTGAACAATGGTCGTTCCTTCGTGATGAATGCAGGTGGGTGCGTGGCGCAGTGACGCCGGTGGCCGGAGACTCGTGCAGCCCCTTGGCGCTGCCGCCTGCGCGACCCGCGAGCGCTGCGGGCGGCCGGCGGGTGCTAGAGGCAAGTGTCCTGCTCTTTCTTCATTACACTTGCTGCTCACATTGTGACGATGAAATGCGTTAACATTTTATTATTATTTTAAACTATTCCCTTTTAACTAAAGGGTGAACTTTGGTATTTAAAATTGCATGTGAAATATTAGATTTACTTTTGTCACCTCTCCGACGCATTAAAATGTTGAAAAGTCGCACGTAAACTACCTGATATTATTTTGTTCATTTTGCTTAATTCTTTCAAATTTACTTCAAGCAGGTAAATTTATTAGATTTGTAGGTGATTTATGGTCCTAGAGGAAAAAAATGTATTTCTAACACCTTCGAGGAAACTTAAAATGAACGGTTCATCTTGACTTTTCTAAGACTAAAGATCACTTTCAACCCTTTTGTTGAATAAAGCTTTAATGTTGTTCATGCTTTTTTGTGGAGGGTTTCTCATGTTGATGCGGTTAGATATGTTGATATGTTTTATTCAAGTTTTCCCATTGACCATGGATGCTTTGCTTCTTTCTTTACCGATTCGATGTTCAGCGATAATTTCTTCATTCGGCAGCTTATTTCTTCGTTGGTTCTTCTGAACATCTCGGTTTAGGAGGATTTCATTTACCTGTTTGTGAATGATTTCTGATCTCTTTATGCTCACAGATTTTGGTGGCAACATTCCCTTGTGCTCTCCAGTTTCACATGAAACGTAATCATTCAATATACATTCTTGAAAACTCGCAAATCTTCTTGAATTAGTCAAGGATAATCATTTTTTAATATTTCACAACGTCAACGGACCAAATTGTCTGTGACCAAATCTGGAGAGTTAAATTTTATACGCTTAATACGGATTTTTATTTAATGTTACAAAACATAATTATTCAACACTTATAATCAGTGTATGAAATAACGATCTGTATAATATTACATTATCTGTAAAATTATAACTTCTTACCATGCTGTAAGATTTACTCTGTGCACACTAGGAAAGTTATTAAAGCATATACCAAGGTATGATTTATTTAACGACTACTATGAATTGAAATGATTTTACCTCTACTACGGAGGACGTTCGAAAAGTAACTTTTTTTTTTGTTCACGCATTATGTCCGGGATAGATTATCTGTGAACCTTTCCGCTAATGTCATGGCGGTATGGTTGTTTTGTGATAGGCGTCTTAAAATGACAACTGACAATCATGCGTTATTAAACAATCACAAACCCTCAATGCCGAAAAATTCCACCATTTGACATCCAGTCGTTTGACTCTAACTTAAGTTGTGAGGAGACGTAACAGTGGATATCACCATAGAGAGGCATTGGTAGTGCGCTTGTGTAGTATAGAAACTGTCCTGCATCTGCTGTCAGGGTAGGAAACAGCCGGTGGTGGGGAAGTATTGGTGAACAATATTTTTATGCATACTAAGTGTTATTCTTGCATGAATTTAAACTAAAATTCTAGGCAAACCGACAAGATGCACGTGAATAGCACAGCTACATGAACGTATAAATTTTGTATTCTTGCGTTTGGAGTGCTGTGTATTGGATGCAGGTCTGTGTCATATGATGTAAATTTTGAACCCTGCACAAATGTGTCACATTGCAACATGTAAAATTCAGTGTTGCGAGCGAACGATTTTAATATATTTTGTAATTTTTTTAGTTTGTTTGCCAGTTTAATCTTCGGCTAAACGAGTCTGTTTTGATCATTATTTCCATATCCGTGTCGAGAAGCAGTTAGTTCAAGGTCTATTTCCATAGCAACACGCCTCCACTATTCTTGGAATGGCTCTGAATGCCTTCACGAGTGAGTTGGTCGTAATTGATTTTTTCAGTCGTTGCGCTGATTTGTCTATGAATGAGTGAATTCCAGAATGTCTCATTCCGCTTCTCTAAAATTGACATGAATTTTAAAGCAGCCCTGATATTTATTTCTCTGAAAATTCATTATTGTGAATTGATTATTTGATCAAATACACATACGACGCCACTTACCATAGCTCCGCACCTCCTACCCCTCCTAGTTCACGCCATGTAGATAAACTGTATATAGCAAACTACTTCTGTTCCAACCGTGTGTTCACACTGTTTGTATAGCAGGACCCATGTGACATTTTAGTATCTTGCCAATTGTTAATTTTTTGTCTCTGGATTTGTCATATTTCGACTAAGTTGTTTATACTCCACCAGTACGAAGTAAATTTTGTTTTCTCGCAATAGATTACGAAATAATTATTAAATAATAAATTAATGTGTAAGAAATTAAGTTATATTAATAAATAAATGTGTAATATTCATTATTGCTTTGCATGGTTTTGCAGTAGTTCATAATTACTGTTAATTTAGATTGTTTTCCGAAGTTAATTTATATATAGTTTTCTTTTATGATAAGATAATCTATACGACAATGTGTGCGCTATTTAAACACAATACTATGAATGTTTTTTTTAAAAACATCAATTTATTATAACGGACTAAGTGCATCCTTTATTCATGTGGGGATACAAATGTTTTTTATTCATTTTGATAAAGAATAAGAAATGTGAGCATCATAATGGTAGTGACTATTATCATTGGTTTAAAATGCTTCTCTTGTGCGGAATCCTTATTAGATTGGAATTGTTTTATTCAAGCTCAAAAACTAGTCATATGTAAGTAAATGAAAGTATTCAGCTGTATGAGATCATGTAAATGATATTTTTCCTAATTTTTTTATTTTAAAAAAGCTGTTACAAACAGCGTATGACCACGTGGAGGACAATAAACTAATTTACTCTCCAAACTAATAAACTAATAAGATATAAGATTGTGTTTGTGAAGCAGTAAGATTGAAAAATATGTTTATTTAGCTTGCTCACAGTGGCCATTTGTTTGTCACCTATTTGCATTTTCCCGTCGGTGACTCTCCCTGATTCCATGTTAAACGGCGCAAGAGCGTATTCTTGAACCTGGTGACGGGATAAGGGCCTTCGACCCCCGGAGAGCTGCAAGCGAGTGCTAAGAATATGCGTTGATAACTTGGTCGTTCCATCGCTGCCATGGCTGCCTTTCGGCGGCGCATTGCTCGCTTTGATGTGCGAGACTTCGGAACACTCTGCAGAGGCCTTCTCCCTTCGAGGTGCATCGAAGCCATTGACCTGTTGCTCGAGGGAGATAACGGATGATTCCGGCCATTTAATTAACCTTCAACATTCGTAAATTCATCTGAACCAGGATGAGTGAATGTTGATACTTGAAACATCGGATTGAAGAAATCTTGAGGTTGGCTTAAGATAGTTCTATTGACACAGAATTAAATCTTTTAAACGACTAAATTTGTAAAAAATCATTGCAATAATACACGATTATATCGATTTTAGCTTTTAAAACTCATTTTACTTATCATTTAAGAAATTGATTGACTGTTTAATATTTTGATGAAATAGATCGTCTTTGAAGAGAAAATAATTCAAATCTATTAAATAGATGAAATGTTTTAAACTCTAGAAGAACTCGATAAAATTCATGTTGGCATCACCGGGTATTCAGAAGATATATAACATTTTTACAGTACTTTTAGACTGACCGCCAATGCACATACTTGCATAACGCTCATAATAGCAAACTATAGGATTTACGTTCACATTTTATATTACTTTATAAATAATAATTATTGTTCTGCATTAAAAAAAATCTTCTCAGATATTTTATATCTATCGATACAAATTAGTTGGTATTTTATTGATTTATAACACGTTCCGCACTACTTCAATTCTTATCTTAGTAGTGTGCTGAAATGTTAAATCCACCTCTGCCTTAGGGTCCTTGATCGGAGTTGATGGGATGGTTCCTTGTTTGCTTCCAGAGAGTAAATTAGTTTATTGTCCTCCATGTGGTCATACGCAGTTTCTAATTGCTTTTTGACAATAAATTTATTTATTCAGACAAAAATAATTTTCTTCTTATGTTTCTATGAGTATTTCAGCTATATTCGAGTTTATTTTATTCTTTCCTGGTATGTGACGCCAAAACAATTTCGTATTAATGTTTAAGGCGTTCACGAGTTACATCAACCTTTTCTTTTTCTTTTGCGAATCTGCTGTCGCAAATTATGCCCCCTAAAAGCGTGTCTGGAGCAGTGTTTGCCTCGCGCTTTTTTCTCCGAAAGCAAATATCTCCGAGACAGGCCTGCTGCCTGACTGGTTCCTAAAAACCGACATAACGCAGATACTGTTCGTGGTGTTACTGTATTTAAAGCTCTTGTATTTAAAGCTCTTGTATTTAAAGCGAATACTTTGCCTTGGTAAAATTTGCTCCAACAGTGAATATCAGTGATCTTAAGTTGTGGTTTTGGTGGGATAGAAAATTTCTCAGAATAATCATCTTAAAATATTTTACGTTCTCGGTTGATATGAAATTAGGACTGGTCGAAGAGTTCTTGCCTCCCTTTTTGTTCCAATCTTTAAGTCAGGAGAAAAGAAAGATTAACAGGTAAGTTTCTTTCATTGTTGTTGTTATTATTGTGTTATATTTTCTTTGAGCCATGATAACTAGCATCCCTGGGCCCTGTTCAATATTGGTTTAAACAACGGACACTAGTGATACATATTGGGAGAAGAGCATTCAGATACAACCCAGATTGCTGTATCCAGATTTACAACCGCGGTTTACAACTCCACTTTTCTATAATCACAGCTAACGCACTGAGACATTGAAATAAAATAAGCAAATTTTTTCTGGACCCTCCGGGAATCGAACCCGGTGTGTAACTGTTTGTATATATTGGGGTGATATATAATGATTGGATGAATGAAGTGGAGGATGAAATAACATTCAAAATCGTCCACGCTATACGTGGGATTTAAAGCTACAATCTCATTACTTAGCAATATTTGCTTTGTATAGTCGGGCTTAAAATAAATTAATTTTTAATGAAATATTTTTTATTTTTTAACTAAGAACAAGAAATCTTCCATAAAAGAAAAATTCGGACAATTTATTGATAAAATTCTGTAACAATCGCATCCACGAATATATTCCAATAAGAAAGAAGAAACGAGACAAGTTTTTTGAACTTTGCTTACTTTCTTTTGAGCGGATGAACTATCAATTTCTCTGCATCTATGTGCTTTGCTGAGAACTTGGTGACGTTAGCTGGTAGCATTTATGAAGAAAAATTGTTATTCGTTCACATGTTGGTAAACTCTGTGTCGACGAGGTATATTAGAAGCATTTGTAATGATAAAATATTCCACTTTTAACGTGACACTTCTAGATACGTGCCACTTACAACTGGACGTAAACATCAAATCTCGTGCGAGCCTGTAGTTTAAAATTGGTTTCAGAGGTCACTGAAAATATCATTTCTGATTGTGGGTTTCAGAGGTCACTGAAAATATCATTTCTGATTGTGGGTTCAGATTGCCATTTAAAAACAAAATATTTGATTTTGTGTATTTAATTCATAGTTGGTCACTTGTAAAGTTTATAAATGAAAAGTTATTTTAGGTCACAAATAAATGATTTAAATGTATTTATCTTACAGCATGTTTCATACCATGAGACCAGCCTTTCCATTTAGTCATGAAGGGATAGTTAGAAGGAGTGATTTTGTACCAAAGTGACTCTTTTGTGGAGAAGACAGGAAAGTAGTTCAGCTGACCGGGGTATGGAACCAGTGCTTTATCACTTAGCGGTATGGTGGTAGCGAAAGCATTAACATTACACAGCTGTCGTAAAATTAGGTGTTTATTGTATTAATAATAATAATAGAACTGACGAGTGCAAATTTACCTTTAAGTGTTCTTAATCTTAAAAGTAGTATTTTTAATGTTAATTTTTTACCATTGCTTTTCTTTTACGTTATTTATTTTTATGAGGTTAAACCTCCTCACACTGCACTACGTGCCTGGATATGGACAAATATTGCGCTTTATTTGCATATTATCTTACAAGCGACAATACTTTAACTCAAACTTAAGCGATGTTTTCGACTTGCATAATTTTGAAAGTTAGATAATTTGTTTCTATTGTGGTGCAATTAAAAGACTCATTTGTTACATCGATTGAACTATTACAACTTACAAACGTTGTTAATCTTGGAGGAAAATGGCATGTTTGCGTGTTTGCAGAATATTTTCTGACTCACGTAAATTAATGTCAGGGTATTTGTGGAATCCTAAAACCACTATTTTTTATGTAGGTTTTGGTAACGTAGCTCATCGCTAAGCAATATTCACGTTGCACGTAACGCCGGGCAGGAATCGAACCTATGTCTCCAGGATTGAAGGGTGCTATGCTTGTGTTATTACCATGTAAACTAGATGGTGAAGCAAGGTAATCGTGTGACAATATATACTGGTAAATAACTTTCTGGTTTCAGTTGTACAGCTTATATCCTCCTCCTGTTTAGCGTGTTGTCTCTCTTCATCCATAGTAAGGATAGTGTAGAAAATTATGATTTGATAGTTCGTATACCTAGGGTGTAAGTGCATTACTACTTACGACAAGCATGGTGAGTGGCAGCGTCTTCTCCCCTACGGAAAAATTCTCGCTCAATTGCACGGTCTGTCGGTTTATTCAGCTGGGGTTCCCACACCTACTCTAGACCAATGTCGATCCGGTACCTATCTTTTCCGAGCAAAACAACTTCTCACCCCGTGCCAACTCCATCCGGAACATGAGTTATGTGGAAGAACAGGTCTAATGACATTGACCTCTCATAATAAAAGTTTTGGCGTTCACGGAATAAAAAATTTGCAATTTTTATGCATTCTTTGCTTTACGAGTACGTGAATTAAAGGAAATTATTGGATCCGATTTTGAGAACGTTTTTACAACTTTTACCTAGTACTTTAAAAGGCAATGGATAATTATTTTAATGAACGTACATGAACACCCGGAATAAAAATGTATATTCTACTACAATTAACGTCCATTATATAATCAAATTAAATAGATACTGACTTACGACCTTTAACGGACGAATACAATATATAACGAAATATATTGTATTCGTCCGTTAAAGGTCGTAAGTCTTTAATTATTTATTTAATTAAAAAACTTGTGGAGACGAGGGGAAATCTGAAACCACTTTTTGAGACTCACTTCTTTTAAAGAGAGCAATTAAACCTCTTCGTTTCATGAGGAGAAGTATTGTATGGGGTTTTAACGAACACTTGTTAGGTTAAGCCTGATAGATATAAGGAACTCGAAGTGTCTTTTCCAGAAGTTTGAGTAGTTTATTTTCTTCTTGAAATTTCTCACTCCAATAGAAACTGCCAAAAGTAATATAAATATTTAATTTTGAAAACGCAAACAAGTAAAATTTTAGACCGTTCCATGAATTATTTCGAGTCACGTCAATCCTTGTCCCCAATTTACATTACTCACTCGCTTGGCCAATCTTTTCCATTGAAATTTCTTTGTTATTTATGATGTGAAAACGGTTTTAGTCGGATTTAATGCGTAGTGTAATTAGTGTAATATCGAATAAATTTAGAACGTGATTTTAAGTTTCCTCTCATGTAGTCAGTTCGGCAAGACAATTCATGGATACGCCACCAATGAAATCATTTATTTATTGGATCGATATAATATTGTAAATTAACTTCATATTTTTAAAAAAATATCTCTTCATATTACTTCTTTCGTCTGTTTCAATTTTTATTGATTTAATAATAATAATAATAATAATTTATTTCTCGTACATTACAATTACAATATTTACAAATGAAATGGTTTTTGTGATGCACATTGTCTATCACATGCAATATAAAGTAAGCAAACAAAAATCAAGTTGACCACAGAAGAGCCCCACATAAAAATTTAAAAAAACAGAAGATAGAGAAAATAGGGCATTTTGGGACATATAAAAAATGGAACCCCTAAATATTATATATTGAGAGTAATAATTACTTCCCCTAGTGTAAAATATTAATGAATAAAACCCAGTGCTCCGAAAAGTTTCGTGAACGCGACCGAGTGCTGATCAACTGAAATGGCGCGCCCAAGCAGATAGTAGCGACGTCCCCCACCCTCTCTACTGGTCGTGGCAGCCTGCGCGCGGTGGGACAGAAGAAACACGGGAGTCGCCAACGGTCACCTAAGACGCAGGGCAGTCTCCGAGAAGTACGGCACACTCCGAGGCCGTATCAGTAAAGCCAGACTATGAGAGCGACAGTAGTGGTCGCGAGAACTGTCACTTCGAGAGCGACGGCAGTGATCGCCACAGCGGTGGCGATCCTAGATGATCACGAGTAACGAGCAGTACGAGACCATACCGTGGGGACGGGTGGAGCGCCGTCATATCGCGCGGCAACCCGAGGTCATGAGTTGGCACAGCTATACGCTGCTGCACCGCGACACCTGCCGACCACGCAGAGCCTCTACTCTGTAACGCCGTTGTCGGAGCGACTCAAGCAAAGATGCTCGAAGCATACTGTATTTTGTAGGTTGTAGACGCAATGTTTTCCTGTGTTCTCTTCTACAGAATGTTAATAAATGGTTCTTTTTGTTACGAATGCTTTGAATCTTCCTTCCAGCAACTAACCAACATAATTAGTTGTTTTCCTTATATTATGAGATCTAGGAAGGGAGGTTCGAACCGGCTAGCGGCTCTAGAACTGGGGCCCAGGAGTCATTCGTGATCTCTGAGAATCATTATTCCACGTGTTGAACTCCAATAGTTGTGCATGTGTAGTTGAGACAAAAGATACACACACACACACACATATATATATATATATATATATATATATATATATATATATATATTTGTGTGTGTATGTATTTTTAGTCTGCTCCTGAACACTCTCAAATATACATATATATTTGAGTTCAAGAGTTGACTAAAGAAAAAAAAAACATTTGTGCTGCGTTATATTAAATATTAATAAAATAATAAAAACTCCTCATACTCCTAATTTAGACGTGATGTATCCCGTTCTTGGAGATCTAAGACTGAATTTTCGACCCATAGGGAATCGTCAAGCGAGTGATAGCTCCCATGCTTGGTTCCGCTCCGTGGCATATTTAACACCCGCAGATATTCGTAATTTTCTTTCTTAACGACTTGATATCGACTGCCAATTCCAGGAGGTGCGTCGTAGGTTGGCTCGAGATGTTTAAGAGCTGCACGAAAGGTTGTTTGCGAGGGAGTATACGCACCCATCGCTCGATTCGCGCGGCCTTGAGGCGCAGCACTCGGATCCCTCTCGCTGCCCCACCCCCACAGTCGCGCGCTCGAAATAGTTCCTAGTGTTTACACTGGTATGAACATGTCTTTTACTGAGAGGCTCGTCTGCGGCAATGACCGCGATTTTATGGGTTTCGTATAAACGAAATATGGGATGTTTTCAAAGTGCAATTAATTGAGTGAGCGCATCCTATTAAGATTTTCTTCTTGACAAATGAGTGGTATTTGTACTGCAACGCTTTGAAATAAAGTGTTTGTTGCGGGTCCTATTCATGATATTTGCTGTTAAAATAACGTATTCCCCGAATGTTGAATAACTTGTTAACTTTTCATGTGGTAGTAAAGAAGATCACAGAAAAATTATTCGAATTGTTCGATTAGTCATGTAATACTACCTCACATTATAAATCGCGTATTATCACAATCTTTTCAATTTTTAATCGTGTAAATGAACTGTTTCGAACTCTCACGTCATGATCCATCTGCATCGAATCATACCATCTTCAAAAACGTTTTTACTGTTATAAAAATAGTTGTCAAGATTTATAGCAAACATGTGTTTTTGCTTATAAATTCTCTTTAGTGACTGTCTATACATGTTTCGAAGCAATACATGTTTCGACGTTGAGAGTCTAAGTATGAGAGTCTCACAAAGACGTGGGAATGTCATTCATTATCAGTAAAATGTGATGCAGAAGCTGTGGAACGAATATTGTTTTTCTTCTTTTTCATACACAAAAAAACGAGGACGATTTTTATGAATTAGGTCTAGGAGAGCCTATTATTATAATTTTGCGATGTCTGACAACGTATGCATGTATGAAAGTGTATTATTTATGTTCAAACATATTTTTGTACTATGACACTTACTTGTCATATTTTACGGTTTCAGTGCCGTTTATCGTGATAAGAAATTCCAGATGCAAGATTTGAAATAAGAAATCAGTTACGTCCAAGGATGTGGTGGAATATCTGAAAACCGTCCCTTTCTGTATAGTACGTCGGGGGTGTTATACTAAATTTTAAAAAAGTGGTTGGAATCAGAAAAGAACATGTCTAATTCAAATACTTGAGGCTCTTAATTTTTTTCTTTACTTTCAGTGCAAGCAACTAAATTATTTTCTTCTTTGATTTATTTTCGTTACTTTTCGATTTCTCTAAATAAAATATTCAAATTTCTCAGTGTTCTAAATAGCTTTTACTTCAAGTTCAATTTACTTCATTGTTCGTATTTTAAGATTTAGAAAAAAATGCACACATTAAATACTATTAACCTCGTGTGATTTTTACAACTTTTATTGTTTGCCATTCGTCAGCTTCCATCTGACTTTGTGTAAGACATTAAAATCTATATACTCTTTTAAGAAAATTTTGCATGTATCTGTAGAAAATAAATGAAACTAATATTTAAACTTATCCGAAGAAATCCACTAGTACAGAACGTTGGTTCAATATTGCGTCTAGGTTTGACTGTGAATGCCTGTTGAATTTGAATGCGCATGTCTTCCGTCGTGAATTACCTCTTGCTGTTATCGGACAGCTCCTGTCCCGCAATGCGCTTCGGTGGTGGCGGCGGTGGAGGCAGCGCCGAATAGCGTCGCGGTGGCGAAGGCAGTTATCGACAGGCGCGCGCGGGTAGACCTGCTGGCGGCACCAAGGGGCGCGGGGGCGGCGAGGCGCGCGCACCTTTGCCAAAGAGAGGACGGTAATGTTAGCCGAAGGCCGAGCGGACTGCGACAGCTCTCGTCATGAGTGTAATCAGGAGTTGCGGTGAGAAGTGAGGAGGGCGGGCGAGCGGCGCGGCGGCGAGACGCCGGCCACGTGGAGAGTCGCATGGAATGACGAAAACCCAACATAACAATAGTTCCTAGAATACGGGATATATTGTGCGACAACACAGAAATTGATTTAACACAGAAATAGAGAATCGGCACAAGAACTTAAATAGTTTTCAAATTTAATTTTTCAATTTAAATAAAAACGCGAAACAAACATATGACGATGATCAACATCTGGCCATCATTGAGGTGGGAGTTACAAGGAATTGTTTTCATCGGAAGTTTAGTACCCCCTTCCTAAAGAAAGGTTTAATTTTGCCTCAAAACTAAAGTATATGTTAACTTATTAGAGGGGTCTTAAAGTTTTTAGCTTCCTGGTCTCAACCTATTGAAATGTATTTTTTATCAAATAACAATTTTGCAAAAACGATAGAATATTCTTTTAGTTCTTTTCTTTAAAGGGAACCCCTGCAGACGAATGTGGTTGAAAGCCAAGAGGAGTTTCGCTGGCGACAGCGTGGCGGGCGTCGCTTACTCGCTCGCGTGCCTTGGCGCATGAGGTAGCTCTCTACATGCACGCGGCGCCGCGCCGCTCCGCGCCGTGCTGCAGCACGCTCCCTCGTTGCCTGGGACAGACAGCGATGCCCTATTAAACGCTTGACACACTTCGCTCTTCGCTCGTCGTCTCAGGTGGAACACATTCTGTTTGATATAGATTTATATTCGCAATTATCCATTTTTGGGCTCGTGAGTCGTTCTTCAATTTCCTTCAGCTCCAATTATCCGATTAGACCAAGAGTTTGTGTATTATGAAACATTTCCTATTATATTCCCTATGAAAATAGTTGTATCTGCGTCTTTGAACACTTCTCCATTTTATCTGTTCATTACGTAAAAAGTCGTGCTTCTATTTGCAAATGACTGAAATGGTTTGATTCATCAGTTCTTAACTGAAGGATATTTTTTCTACTGATTTTTTTGTTGTTTGAATAACAGCGGTAAATTAAGATTATTGAAGAGAACGGGGAATATATTTAGAATGAAATGTTGTATCCATTTTGTGTACGAGTTATTCGACAAAATTTTTCCCAACAGGGTATATTTATATTAAACATTTATGGGTTCTGCAAATCTTTGTGCCCCTGATGCCATATATTTCAATTAAAGATAGTTGTATTAATTTTGGATAGTTATAAAAAAGCAGTGCAAAGAAAATAAACTTTAAAAATATTTTGTAAGCCTTTCAATCAAAATTGAAGGAAAAATATTTTGAAAAGTTATCGTCTAAGGTTTATATTTTAGTAGAAGTGTGAAGACAAAATTTGGCGTAGTCGTGCCGAAAGATGCGAATCCTTTTTATTTTTATTCGGATAGACCGCTGATACATGAGGTTCTTCCTCCGTGTACGTTGATGAGTGGCGTTCCACTCATGCTTATGTGTCGTGTATCTGTTGCGCCTCATCGCCTATGAACTTTGTTTTGTCCTTTTCGTCGCGCGCGTGTAGCTGCAGTGAATGCGGCGTATCATTTGTTGAATTCCGAGAGCAAGCGAGCGTTGACACACCGAAGGGCCAAAAGAACTTGCGCCTGGTGTCCAAATTCTGGTTGTGGAAGTCCTCGCTCGATTCTCAGCTGTACATTTCTTTGGATTATTCATTTCCATGTAACAAGCCTCATGCGCAGTTTCCCTAACCTCCTTGAATAGTGCATAGCAATCGCCCATTTGGAACCAAAATATCATTTGATATGGTTTTGATAAAATCATATATATAAACTGATAACCCTGATTTGGAGCCATTGACTAAATCTTATCATCACTTTGTTTCGTTGGACCTACGTGCGTGGAAATTATTTCTATAAAACCTAATGGAGTTTGATTACTTTCTAAATCTGGAAGTTTATTTTTGGCCTCTGTTTACAACTTCTATTTATTCTGAGGAAGTTTACAACTCAAGTAACAACTCACAGTTCATCCCTGGACTCGCTACTGTATCGACTGCAAGAAATATTTACAAGAGTCTTTTCATGAAAATTTTGAACGTTACGGGGTGGTATAATTTATTATCTTTACAATTTTTTGCTGTCGGCTTTTGTAAGAGTAGATGTATTAACAAAACAGGCGAGTAATAATATATTTAGTAATTACGTTGTTTACAATAACAATTTTATTTCATAAATACTGTTTATTATGAATTATTATTCATTGCAATCATTTGTTTCCTGAGCTTCTATCCAGTTCATCTGATACGTTTTCTTTTCTTTTTTAGTTTTTTTTTCTGGGTGAGGATTCTTTTTTGTCCTTTTTATTACAAACCGAGAAATTAGGTATCAAAAAGTTCAATGGGGAATATTTTTAATAATTGTTTGTAAAAATATGTTTACTCATAGTAAGAGAAACGTGAGTTGGTTCGTTGTTGAATAATACTGTCCCTAGGTATACTTAATGATATTATGATGTAACATTCAGCATTTTTGAAGCAAGTATTTTTGTGTGATGAATAAAAATGTTGCTATATGGTGTATTCTCTGTGGTTTCTTCACTACCTTAGAACGGAACCTATTCCCCTGGAGGTTCAATTCTTAAAATATGTCATTAAGAATCTTTGTCATTTATTTTCACCAACTTCTAGAGCAGAAGAGATAGAAGAAAAGAATTCGAAACTGAAAATGACGCAGGTATCAATGGAATCATGGTAGATATTTTTTCATTCTTTTTGGCTACAATTACGTAGACCATCTCTCCTGTAACTTTAGTCATTGCGATACTTTCCTTTATTACTTGCCTATTTTTTCTTCTTCATTGTGTTGCTTTGTTATCGAATCTGTTGATGTGGCGACGTTCCCGTCCCTGCCACGAGGAGACGGTGCTAGCTTGTTCAACCTCTTTTCTTAATTATACCTAGTATCTGTTCTACTTTTTTAACATAGTCAATATAAGGTGAAAACCTTTCTTCTTTATTTTTCTCTTGCCCTTTGTTAAAATATTCCTCCTCCTTTTAGATATTTAATATATCTACCTCCTTCATGTCCATACTAGTCAAAATCGCAAAGAATGTGGTCACTATTTTCTACATCTCCACCACTCATACAAATCGATGCCTCTCCGTGGCCAATCCTCTTTAGGTACTCCTTGAAGTTTCCATAATCCGTTATAAATTGTTACATATTTAGCTCAAAGTGTTTCGCTCTCACTCGAAATCTCACTTTTAGTATGTATTCAAGCGTCTTCCTTTCCCATCTCCCTTTTCCCATCATGTTTGCCGCCAATTTTATAACACTTCTGTCAGTTTCCTCTTCTATCCTCTTTCTTCATTTGTCATTTCGTCCCCAATTCACTACTATTTTCTTCTGTATTTTGATTATTTGCTAATTTTCATATTTGGCCGTACAAATCAGGCATAATTCCATAATTCTAATAATAACGTTCAACGCTTCCCCACTGACTGTCCGAAACGCTCATATATACACAAGCGCTGTATCCTGACTAGCTTTCCATAGCTAATGCAACTTTATGCGCCCATGTTTCAACTCCATACAATTGTTTTGATCGCACCGACCCTTCATCTGTAGTAATATCTGATTCTGCCTTATATTATAGTGGTTGAACCCAACTCTTAATAAACTGTAGTATAAATTTTTACCCCTCTCAATCTTTTCAATTATATGTGTTGTAACTTTTAGTTTTTCATCAGTTATAATGCCGAAATGATAGCTGACTTACAACTTATTGTCGTCTCTTGAAGCTCCACTACTGGATCTCGTCGATTTATTGTCGTTAATCAAGACCTCTTTGATCTTGTTTTCTCTGCTGAAAATTGTAGACCAAGAGTTATAATGCTTTCATTCAATACTTTTAGTACCGTATAGTTGTCCCGTTCCAGTTCCCATCCACTTTCCCCATCAACTTCTGCTATTAAGTCGTACGCGTAAGCCACAGCTTTTATGCCATTGATTCTTAAATCCGTTAACATATTCTTCATGACCATGTTCTAGGAAAATAGTCAATATGATTGTAATATTTATACTATCTAGTTTTGGTAGCTTCATTCTTCGCAAAGTTGCTATGACGATTTCTCATTTTGCATTCTCAAATGATCCTCCAATATCGAGGAATATACAAAACATTTATATTGAGCAGCAATAATGTTTTGCTTTACAGCGCCTTAGGTTGATTTTCGTTTTCTGAAACCGAATTGTCTCATCAATTAATCTATAAGTCTGTATATAGTCCTGTACTTGCTTTGTCAGCCACTTATATATTTTCCCATAAGTTGAAACAAGAGGTAATGGTCTATACGATGTTGGCTTTATCGGGACTTTTTTTATATCCATAATGAAACTCCGTAGTTCTATAATTTTCCACACTTTTGGAAATTTCCTTGTCCGTATGCGTTCATTGTATATTTTTAGTAATATTTCTTCACATCGACTAATTGTTCTCTGCACCATTTCATGAGAAATTCTATCATAACTGGGACACTTTTTTCTCACTTTAGATCTTAATTCCTCCCTTTTTCATTTCATATTCAGTCCCACTATCCTCTTCATGCCAGTAATGTTTCTTTCTTGTTTTCTGGCCATACAGTACATTAAAAATATATGGACAATATCTCACCTCTTTCCATGTTCGCAATCCTTTACCTTCACACATCATGATACTCCATTTTTTTTTTACTTTTGCGTTATTTTGCTGCCAGTTTGTATGATATCTCCCAGAATAACTTCTCCATAATTCAAAAACTTTCCCAACTTTCTGTTTTTGCTCTTTTAACTTCACTTTCCAATTCTGCTCTATTTTGATCATATTGTTGAAGTACCTCCTTCTCATCCATTCGTTTCTGCCTCAATTTCCCTATTCTATGTCATAGCTTACCCTTTTCTTTCTTTTGACGCGTCAATTTATCTCTTCACCATACTGACCTTTTCTTTCAAACTGTCGCATCATACAATTTCTACACTCATCTATCACAGCTAATTTAAAGCATGTCTTCCTGTATGTCCATCCATACCCAATAGCACTTCTCTTAATCTTGCTTTCCTCCTTTCATATCGATTCCAGTTCACCTTTGTTACTCTCTCCCCCTTCGTCTGAGTGTTCCATTCTCCTCTTCTCCTATATTAAATAAAATTTCCCCATGATCAGTTTCCAAACCATTTCTGGTTCTCCAACCCCTTATTTCATTTTCCTCCATCGTGAGGTCTGCTATTGAATTTTCCCACGAAAATGTTTTCTGTATATGTATTTTGCACTATTATTCCCTGCCGTAATATGAAATCCTCCATTATCCTTCATCTTTTCGATGTTGTCACCTCACACTTATTACTGCGCATTTATATCCACGCACATTAATATACCCTTTCCTGCACTTTCTTGCAGATCTTTGTCAATCACACCAATACTTTCTTCTATGTTTTCAGTGTATTGGCAGTACATATTTATCAATGACACTTCTTTGTTTTTCTTTTCGATAAACATTACCTGACAGCGCTCACTACCGTTCTCAGTGAAATTCATAATATTTACATCTCCATCTAATATTATGCCGCCCATAGCCTACCCGAACTGATTATTCTTGCTTTTATGAACATTTAGCTAAACTTCCCGATATTTGTGTAACATTCCTGTACACATGGTATTGATATGTCTTTGCGACACACATACTCCCCCAATTCTCGCGCTACCGTTTTGTTTCTCTGCAAATTTTTCTGGAGTATTCTAATAATCATATTCGATATTATTCTCCATTGCCCTCTTTACTAATGTATACTAAGCACATTCTTTATTATGAATCTCATGTTCGCATTTCATTTTCTTCCTTTTGCAATTTATGCATTTTTGCTTTTTACTATTATTCTCAAGGTCCACCTCAGCACGTTATCCACAGTATATCTTTATCTCCACCAAAACTCGCTATGTGCCCATAGCGAAAGCATTTAGAACATTTGCGAGGCTCTAAATTTTCTCTATAACTCCGGAAGTCGTGATATATTCAGCTGAGTTTTAATTTCTTTGAAGTTTTCTCCTGCCATCTCTACTATCCAATTTTCTGTTAATAATCTCTTAAATATAGTTTTATGCAATATCCTAGCCTCTCGTTTAAATAAATCTTTATTTTGCTCATCTTCAAAATTTTGTTTCGCAAATTAATTGGGAAACATGGTAGACACGGTGAGATACATCGACAGAAGGAAGGACGACGTACATGTTCATACCGGTTGTGGGATTGCCAGGAGGAATTATAAACGATTCAAACCAGGGTCGTCTGTGATTGCAATGATAGCAGGACATGGAGATACAAATTGTTATTTAAATCGATTCAGTGTACGAAACCATAGAATGTGTTTGTGGTAAAGTGTGGTTAAGGAGATAGGATACAATCAGATCAGCAGGAGGGAGAGATATGAAGTGCTCAAAATCTATGTGGATGAAATGACATATTAGGAACGGACAAAAATGCTATATTGAGATTATTTACGTCTACTATCATTATTAAATTGAAATTTTAATCGACCTTTTATTGTAGACTATGTATTTATATTATTACAACGTTTCAGCAGCATGTTGCTGTCATAATCAGGCGAACGCTAGTGAATGGACATATCAACAAATTTGTTTGTTTCATCTTAGTGACAAGCATAAAAGCAAATCAAACAATGACAAAGGAAAAATAAATAATTTAAAAACACAAACCTCCAAAGCAGAAAAATCATTGCAGACAAATATAAATTTTTGACAAGTTTTCTGTATCAATTTGTAAATTTAATGTATTATTTGTAAACTTAATATGTAACATTTCTGACATTATACGTTTATAATAATCTGGCTCCCGATCTAAAATTGAATCATATCGGACAGACAAAACGTAAGTTACAAACACGGATTAAAGAACATCAGTGTAACATAAACACGCTACAATATAATGTTATTTCATTATACTGTTTAAATTTTGATCATTCAATAGATTGGGAAAATGTTAGATGGTTTATGAAGAAAGAAGATTGTATTAGAAAGATAAAAAAATATCTTTCGAAAGGACTGACGTACTAAGACGTCACAGAATACATACTAAGACGTATTAGTAATTTGAAATTCTTCATTTGAACTGTGATCAACAGAAGATAAACTATTATTAATTTTTGTGTTATATTTCAATAACTTTACTCAAACTATTTTATTCCCATTTTTTGAGACGTGCTGCGGTACTGCAACCTGTTATACACAAACGGGTTGACGACTGGCACAAGCAAGGGGTAAGATATAATCTCTGTTGTCAGGAAGGAAATGATATTGTTATTCTTAAGTTTGATGAAGTATGAAGTCTAGTTTATATTAGTTCAGGAAATTTGGGAAATATTAAAAAAATTGACGTTTCTTATGAGTTCTGAATAATAAAAGTCAATGTCTATGCTGATAAAGGCGAATTGAAAACAGTTTCTGCATCTTTGGAATCTGGAAAAGTACATGATTGATCTGAAAATTTGAAGAACTCGTTCACTGGGTTGTAGGAAGTTCAAAATTAAAGAACGTTTTTTATTGATTAAATAAGAAAGGGGAAACGATAAAACCGAGGTTTCCTTCACTGGATATGGCACTTGGTTCGCATTACTGAACTGCCAAGCTTATTGATGTGTTCGCAAGAGATCAGAACGGACGATGTTTGTCGACTATCCTTTGAACGTATAAACGCGTCATAATCATGGAGAAAATGAAAAACATACGACTTTTATTCAAATATTATTCAAAGCCCATAAAAGGTCATAAGTTTTTAATTATTTAATTCATTAGATCCTATAATGGACGTTAATTGTAGTATAATCAAATAAAAGTTATGACGGACGTTTTCATTGAAATACCCTAAAAATGAATGATAAATCAAGGAATTCAATGATCTTAGAGACGTTTATTAAGCGTTTTACGTAACGGGTTTTCATCTTTTGCCAGGATTTTGCAATTATTCGTTACGTAAGTATTCGAATGTCATTATGGGAAATACATACTTTTGTGTTTTCTTCACGAATAATTTTTATTCTTTCTATAAGAAATGTCAATAAAGAAAACAAATTCTGCAAGGAAATCATTTGCGAATCCTAGGCATCTTCAAATATAATAAACAAGTTATTGATACAAATTTGTCCTTTCCAGTGTGCATCATAGAGAGAGAGGAAGAGAGTATTTTGTTTAATAATAAAAAATGTAACATTATATATAATTAATAATAAATGCGTCGTCATTAAAACAGCAAGATCTTGAAAATGAATTTGAAAAGGCTTCCATCGTTTTATTATATTATTATTATATATTAGTGATAATTAAGGTAACAACAAAATTCAATACTAAACATATTTTTCTTGTTCTATTTGATGACATAATTATTTTTCACATTCAGTACATTAAATAATAGCATTTTTTTTAAATTCTGTTCTTTTTATATCAAAATAATGGTTCGTAGAAACGAGGTGAGTTTTTAAAATATCTCTATAATAGTAAAAGAAGTAGAACAAAAAAATGTATCTAGTGCTTTTGAAGAAGTTTAATCTATTGTGAAGGTGACAATGGATCCTAGTAATGCAGGGCTGATGAATATTTTTTTGTTTTTTGTGCTTTGATGGTGATGTTTCGTAAAGCAATTACAGCAAACTCACGACTTCCGGTGTAGCGATTAACGGCGAAGGGATTATCATTCGCTGCATCAAACGACTCTCATCTCTGGATACAAAGACAATTCGTTCTATTGTATATTGATTGATTGCGTATTTATTTAGCCTTGTCGGCTATTTTTTACATGCATATAAAATACAATATACAACACAATATAAGAATTGTACATTATTATGAAAATTATTTGTTTCAAAGTATCTGTATCTACATAACTATTTAATTTTTACTACTACTGTGACACTAACCCGAAAATATTTACTTCTTAACTAAAAATAACGTCTTGCATTTTCATTGCAAGGCTGAATGTCAGCGCCCTTCATCATTTTGCTGACGAATGCCGTAGTGTCGACGGAGTGTGTTGTACAAAAGAAACACCACACCGCTCATAGTCACGGCCTCGTCAGCATTCTTATATCTATGTCTTAACAAATTCCTTCATTGGATGTTTATCCATCTTTTTAGATGTTTATATTGCATCCAATTAAAATCAGAGCAAGTTTCTCTAACTTTTCTACATGCCTCATCCTTCATATTTGCTGTCACTCTTATTTCATCTGAAAACCATTTTTTACCTTCCTTTTGGTATTTTTAATTTTTCTACTGATGCATTTACATTTAGGGTTTTTACTGCACAATGAACTAATTTATCTTCCTTCGTCTCATTATTCTCAAGATTACACTCTATATTTGTCTTCACTAACTTAACAAAATTATCAACATTGAACATTTCATAACTCCTAGCAGCCACTCTCTCAAGTGCGTCTCGTTACAACTCAAACTCAGTTCAACTTTTGCCATGCATAATCCATTATTTTAGGTTGATGGATCACTTCAACATCTATTTTACTGTTTGAAAATACTAAGTCTATAATTGTCTGGATTTCACTGGTTACTCTTGTTGCACTGTTTACATATTGTTTCATTCCTAAACTCTGCATTTCACAATCTTCTCCAGAAACTGGATGAATTCATCATCAGATACACTTGACGATTGGTATATCGCTCCTTGACACCATTGTAACCATTTTTATTAACTTTCACTTCTATAATCCCACAGTTTGCAAGTATCTTCATCATTAACACTTCCTTTTTTATGTCTTCCCTCACATATATCAATACACCTCCTGCATAACTATTCTCCCCGCCACATCTAACTACATTGTAGCCACTTAAATTCACTTCATTATCTTCAATTTCTGTCGTTACTCTTGTCTCTTATAGTACAAGCACAGCTGGAATAATTTTTTCAACGACCATATTTTCTATTTCATCTTTATGCACTATAAGTATCTGCGCATTTATATGCATAATAACATCTTTATTCTTCTGTTGTTGCTATGCTTTTACCTTTTTATCCTCCCATCCTGCTCTTTTCATCTCCTCATTTAGGAATCTCTTGTATGTTGGACATTCTTCATTCATGGTTTCGTGTTTGTCATTTATATATAAATTAAATTTTTCGTTTTTAACTTACAATTAATACATTGTTCTTTATCTTCTTTATAGTCTGCCGTTTCATGGTTTCCTGCGCATTTGTAGCATGCTACATTCGTCTTACAGTTTTTTGCCATATGAAAGAAACCCCAACATTTAAAACATCTTTTAACACGTAACATTTTAAACGTAATTGTAAACTTTACATTTACACCATCCAACATTAATTTTCTCTCTTTTCAGCATTGTCTCGTGTAAGCTCATCGACTTATATAATTATAGATCCTTCATTCTTTGTTGATTTCCTCATGTTTTAGCATCATTTCCTCTGTCTTTTACAATTCCTTTTACGATTCGAATGCGACAATCTTTATTTATTTCTTCCATTCTATTTTGTTTCTTTATTGTGGATACTAGATCCGCATCACTTGCTTTTGTTTCTTCATCAATATCTATTATCTTCAATTTTGGTGTAACCTACTTAGGTTTCATTACTTGGAAATCATCCCCAAGTTTTTCTTGTACTTCATCTTTTAGTGTTTTTTTATTTCACCCGTTTTACATCCCAGGATAACGGCACCATTACCTCCTTTTTTACTTTTATGATCCCACATCCATATTTGTGATATCAACTTTTTCTTTCACTAGCATTTTAGTTTTTTCACTTTCTTGAACCACTTTTGGTTTCACAACAATTATGCTTTCCTTCGTTTTCACTTTAACAACTACCGAAAAAAAGTTTCTTTTTTCCTTCGGTTATTCTGCCCCCTTTGGTATTCTGTTCTTCAATTCCGCTATTTCTTGTCTAATGGCTCCAAATTCTTCCTGTATCACTTCCTTAATAATTCTTCTAATGTTATTTCTACATGTTTCCTCATCTTTCATTTCTCTTATTGTTTTTACTATCCAGTCAATTTTTGCTTCCACGTTCGATGGTACATTTCCAGATGATTGTCGCCTACCACTGGCCCTACCTTCACTAAAGACCTCTCCTTTCCTCGTTTCTTGTTTTCCTGTTGCTCTCTTCATTTCAGCTTCTTTTGCGATAGTGAAAGAAGCAAAAGGGCCACTACACATCACTAGATCACCATTTCCATCGTGTTTCTTGTGTTTTTCTTCAACACCAGGGTGAAAAAATGATTTTACGCAACTACTTGCTTTGCACCTAATAACTTGCATTTTTATCGCTTTTTTACACGCAGCACAACGATACTCTTCGTATTTTTCATTCATCGCAGTCGGCAAATCCCGGCGTCATCACTATTATACGCTAACGCAGCGACGCATAGGCACGTCCGACCTCGGCCGCGACTGACAGCATCCAGCTGCCGCACATTTTTGTTTTTCCGCTCGTACTCCTTTGTGTGAACGCTCTGGGTAATCGACATGTTCTTTTAATACCACCTTAAATGGAGAGCCAACTATGTGCAACATAACTAGTTATATTTCAGCAAATACAAACATTTCATTAAAATAAATGCTAGGTGAAGAAATAACACTTAAAGAAAGAGGAGCGTGAATATTGGATTGAAATATTTAGACAAAAATGTGTCAAAATTAGTAATACAGCAGTAACCAGTTAATTATAATTTTAAGTTTATTGTCTAAACATCAGTTACAAATTGCGTATAATCACGTGGAGGACAATAAAATAATTTACTCTCCGGAAGCAAGCAAGAAACAATACCATCAATACTGATTTAGTGGTAGAAGGCAGATAACAATAAAAGTAGTTCGATACGTGTTATAATATTAAGAGAATACCAAAAAATTTGCATTTAATAAAACACACAAAAGTTATTTCACAAACACGTATTATTATAAACTATAGATTACTTGGAAAACAAATCGTAACAATTAAAATAATTCTAAATACGAAATTTGTGATTTAATACACGCCGCCCCTAGGCAAAGACATATAGAGCCTGTATAAAAACTCCACTCCTTCCCAAAGGAAAACAGGAGAAAAAAGCCAGATCAGGATGAGTAATCGTAATAGTAATAAACGGGTTACTGTGATAAAAATTTTCTAAAAATTCAGGTAACTAACATTTGTATGAGTGCAAACTTAGGTATTTACGTAAATAGGGCGAAATAATCAAAACTCAATGAAATTAAGTAAACCATGTTACTGTTTTTCTTCATTTTTCATGGAATAAAACATAATTTTTTTAAGTTTATGTGTTTTTCACATTAGCTAAGAAGTATTAAAATGGTACAGTATATCACAGTTGGATGCAAAGGTTATAACATATATATGTTTTGGAAATTTTAAAACAAAAGATACGATTAAAATATTAGATAAAAGATTAAGAGGGAGTACCCCGTTTTACCACGTGACATGTAAAATATGAAGGAAGTTTCTTTAACGAGAAGGATATTTTTAAATTGATCGATTATTAGTAGTCGTAGGATGAGTATTGTAATCGACATGTTCTAAGTCTCCTTAATACAAACTTGGTGTAGGACAGTCTTTTCTGTAAGACAAATTTGGAGACAGTTATTAACGGAAGATGATTCTATAGCTAAGTTGTTCTGCATAAGGAAGCCATATTTCCATTAACTGCTTCATTTATGTTAGAGTTATCTCATTATTCTTTGATGTTTAGTGCCTAGTTCTGTTTGGAGTTCCGTCATTATCGTCGAGCATTTTGCGTCCTCCATTGGGGTGAGGTTGTTCAAAGATACCATGGTGCAGACATGTTAGTTTTATTACGGACTTATGAACATGAAATTTTATCTACTGTTCGTCATCGTAGAAAGTTAGTTGATGATCCTTGGAATTGCAAGCGTTGGGTTCCGCGGTCGAAACCAGCTATATCTTGGAACCACGACGCGGTGACACCGAAATAACCATGATTTGTTGAAGGTACCCTTTTCTAAACTTACTCTAAGAACTTGTCCCTATGTACTTGAATCTAATCTCTTCTTAATTTTCTCTCTAGTTTCTCCGTTTCCTCAATTTCTCTCTTCTTCTGAATTAATTTCCTCTCTCCTTTTCTCATTACACTTAATTCCTTTTCCGCCAAACTTTCGGTGTTTTATAGTTGATTTTGTAATGAAGCACCCACATTCCTACAACTGTGAGGGGTCAATAATTTGGGTTACATCATTTCAACCAGAAACATTCCTGTAAGAAGTGTCAAAGTCCGAGTAGCTTATTGGTTAACTGTAAATAGCAGTGAGATCTAGATGTAGAGTCGGCAAGTAAAAAGTAACCACAATGTTTTTGAACAAATTAAACACAGCTCATTATATTAAATTAGCCGATATTGTCTCTCCCATATTATCAATGTCATTTCATCCGCCCACTTGACCACTTTGTATCGATTTTTCGCCGAGTGCAAATTTTCCCTTTTCCAATTAAATACTTGAATAATCTTCCACTTGTTTCTAGAACATAGTTTTGTTCTTTATTTTTTCTAAACTACTTTCTATATACTATTTATGCTCGGTCCTAAATTATTTTTTTACTTTTCGATATTGATATCAGCAAATCAATTTGCCACGTTCTTCTCAATTGATTCTTACATCTTCTAATATTTTTTATTGAAAGTTCCCTTTTAGATATTTCGTTATATATTATAAGAAGTACTTTATTTCCAGTTTCTAGGAGCTTACACACTTTGACTATCTCATTTTTATTTTATTTTTAATTTCCATTGTACTAGTATATGTGTCCTNTGTGTGTGTGTTTATATATATATATATATATATATATATATATATATATATATATATATATATATATATATATATATATATATAATTTATTTTTAATTATACATTCCTTTGGCTCCTCCCGCGTACGAGTTGTCATCTAAACCTAGCTAAGTTTTTTTTCATATTCTTTCAAGTCTCATAAAAAGTTTCGTCTCATTTCTTCCTTTACAGATTCTTTTATTCTACACAGTTTGCATTTGCGCACTTCTTCTTATATACTCTCAGTCTTAGTTTTTAAACATTTTTTTCTGAAACTTATGTTCAACAGTATCTTTCCCTACCGGAACGTGCTGAGCTGCCAGGTAATACTGTTCACTAATAAGCAACGTGTGTGTTCGCCGTTGCTCAGTGCATAGTGAACTCGACACAGGCACAAAAATAATAGTTAATGACCCTTGAGTTGTAAATTATGCTGCCAAGAGAATATGTGTATTTATTGCCCCCATAAAGCCCTGAATTCTGCCAAAACTGCATTCATTTGGGTGATTTTCTTAGGTGGCGAATTCATCACTTGTGGCGAGAGAAACCTTGGTAACTGCGATCCTCTACACGTGTCTCATGCATACTTGGGCGACTGACCATATGTCGTACGGAATTAAAGTGCGCGAGTGAATCAGACGCTTGAATCTGCATTTTCACAGTGGGTCACATTAAATTTCTCCGTACAAATTCTTATTATAATATTCTACACATATCCATCTTTTTTGTTTGCATGTCTGTTAGATTGTCACGCGAAGGCCACGGGTGTCTTCACGTTTTCGAACTTTTAGGAAGAAAATATTCTCAGAAATTTTCATTACATTAAGTAGAATTGTGTAATATCGAAAATAATAAAGTTAGAAAGTAATCATTATTTATTGAAAACTGTGATAATATTTTATTATAGAAATTGTTTTCAGTATGGCGTGAACCATGAAAAGAAAAACACGTTTTCTAGAATTCTTTGAATTTTATGCAAATAGTGGAAATAAAATAGGCCAAACCCCTATTTTCTTGACGCCGGGGAGCAAGGGAATAGATGTGATATCTCATATAACAAACAAATTTAAGTATCAAAATTTCTTTTAGTATTAAAATCATTAATTATAAAGGTCTTCATTAAAACAGGATGGAAATATATATCAGTACATCTTCTGTATCTTCAACAGTATCTTCCACATTTTCGAATTTACTCGTGAGATCGTACTGTTAGATATGACAGCGATTAACGAGAAAAGAAGTTTTCTAGATATTTCTTTAATAGACTCCTCGTTAAAAAAATCTCAGACATTAGTGGGAAAGTAATTATCGCATTCTGAATGTGGCATTAATACATTTGCTAAAACTGAAATTTGCTTTATCTCAAAAGCTTTAAAAGTTAACAATTTTATTTCATTAACTCTCCACTATACTATTGTAACAATACTTTCATTATAAAATATTGTTACAATGAAATTATGAAAAATTCGGAAATGTACCACAAGAAGTAAAATACGATATCATTCGAAGAAAAATTAAACAAGAATTTGTAAAACAAAAAATTGTGTAAAGTAAACAAAATTATACCTTCTGAAAGAACAGAAATGTACGTTATCTGATTATTCTTGAACTTACTGCTCCAGTTATATTCCTTATTTGTTTTACATTTAAAATCTCATGTTTCAGCACATTCGTTTGAATTTTTATTTTCTTGAATAAGTGGTATTTTAATCCACGGGCGACTAATTAATCTTCATATAATAATAGATAAATAATTAATTGCCAAAAAACATGTAGAAATGAGCTACTGGAGGTAATGCACATTTTCTTTCTGGAGGAAAACAAGGAATTATCCATCAGTCAAAAGTGGTGGTGGATTTAATATTTCTACGCACCAAAACCCAACCACCATATGCACCACTGTAAGAAAAGAACAGAAATAGCTACTCTTTGTATATCTACCATATTCTGTAGATATAGAACAAGTAGTTTCTGTTCTTTATTTAATTTTTTTTTAGTTTTATTAGTACAGGTATTTAACAAATACTTACTGTTATCAATTTATTACTACGAAATTATTGTTAGTATTAAAATCCCACTCAATTCAGGGTTGATAATAAATAACAGTGCCGCTCCTTGACCTGTGCCTAGTGGAAATTGTGGCTTCTGGTAACAAACACGTGTGGTTTTTTGTTTGTTTTTGTTTTTGAGTTACGGCCATTTAAAATTTCCAGAACGTTTTTCTATTATATCCAACTTATCTTTTTAAATAACAAACTTTTAAAAAATAATTATTGTGACCTAGCCTAGGTTCATAGAGTTTTGGTTATTTTACTCTATTTATTTAAATTCTTAAGTTTGTATAAATTAGAATATTTTTATTGGAGTTATCTGTTTATTCCTATTAAATATTTGCTTCATTGGTTCTTTTAGAAAATTTACGTAAATTTTCATTTCTTCACTCGAGAAGAATGACATTTTTTAATCGTTTAGACTAATACAAATGAAACTTAGCAAAAAAATCTTGATAGATTATTTCGTTTTTCTAAAAAAAAAGTACAGTTATCTGGTTATTACTGGAAGTAACAGATGTATAAATAGGTTTTTGTTGAATCATTTCTTTATATTCCTCTGATTTGGCAGGAGAAAAATTACCCCCTTCCCCATGCCTGGCTTTTTTCTTCTCATGGCTACTGGGGAATATTGTCCTTTTATCGAGTAAAAGTTTCGAACGACACGAACGACGTTCTTTGTGTCCTCCAATTATATTTGTAGATTGAATTACTGACACTCATGGATATCTTCTTATTTTTTAAATCGAAGTTACCGTCGCGGACTCCTATAAATTAACTTATGGACTAATATGGAATCCATGGCCCGAAGTTTGAGAATCGAGGTGGTTCATCGTTGATTCTTAATTAGGACGTGCTGAAATATTTTAGTTCAAGTATCGTAAGTTTCATAAACTATGGAGAGAGTTTAATGAATGAAGTCGTGTAGTTAAGAATGGGATGTGACAAATTTGCATTTCTTAATTTTACTTATTGTTTTACGGACACTGGAAATATTCAGAGTGAAAATTTTTGACCAGCGTTCATCGGATAAGCATTGAAACGCGGTCAGTTTCTGATGAGGTCTTAGTTTACCAAATTTTCTCCTATAATAAACGAATAAATTTTTTATTGATATTAAATCCAAGAACCCATTTAAGCAAACCTGTCATCCGTTCACGTAGTCTCCAATGCGGAAGAAAAGTTACTTTCGTGAAAACTATCACACTCAAACTATCATTGACATTTTAGTCAGTGTCGTTACTTTCTCTTTTATGTATCCAAGTCTATTTTGTTTTCCCAAATTTCCATCGAGTCAAATTAAAGAAGGGTTGTCGATGCACTTGGTTGCTTTCTTCCCGCTGCGACCGGTGCCCTGCTTTTCCGTGTTGGTCGCCCACAGTGCGTCACAGACACGACACAACAGCTGTCGCACTCCAAGAGGTCGTCTGCCAAGCGCTCGGTTTTCTGCGCATAATCAAAACACGGTCATTGCGAATTATTTATGGGCAAGCTTACGTAAGAGTCTATAACTGGGGGTGATTAGCTCTGAGAAAGTATGTCTCAGAAAACCTTATGAAGAAGCGCTTTTATGCATCGAAACAAAATGTGGAACTGGCTCCTCGACGCTTGTCTGCGAGGCAAGCGTTAAAGCTTCTTTTCTTCTATTCAAATATGAATGTGTGTGCGAAAAAGGAAATTGGGTTTCGTTGACAATAGGTTTACTATTTTACACTCTTCGATGTGTCGATGATACAGCATATATAAACATGTTTCTTTCCCTCGTCCGTTGAAAGAGAAGGGACTATTTACCACGGTACAACAGTGTACGGCTCCGCATTTGAAAGTAAGGAGTATGTTCAATGGGATAAAGGACAAGTTACCATCCTCTCTCGAATAAAATAAGGAAAGCTGTAAATTGTTGTAATATCTCAAGTTGACATCTAAGAGGATCATTAGTGCTTGCGACCTATTCCGAGCTCTGTAATAGATTTAATGTTGAAGAATATTTTGAACTATTATATATAATACGTATATAATATATAACGTATATATAATACGTGCCAGGAATATAAAATAACTGCTACGAAGATAAAATAGCGTTAAAATCTGCCTCAATTAGGTACTTCATATTTAAATATTAGTATGAGGAAGAAACGCTCACTAACAGTCGTAATTGCGCAAAAATAACCTTTGAGTACCTTCTATAAATCATCTTGTTGCTGTCAGTGCTTGCAGTTTTTCTCTCTCTTTGCTAATCCGCCTAAGGTTTGATTGTGTCTGTTCCCGCATGCGCGTCTCAAACTACGAGACCCATTTCACATGGATTTCACGATTGGGTTGAGAATGCCCTGCATACTTGCACTAATCCTGGAATTTAAGAACGGAGATTGGGAAAGCCCGAGGAGCGGATGTATTAAATCTATCCACGACAGTCAAGATAATTTATGGGTCATTCTTTGTATAATGGGTAAAAAATGTCGACCACCGCGAACTTCAACAAAAACATTTTTTTTTCTAGTTAGTTACGTCGAAAAATGAGGTTTATGCCCATTGATTCCATATTTTTGTCATTTTTTTACCATTGAGTGAATCCAAGTCTGTTTTGACATAAATCAAGTCTATATGAAAAGCAAATGAAAAATGCTTAAATAGTATTCTCATAATATTCTACTTTTTTGTTACTACTCAAATATAGTTTTACTAAAAATTTGAAAACACAATTACAGTCAATTGAGTTTTACTTATGAATTGAGTTCAAAAGACTAATAATCATGAATTCTGAAAAACTACTTAAATCGTGATATATAATACCTCGATGTAATTGACTCTGTCAATTATGAAAGAAATGAATGAAATTTATACCAATGAAAATTCAATGCTTTTGGGTATTTTTTTAAATAACAATCGTGAAAATTCGTGATATTGTATTTTGGAAAATTAATTTTGAAAAAAGTAGCATTTTCCGTTTTTGAACTACAAATGGTCTTTGTTTGACAAAAATAATATAATAATATGGTTGAAAACAATAGAATAGAGCCTAAACTTTCCGGATAATTATCTTTATCACTATAATTATCTTTATGAGAATACTATTTAAGCATTTTTCATTTGCTTTTCATATAGACTTGATTTATGTCAAAACAGACTTGGATTCACTCAATGAAAAAAATGACAAATATGGAATCAATGGGCATAAACCTCATTTTTCGACGTAACTAACTAGAAAAAATGTTTTTGTTGAAGTTCGCGATAATAGACTTTTTTTGGCCGATTATACAGAAAATGACCCTTATGTAATTTGGTTTTATATTACAAAATAATTTGTGTACAAATATATCCGGGTTGAGCGTAAATAAGATCACATATGTTTTCGGAATGCAGATTTTGTCACAAAGAATGGAATGTAGATTTTTTCAGATTTCGAAATTGTTGACATGTTGGTTTAAAATTAAAAAGACAAGCTTTCCTGTGGTTTAACTTTTTGTATTTTTCAGTAGATTTTAATAATTTTTGTACACGCAGTATTAAAAGTTACCAAAGATTTTTCGAACCAATATTAAAAACACTTTGTAAGAAATCTTTCTTGTAGACAGTCCCATATAGTTGTTGGCCACTTCAGAATTCTTCTCACCGTTTTTTTTGAAACTGCGCATTTTCTCAAAAGTCTTTCATACAGACGTAATTGCATTAATTTTTAATTTTTTTCTTGTATCCCACGTGCCTACTAATCTCTACTCTAAGACTGAGGGACAATTTCAGATAAAAATCATAGAACCTATCTTTATAATCTTGCAAAGGGTGATATATGTCGGGACGCGTTTTGTGACGGGAAGGAACGGAACGGTTCTAATATTGGCAGTTGCTACACCACGTTCAAAGGAGATACATTTGTTTACGGGAGGAAACCGGAATATTTAACTTAATTTCAATAAAAGTTATACAAAATTACAATTTTCTACACACATTTAAGAATACAATTTTTTGTTTAAAAGTGTGTCACGCAATTTAGGAAATAGTTTAAACTCTCATTATTCCTTGAAGTGTTGTAAATGCTAATCCCCTTTCCAATCTTGCTTTCAAAATTCCATGTTATTGAACGTGGTGTGATAAAGTTTTCGTACTTTCTTTAATCCTATTGGAAATTGTTTCTTGACCCGTTTGAGTACAATGAAAGTTGAATTATTCTAACAAATGTCGACATCTTTATAGCAGCAAAAACATAGTACATAAGAGCAGACCTCGTTTTGATTGTATATGTTGCTGCATTTTATTGCATTTATAGAATGATTTCTGCTTCAACTAATACTATTATTTTCTGTTTCCAAATATTTTTTATTCTTCTTGTCATCTTTGTTTGCTTCTTTCTGGAGAAGAATCTCGGAGCTTTCTGAGAATGTTTGTTTATGTCTCACTAACCTACATCTGTATGACGTGAGAAAATGATCTTCATGGTCTCATGTCAGGACTTTAAAGAAACCTTGACAGTTTGCTTGGGTAATCGCTTGGTGTTAACGATGGGTTCACATACACAGGCAGTTCACAAATATCATTCAAAAAACACTCTCCTTGCTGTGTGTTCGGCATCTGTGCCAGGGGCGGATCCACGATTTTTTTTTTTTTTGGGGGGGCGATCGATTGGTCTGATATCCCTCCCTCGGAAAACTTCCTCCAAATGCACTTTGTCATTCCGATACATAAATAATTTATGTGTATGAATGTCTTAAATTGCTGTTTATATAAATAAACCTACAGTAAACCCTTAAATTTCTACGTTTTTCAAATGTGGTGTACTCGTACTTGCAGATTTGCACTATAAAATTAAATAAAAATTACCGTTGGAGTCCTCTTTTTCTGAACGGCAAAATTAATATGAATAAAAAGCATTTCATGTTACATTTACTTACACCAATGTAAGCATCAGTACACAATACGTGTTACTGAATTGAAAATGACAATTTTCGTTTGTGCATTCTTGCAACAGGCCCAAAACTTCATTTGGAGTAATGGTTGAAGCTATATCTTGATGGATATGTAAGCTGGCAAGTCCATTAAGTCGCTTCTCAGTCATTGTACATCTGAGGTATGTCTTCATTCTCCGCAATGCGGAAAAAGATCGCTCAGCTGAACACGTCCCAGGAAGGGTACAGATAATCTTCAGTAGTATTCTAATTTTTGGAAGATCTGATGTGTCTTTGAAGGCTTCAGCTGGGTGTTAAGGGATTTTCTCTGAGTTGAAGTTTCACATGTGCTTCCAAATACTTAACTCACCCTTTAAGACATCAAAGCAAGGAAGATCTTTTTCATACATTTTAGCACCATCCAAGACAGAAATTTCAAAATCTTCCGGAAGCTGAGACGATTCTGGTTGTAACATTTGGAGCTTTCCAATTTGGGCCATTTGAGATTGTGGAAATCTCAAACCAATCTCACTGATCAGGTAATCCAAAATGGGTATATAAATATTCCATCGAAAATATTCATCTGCCATTTCTGATTTATCTCGTCTTGACTTTTGACTGTCCCACACTGCCAAAGGATATTAAAGCTGGATGGCTTAACCTTCCTGTTCGTCCCTTTATCCCAAATCCCCTGCGCTGGTATAAGTGTCAGAGGTTTGGACACACGACAAAATCGTGTAAGGGACGTGATACCTGCAGGAAGTGCGGAAAGGAGCACACGAACCCAGCGTCTCATGCCCGGGGCCTGCAAAGTGCATTAATTGCACAGGCAGCCACCCGGTGTGGAGCAGGGAGTGTGTCGCCTTTCTCGAAGAAAAGAAAGTCCAGGAGATCAAGACAACGGAGAAGATCCCGTACGGTGAAGCGCGGAAGAAATACAGGGCTTTACACCCTGTATGTTCTACCAGTTACTCCACCGCAATCAAAACTCAAAAAATTATGAAGACTGCATCTGTACAAGCCGATTTCACTAAGGTGTCCACGACAACGTTGTGCACATGTCAGTGCAAATGTGGAAAGAAAGATGTTTCAGCCGTTCCACCTAAACCAAAGTCTACTCCAACTACTACTAAGAAACCATCAAGTAGTGTAAAACCTAAAAATGTACCAACGAAGACACAGACCAAGATAAAGCAGACTTCTAGTGATAAACCCCTGAACATCTCACAATTTTTAAAAACATCAACATCAAAGAAGTCCCAGAGACGAAAGAAAAACGCCTCTAAACTTCCTTCCTCGGAGTCAGAATGTGTATTGTCCGACGGTGACGCGGAAATACACATTCACGAACCTGACCCCGGAGGTTCCAAACAGTAATGGCTTCCATACTTCAGTGCAACCTTAAAGGTTATAGAACTCAACGTCAAGAGTTTCAACTCTTAGCGCGTCGTAATCCGATCTGTATTTGCCTGCAAGAGACACACCTTTCACCAGAACACTCACCCTCTCTGCGAGGATACAGCAGCTTCAGATATGACGANGCTTCAGATATGACGACACCACGGGAGATCGAGCAAGAGGTGGAGTTGCCGTGTTTGTTAGAAACACAATCCTCTGCTCACCTGTTCTCCTACAAACTCAAATTCAGGCTATAGCAGTCAAAGTTCATAGCGTGCCAGCCATGACCGTGTGTTCTATATATCTTCCTCCGACACGAGAGTTTTGGAGACTTCCCTCAGAGATATAATTCATCAGCTCCCTCGACCATTCCTCCTTGGAGATTTCAACGCCCACAGTGTACTGTGGGGCTCGTCGAGCGACTGCCCCAGGGGTCGATTGCTGAATTGTCTCTTTGAGCGGGAATATTTATGTCTACTGAACACCGGGGAGATGACCCAATTTGTATTTGCCACGGGGTCATGGACTGCTATAGACCTGTCATTTTGCTCTCCTGAAGTTGCTGATATCTTTCAATGGAGGGTAGAAGATGATCTGCATGGAAGCGACCATCATCCTATCTGCTTGTCGTTGCAGGAACGTGCGACTATTCCCGAATGCAAGCCACGGAAATGGATTCTCAGAAAGGCATATTGGACACTGTACCGTACTCTGTCTGTCTTCAGAGACACGGGTAGTGTCCAACAAAGGGTCGACCATCTGACCCAGGTGATTCATCACGCCGCTGAAGATCCATTCCGAAAATATCTATTTTTCCGCGAAGACTTCATGTCCCCTGGTGGAACGACGCATGTCGGTCCCCCATTCGGGCAAGGCGAAGAGCATTGCTGAAATTTAAGGGTAGTCCATCTCCGGAAAACCTTGCCGCATATCGGATTGCTAGAGCAAAGCCGCGCAGAACTATCAAAGAATCCAGATCCACCTTCTGGAAAGAGTTTCTAAGCACCATTAAGAGAACAACATTGTCCACTAAAGTATGGGAGTCAATCCGAAAGATATCTGGAAGGAATTCTCGAGTCCCAATATCTGGACTCAATTATCAGGGTCAGATTCTCACCAACAACAGAGAAATGGCAACAGTGGTGGCTAAATACTTTGCTGACCCAACATCTACCTGTGATCCTGATTTCGTGAGAAAAAGGGAAACAGCAGAGAGCACATCTTTTGACTTTCGTTCCACAAACTGGGAACCCTACAACTCTTCCTTCTGTATGTGGGAACTTGAGTCAGCTCTAGCGACAGTCCACGACACTGCTCCTGGCCCTGATCGAATTCATTATGAAATGCTGAGACAACTCGGTCTCGAATCGGAAGAATACCTTCTGGATACCTTTAATCTTTCATGGTCTGAGGGAGTATTCCCTAATTCGTGGAGGAAGCAACGCTTATCCCTTTACTAAAACCAGGAAAGGACAAAACGACCATTAGTAGTTATCGAAGCATTGCCTTGAGTTACGTCGGTAAAACTCTGGAGAGAATTATCAACCGACGTCTCGTCTGGTACCTTGAACGGCATGACTTGCTGAGTCAATCTCAGTGTGGTTTCAGGACGTTCCATTCCACCTTGGACAACTTACTTCTCCTGGAAACAGCAATTCAAGATGCTTTTGTCCAAAGACAAAACGTCATCGGAATATTCTTTGACATCGAGAAGGCTTACGATACTACTTGGCGTCATGGCATTTTACAACAACTCTATGCCTGGGGATTTAGAGGACGTCTTCCTCTGATGCTCATGTCCTTTTTGGATCAACGTTCCTTCCGTTATAGAATTGGAAGTGACACCTCGGATCACCTTCTCCAAGAGAACGGTGTTCCTCAGGGCTCAGTCTTGAGTGTGACCTTATTTGCAGTGGCCATAAACAGCGTAACGTCTGCTGTAAAGAATCCTGTTTTACACTCTCTTTTTGTCGATGACTTTGCTATCTTTTGTTCATCACAGAGTGTCACAGGTGCGGAGCGACAAATCCAACTCGTCCTCAATAGATTATACCACTGGTCGAAAACGACAGGTTTTTGTTTCTCTGCTGAGAAAACACGCTGTGTTCTTTTCTGCAGGAGACCAAGCCTTCTTGCAGAACCTCACCTCCCCCTTGTGAACAACGTTCTAAAATTCTACCTTTTTGTAAAATTCTTAGGTCTAATCTTTGATCAGAGACTGAATTGGATTGAACATCTGACAGACCTAAGAGCAAGAACATTAAAGACTCTGAATTTATTGAAGTGCCTTAATAGCAGGGAATGGGGCGCTGATCGCTCCTCTTTGCACCACTTTTATCGAGCATTCATAAGATCTCGGCTCGATTATGGCTGCGTTGTATGTAGCTCTGCTCGTACAAGCTATTTAAAGAAGTTGGATAGTGCCCACCATGCAGGAATTCGACTAGTAACGGGAGTCTACCGCACTAGTCCCATTCCGAGTTTGTATGCTGAGAGTGGCGAACCATCTCTTTACCTCCGCCAACAACTCCTCATTCTACGACACTTTTGCCACGTGCTAACTTTACCAGACAATCTGGTGCACAACGCGGTTTTTCATCCTTCCTCTTCTTCCATCAGTTTCTACAACAACAGACTGAGAGCAACCAAACCTTTTGAATATCGCTCCAAACAAATTTTAAAAACCTTAAATATGCGCACACCTAATGTTTTATACCAAGGTTTTAGTAAGTCTCCTCCTTTAGCTTTGCACAAGCCGAAGATTATTTTCGATCTTCTGCATCATGACAAAAAGAACACTCCAGCTCCGATGTTGAGGGTATACTTTCACCTAATCCTCGACAAACAACGGTTCCGTATCCCTGTGTTTACCGATGGGTCGAAGCAAGCTGATGGTGTCGGCTGCTCCGTGGTTTTCCCTGTGAGAGCTGTGGCTACCGTCTAGGCGACTTGTGCAGTGTTTACACTGCTGATTGCTACGCCATATTAAGAGCATTGCGATGATTAAAGTGCTCCGGCGGATCACATTTCCTGATTTGTTCTGATTTGCAGAGTGCCCTTCAAGCAATCCAGACTATATATCCAGCTTATAAGCTGATCCAGATCATCCAGGATGTGCTTTTCCTGCTCCAAAGTGATGGAAAGAACATAATGTTTTGCTGGAATCCCGGACATGTGGGTATTAGAGGAAATGAGGAAGCAGACGATTTCCCAAAGACGGCATGCCTCAAGAATCGCGTGGATTTCTCCACGATTCCAAAACGAGATCTCATAAATTCCATCAAGACAAGGATTCTGAGTGAATGTAACAGTGAGTGGTTGGCTGTTGAAGGCAATAAGCTCCGACTTATCAAATCTTCTGTTAAGTCATGGAGCAATTCCTGTAGGTCAGTCAGGCACGACGGGGTCTTGCTGACCCGTCTGCGCGTAGGACATTGTCCTCTCACCCATCGGTATCTCTTACTTTTTGATGATGAACCCGTTTGTAAGGAGTGTAGCTGTTCTCTGACAGTGCGTCACCTACTAATTGATTGCAGAAGATGCTCAAGTATACGGAGACAAATTGGTCTAGCTGCAGATTTACCAACAATTCTCGGAAATGAAACGGTTAATGTTATTAAACTATTGAATTTTATGAGTAGATCGGGGCTCCTCCTACAAGTTCTCGGGAGGGTTTAAAATTTGCATTCCTTTTTCATCTTTACTGTCTTCTTTCTTTTTTTCGTTCGTTTTTGTAAATAGAAATTATAATATTTAGAAATTATTTTCTTGTTTGAGATATAATGGATTGGTATTCTGTTTTCTTTTCTTTCATCTTTTTATTTAGATATTTGTTGATTTCAGGAGGGTTTTTTAGTGGGTATGTTCGAGCTATTCGGCGAGTCCCACACACGGGGAAGAGTCACAACGGCTCTTCTCTATGGTGCGAAACTGCATTTTTCCTTACCTGCATGTGCTCTAATGACCTCGATGTTGACGAGCCCTAAAGCCCCAGAAAAAAAAATTCTGATTGAACATTTAATCTGTGCTTTTGACTCCCGACAATTATAGTTTTTCATTTCAGTTGCTATTCTTGAAGCCAAATATTCAGCTTTTTCAAAAAGTGTTTTGAAGCAATCTCTGTTATTGGTCCGTTTCTCCTTGATGCTTGCAAATGTGGCATCCACCAGTTCTAATACATTGAGTACATCAATATTTTCAGCCTGAAGTTTCCTAACCAGCGACAGCGTTACTGACATCACATCTTCTATAACCATCTTCTATTACGATGAATTCAGGTGCAAGAGTGCTATGAAGAAATGAAAAAGAATTACTTTTTTTTATAGGTCTTTAGGGCTCGTCAACATCGAAGGTCATTAAAGCCCTTAAAAGAATTACTCCCAGTCCCTTTGACTGAATAAACCATTGTCTCCTAGATAGTGTACAAATAGGGCTAAGAGTTTAGGAAGTTTAACAAGGCATAATCACGCTCAAACTACCTTGTTTCACACATCTTCTTGATGACTTGCTTTCCTTTTTTCAGATCATCGTTCATTTCATTATTCAGTGTGTTTAATCTTTTCGCAGATTGTCAAAAACGTTTGTAACAGCTCAAATTACCACAATTGCATTTCTTATGGAAGAAACGGAGCAAGTTTTGCTTATTACCGAGTTAAGTCTATTGTTAGCGCAGTGACTATACATTGCAAGAGGCTGCATTTTCATTATTCGTGCCCGAGCTCCTTGAAATTTTCCACTTATATTAGAGCCTCCGTCATAAGCTGGACCCCGGCAATTACTTGTAATCACCCCGGCAATTCAATGTATTTATCTCAATATTCCTAAAACATTACAACTCTAGTTTTCCCATAAAACGCAAGTTAATTAACACAAAGAAATACAATAGATGGATCACCCAAGGGATAAGGATTTCTTCAAAAAACAAACGCCGTTTATATTATCTTTCAAAACGCTATAACCAACCACCCGAATTCCATAATTATTTTCGTAAATATAAGACTATTCTTCGAAAAGTAGTCTATGCAGCTAAAGTAATGGAAAACGACAGGCATATACTAAAATCGAACAACCGGATGAAAGCCATGTGGAATATTGTTAACAATTACACGTCAACTTCTGAAAATCGCGAAGAAAATGTTTCTTTACTAAACGATGGCAAAATCGTATCAAATCCTCAGGACATCGCAAGTTTGTTTAATTCTTACTTCTCAGAAGTTGGTAAAATAACGAACTCAATATATCCAAATCAATGTCCTCCAATTATATCCACCCACATACCCAATTCTATGTTCACTTCCGAAACTAACGCCAGTGAAGTCATGGGAATCATCAGCTCCTTAAAAAACAAATTTTCACGAGGCATAGATGATATACCTGAGTTTATTGTTAAATCTTCGTCCCACGCTATATTAAATCCACTCGTAAATATTTTTAATAGTTCTTTATCGGAAGGGGTGTTTCCCAATATATTTAAGAGAGCTAAAGTGAAACCTTTACACAAGAAAGGAAACAAACTTAATATTGGAAATTACCGACCAATATCTCTACTACCCACTTTCTCAAAAATCCTAGAAAAATTGTTCTATAAGCGTCTTCTAGATTTTTTATCAAAATATAACATTCTCTCTGACGATCAACACGGTTTTAGGAAATCCTTTTCCACTACAAGCGCCATATTTTCCTTCTTAAACGATGTTACCACATCTCTAGACAGTGGAGAAAATCCTCAGGGTGTTTTTCTTGACTTATCCAAAGCATTCGATGTCATCGATCACGGAATTCTCCTTACCAAATTGCATTCTTTAGGCATTCGTGGACTTCCACATCAATGGCTAACTTCTTATTTAAAAGATAGATATCAACAAGTAGAAATATCCTATACTAAAAATAAAATACTTGAGCGTTGTCTTTCAGAAACAAAGCCACTTACTTGCGGAGTACCCCAAGGATCAATTCTCGGCCCTATACTCTTTTTATTGTATGTGAACGACATGTCATCATCCACATCAGATTGCAAAATGGTTCTTTTTGCTGATGACACTAATTTACTATGTAAACACGCCAATGCTCAAAAAGTTTTGTCTAACCTTTCGACTTGGTTCCATGCAAATCGTCTCATTGTAAACACTGACAAAACAGTGTCTATGTCATTTCACAATAGTATCACAAAATCTTTACCCCAGGTTTCTCTTTCTTTAAACGGAACACAATTAAAAACTGTTACAAATACAAAATTCTTAGGTCTCCATATTCAAGACAACCTCAAATGGAATTGTCACATTGACAATCTTAATTCCCAATTAAGCAAATTGTGTTACGCATTCCGAATCTTAGTTAACGCAGTTAGTCCACGTATTTCCCGTTGCGTATATTTTGCAAACGTTTACTCCCATTTACGTTACGGCATTACCTTCTGGGGTAATTCCGGTCAGAGTATTCAAACTTTCAGAATTCAGAAGAGGATAGTTCGGATAATTTGTAAATCTCACCCCCGAAACTCATGTACACCTTTATTCAAGGAATTAAATATCTTAACACTTCCCTGCTTTTATATTTATGAAACGGTANGTCTTGTTTGTTAAGACTGAATTACTGAAGCACCACCCTTGCTTTATACGAAACAGTCTCGTTCATGAACACAATACTCGCAATAGGAATAATAATCATCGCCCTAGAGTGTCAACCACTCTTTGCCAAAAAGGACCTTATCATTCGGGAATCGTTCTTTATAATTCCCTGTCCAAGAATATAAAAGATATTATGAAATTGAATATCTTCAAATCCGCGGTTAAAAACTACCTCCTGCACCAGTGCTTCTACACTGTAAAAGAATTTATTGATTTTAACAAAAGTTAAATTCGTCTTGTGCTTTATCACGCCATTGCTGTAGTACTTTTTAAACAACTTATAACAATTTCAAAAACTATTTTCTTGCATGATTGTGTTGTCTTATGGCTCATATTAATTTAGTTTTATGTGTACTCAACTTTGGCACGGTTGTGTACATGAATTCTGTAGCCCCATCCTGACCCGGGTTTTTCTCCGTTTTTCTTTCGGGTAGAGGCGAATTTCTTGTACAGGTTCTCTAGGCTTTGTCTTGGGGCGTGTGTATTGTAACAATAAATTGTGAATTTAGTGTTTTTTCAACTCTTATGTTTTAAAAAAAATATACTCAGAACAATCTTGATAATAACTTGTACATTAAAATTACAAACATATTTGCGTTAAATTACAAACATATTGACATTCTATTAGTATTATAACTCGCAGCTAACTTTTTATCTTATCTAGGAACTTTTGCTGAAATTTTTGAATCCGCCTCTGCCTTAGGGCCCTTGATCGGAATTGATGGGATGGTCCCTTGCTTGCTTCCGGAGAGTAAATTAGTTTATTGTCCTCCACGTGGTCATACGCAGTCTGTACTGTTTTTTGACAATAAATTTATTATTATTATTATTATTATTATTGCACTTATGTCAATATTCAGATTTTCCAGAGCCTGCAAAATGTTATGAGCAATACTTTCACCCGACAGATCCACAACATCTATAAACATAAGAAAATCTTAATTTACTTCGCACGATGTCTCGTCAAAATACCGTACACATATTGCTACCTGTTTCTTTGAAGACAAATCAGTAGTGACATCAGCGATCACAGTGAAGTACTTAGCATGCTTCACTCTTGAAATGATCTTGTCAGTGATAACTTCCCCTCAGCATTGAATTATATCGTTTTGTATGGTCTTACTGATATGAGATGACGTTTTTCCACATCATTTGATATGTGACTCGAGTTCCCTATCTCCAGCATCAATCCTAAACTTCAATAGATCTCTAAAATTTCCTTTATTATTTTTTGTTCTGTCAGTAAATCTCCGTCATCCCTGTGAGCCGTTAGTGCTATATTTTGGATACCACAAAAATTATTGTTTTTATGATGGGAATCAATTTCTTCTTGATTTCGTCTATCATAGCTTTCTGAGCAGTGTTTAATCTAGACATGACATCATCCTTTTTCCCTTCCACCACGAACGAGAAAATTTGACAAGCCACCGTATTTGCGTTGTGGTTCTCAACCCTATTATGGTTTTTGAATATTTCTGTAGCTTTCTTGAAAGTTTTCAGGGGTTCTAACACCAACTTTCCTACCTTAACATCATTTGTTCTTCCCTCGCCACGTCCAAAAAGGACGCAAACCTTGCATAACCTACCGTTCAAACTTTTACTATAAACTAACCAAGGATACATTTGAAGCCAACTTGCTTGAAATTATGGTTTTCTTTCCTTCAGCGTTCAAAGGGAATTGACAATCTCGTGGTAGAGTCCAAGAATCCACTCGTATCGATCTTGATCGCCGATTGGAGTGTTACTGTTTTGATTTATTAAATTATCAAAATCACGAACATTCGTTATATCACACCCAATATCGGTACTTATAACATCCATTGAAAAATTTTTGGTCGATGATGTCAAACGTGCCGTTGTGGACTGCTCTGTTTCTTTCTAGAATGTCGAAGTTTGGTCCGTGTTGTCATTTTCAACCTAAATAAGAAAAAAAATTGTAACCAAGAATAAAATGTGTTGTTCAAACAACAAATAAATACTACTGTTTGGATGGACTAGTAATTTTGTGGAGTTAACATCTCGACTATGACAACTGAGTGAATTGCATTCAATGTATTTAGTAAATAATTAATTAGTAGAACTCAATATTAATGTTTTTGGTAGATTCTGTTGTGTTAATTTAATTTGTAGGAACAAATTTCTGATTTTTTTCGTTTTCAAGGAGGTTGGTTGGGGCAATTGCAACCGTCCCCCTCAAATGAGTTGTCTCCCCCCCCCCTGAATTAGCTTGTGAACTAATACATTTGTTATACTTTGATCAGAGTTGACCGAGTCAACGTAAAATATTTCAAGTCACCGAAAGTAATATGCGGTCATGCACATTGATGAATCATGCGCAATAGTTGTAAAATATCGAATCATCGGTAATGAAATGAACCATGAATGTCACTGAAATTAAACTTTTTAAAATGTCTATTCTATAAGCACCATTTACTAGTGTAAAGTAAAATAACCTTTTGTTTTTTTAAAGAAATAATCCAGTCCTAACTGCCTTTTACTCATTGTAGAATGATGCTTCTGGAATAGTTGTTGAATGGCACAAAGCACTGACCATGAAAATCTACTTTAAATGACACGCTGCACTAACAGTGAACTAGCGATCCACTGAAGACATTAACTCACTCCTCAACGATGGACAAAACTCAACTACATTTGAAGGCATGATATTGTCCCTTTTCTGCCGGAGAGTTGGAGGTCTACACGTGCACGGAGTGTAGGGAAATGAATTCAATCCGAGCTCTGTCAGAGTTCAAAGAATCACTTCCTTCAAACAACGAAATCTCTGTAACGAAACCTGGATGCAAAGAAGAGAGTCAAGATTTTAATTTAAACTGATTTCTGTACGTAAAAATATGTTTTTAATATTTGAAAAGATTAACTTATTTAAATGTTTGGTGAATAAACGTGATTCCATTAAAGTATTTATAATTTTTAAAAATATTTATTTGTAAAGTAAGGAATTATCATTTTTTCAAGTTTTATAGCAATTGAAAAAAAAATTGTCATACTGTTTTTGCCTTGTAATCTCCACATTCATTAATTGATCCTGAAAACGCCATTGTCTACTCCTAGTTTTAGTATATACTTTTCTCTCCAGGTTGTGTGTTAATCTTTATTCGCTTAAATTTTACTCTCAGTTATTTTGATAATCGATAAGTCAATATTATAATCGACTGAGTGATGTTACGTGATAATAAAAACATTATCAAAATAAATTTATAATATTTAATCATTTGTCTGAGTTACCCTTTTTACACATCACTTGTCCACGATTTATGATTTCTGAATAGCTAATTGAATTCGTGGTAATGCAGAACTAGCGGGGGTTCATAAAAATATCTATAGCACACTTTCACATGACCATAAACCAATTTCAAGCAATCGCTGTCTTTTTCTGTTGCAAGGAGATGATTACGATGCTATTGTCAACCTCAGCATAGAAGTTTCTTTGGCAATATTAAATTAAAATTGTTGTTTGGTATAATTTTTCTTAAAATTTTGTGCAGAATCCAAAAGTAAAGTGATTTTTTGTCCTTTACTGGCACGGCAAATAAATAGTTTGCAATACGAAATATCCAGTAGGTGAATCATTCCGGACGCCAAGGGAAAGGAATAATCCCCTGTTACTTTGTGTGAGTGAAAGGTCAGGGGGCACCACAGGGTCAGGACGTCTCCGAAAGAGGAAGTGGTGAGAGAGTGAGGGAGACAGCCAGCTGCCTTCTGCTGAAATATTGAAATTTATTTCCCACATATGATATGAAGCAGTAAAAATTCAAAAGCGTATTCCCCTCCACTCCCTCCATGTGTTTTAGATTACAGTGATTGCTTTGCAGGATGGTTTGAACTCTTGACAGAGCTATAATTCATTCCCAATGTTGCTGACTTCGTACACGTGTAAAACCCACTCTCTAGTGAAGAAAAACAGTCTATGGATCTATGAAACTACGCGAACATTGGATTTTTTTATTGTGACTGTCAGAACAAAGTCCAGATCATATGGTTGTTTTTCAATATGTCATCGCTTAGCAAAAATTTTCTTACTTCGACCTATTACTTCCAATTTGCAGACTCACATTGTTTCGAAGTAAAATTAGCATTTTTAAAAACATTATTTTATCCTTCTGGATCCCCCACTGATCTGTGCTCTTGAGGGATTAGATCTTATTTACATTACTTCAGAGCATCTCTCGTATAATGTATATACCATGAAGCAGATGTGTTCTATAAGCTATCACATACAATCTAAGTAGAAATTGGTGCTTCAGATGTTCTCTAAGTTGGTGTAAATATCGGGTTGTTTTCTGGCAGGTTCATGAGGGCATGTATGTGGTTTCTATGCAGATGCTCTTTATAACGACAAGTGGATCGAATGAGAATGAATGAGATCCTCTAGTATGACCTCGAGTTAAAATAGATTCCTCATAATCAAGGCATTTTCTGTGTTCGCAGGTATGATAAAGGTATCACATTTGTGTTTTAGGAAGATTAATTCTATTTCGGATAACATGCGTGTTGAGGTGCTCATTGTTTTCGGCGTTAATCATTGCATTAATTGCATTATTTATCATTGCATTAATTAATAAAGATTTAAGAATAATTGGTTTCTGATAATGAATTTCTTGGGTAAACAAATAAAAATATTTCTTCTTGTGCACTCAATGCTGCTCAAGTGCCGTAAACCAAATTCTTTACGTTTTGAGATTGATGAAACTTTGGCTGGATTTGTGACTACCATGTTTCAGGATTGTGTTTGTGGATGATGGATATTCCGTAGAGATATAGTTCGATATGTATAAATTATGTGGAGGAAACATGTTAAATAGTCTTTCAGTAGCTGATTTCCCGGCGTTGCCCGGAAGTTTTTTACTTGTTAGACCAAGGAACCCATTCACCGCGAACCGCGCAGGTCAAATTTTCGCTTCCGAGGCAGGACACAACGGCGGCAGCGCGGCTGCACCACTCCATTAAAACGCTTTTAAAATGTAAAGCCATTCGTCAAAATTTTACGATTTAAAGATGTTTTTAATCTTCGTTAGATGCACAAAACAAAAAAATATTAAATTTTATGATGATTGATTTTTTGTTCATGAATTATACTCTTAAATTGAAGTATTGTAACACTCCTATTTTTAATAAGTTTTCTCGGTAATGTAGGTAAACCTTAGTGGATGGGCATTGTCACGGACTTTTGAACTAGTTGAACTCTTTGAGGTGAACAATATTGCCATTCTAGTTGTCACATATCTCTAACCGTGTAGGCAGCGTAAGCAAATACACCTCTCTTCATTGATGGTCAAGATCATTTTCTTTCTTTTCGTACATTTTAAAATTAAAAACTAGCCTATGTTCATCCTGAACATCTTAACTACATCCTTGTCATAGTTCATCACGATCGGATCAGTGGTTTTGTCGTGATTAAGTAGCAAACAGACAGACACACTTTCGCGTTACGCATTGATATATTAGTATGGATTACATTCTTCATTTTTTAAATTTTATTGTCATAAACCCGGTACCTAAATACGAAGTCATTACAACTCTGTATTGTGTTATTAATTTAAATTTCACTTGGACTGTAGTCTATTAGTCCATTCCTGCCGCCTGGAGGCGGTTGCATTGTACCATCTTAGTGACCACTTTTCTTAATCTTCATTCGCACCGTATTAATCAGTGATAATATTTCTTGAATTTCTTCAAAAAAAAGCCTATCTTGCTAATAATTTATACGTTTTCTTCTCCAGTCACTCTAATTTTCTTCATTAGGTCTATCAGCCTCATCCTCTCTTCATTACCAGAAATGTCAAATTTTCGATGAGTTTTTCCTTGACACATTACCTTTTACTCATCCTTGCCGTTGGTGGGCGCGATGATTCACCTACTGGATAATTCTGATTGCTAACTATTCTTTTTTGCTGTGCAAGTAAAAGACAAAAAAATAGTTTAATTTTGGAACTGAAATAATGAAACCAAACAACAAATTTCATACAATATTGTCCAAGAAAATTCTAAACTGAGGTAAAAATTGCATTGCAATTATATCCTTACAGAACGAGAAAGGGAAAGCGACTGCTTGAAAATGGTTTATAGTCATGCCAAAGTTAGTTCAAGATATTTTTATGTACCCCGCTCTTGCTTGTTATCCACTGTCACTCTTTCATTTAGCCCATCAGATTGAATGGATGTGAAATGTTAAGACGAGGTAGTGTTGTATAAAAATGGTAATATAACAGACTAATGATTTGATATTATACATTTCTTTTTTTCATGTTTTTATAATAACATCACTCAGTCTATTTAAATTCATAATGTTCACAATAGATTGATTATCAAAATAACTAAAAATATAAATAATTAAGATTCAAAAGAAAAAAGGTTGACTCAGCCCGAGAGCGAGTCCGCTAGAAAGAGGAAAATATACGGGGTGTCCGATGCGCTGGTCAACTTACAGGAGTGGATAATGGCGTAAACAGATTGAACTAATGGATATGGAGATTACAAGGCAAATACAATAGCTGTAACAACCTTTAGCATTTGCAATAAAACGTAACAAATTACGAATTTTCCTTTAATAAAGAATCAATCTTTCAATAGAATCACGTTTACTCACAAATATTTTGAAAAAGTTAATCTATAATAAAGTCGTGGATCCGCCCCTGAATAACATGGGTCGAACTCTTCTTTTTGTCAACTATTGAGATTTCAGGTATGTTGTTTTGTAGGTTTTTCTGCACGTGAATGGTTGTGTCAATAGGGATTAAAACATTTTGGTTTTCCAAGACTCCTTGTGGTTTGTAGTGGTAGAGTGGAATCAAATTACTTTGAAAGCCCTATTTTAGATCCAGCTGTTGGAGCACTATGCCAGCAACCCGGTTATGGCTTCGATGTATTCAATTTCCGCGATTCATATAATTATTATGTTATTACTATTATATTATTATTATTCATCTTGTTCACGACTTTATGTCGGTTTCTTGTGATTGGAGGAGTCAGAGACTCGTCTTAACCGCATTTATAGTAATTTTATTTTGTCAAGGAGTTATCGTCAAACATCACATGTATAAGAATCATCGAACTATGCGGGATGTGTTAGGATAACTGATTTTTGCATGAGTTGGAAGTTTTGTGGCTTGAGTTCCAGTTCTTGCAATGATTTGAACTGGTTCTTGGATACTACTCCCATATTTGACAGTATTATTACTCTCACTCTGCTTCGAAATTAAGGACATGACAGAGTGAAAATATGACAAAGGTCAATGTACTTCGTAATTTTATTTTTGTATGATAGTTCCAGATAATTGGTGTTGGTGATGGCGATGTCTAATTTTTTCTTTCTTTTTTCTTGACTGATATATCCGGTCTATTGTGCTCCAATCTTCTCTCTGTTATGATGGTTCTATCCAAATAAATTTCATAATTTTCATTTTCAAGAATGTTGGATGGTTCATATTGGTAGTAGTTTACCTTATTTTTCTATAGTTTGTATTTCAAAGCTCATTCCTGATGAATGAGTTTTCCCACTTGATCATACCGAATTGTAATCACTTTGTGATATAACTTGGCAACCTCGTATGATATGGTGTATTGTTTCAGTTTCCTTTTTGCATCTCCGGCATAAGTCCGATTCAACGCTATCTTTCAGAATGTATTTACAGTAATTGTTGGTCTTGATCTCTTGGTATTTGATGGGATGAAACCTTCAGTTTCAGGTTGTAGTTCTCCATGGGTTAGCCAGTTGTTAGATGTTGACTTGCATCATTTACAAACCTTCCATGCAGGGCCTTTTCTTTCCAACGAGTAAGCTTGGTTACATCTTCTATGTTAAGAGTCTTATGTTCATCGCTTAATGTTAGGGGAGTGTATTTATCTGCTTTGACTATTGCCTTGTAGTACTGTGATTCTTCTTCTTTTGAGAAGAAATATTGTCTTAGATTGTGAACAATTTTGTTATGTAGGTTAAGTATAAGTATTGGCCACGTCCCCCATCTTTTCTTTTCTGTGTAGTTCTTTCTACACCTGCTTTTGGGTGATGAATTCTGTGTCTTGTCATGGCTACATTGGTTTTTGTTTGTATCTCTTTCATTTCTGTTTGTTTCCATCTCAGGACGCCGAAAGTGTATGTTAACAATGGAACTGCATAAGTGTTCATGGCTTTGAATACATTTTTGGCGTTTAATTTAGGTTTGAGAATCATGTTAATTCTTTTAAAGTATTTCTGCTTAATTTTTTTCTTTCATCTCTTTATGTTCCGTGTTCTTCTTCTGACGTAATCCTAGGTATTTGTATGTTTCCGCTTCACACATTGGTTCAATTTCAGGTAGTTGTTCTCCTTCAATTCTAGCTACAATTTGTTCCCCCCTTTTTATTGTTTTTGTTCTACATTTGTCTATGCCAAATTTTATTTTTATGTCATTAGAGTAAACATACTTGTTAGTTCAATCAAAGATTTCAGTGACTGCATAGAGTTTTGCATCATCCTTATAGAGTAGATGCGATAGTGTGAATTGTACTTTTTCTTTTGCCTAATTTGTATACCTGTGTCGGTTGTTCTTAGAATTTTGGAGAATGGGTTTAGGGCGATGCAGAACCATAAAGGACTTATTGAGTCTCCCTGGAATATGCCTCTGTTTATTTGGATGTATTTGATTTCAATTTTTCTTTCATGACTAATTTTTGTTTTCCATTTGGCTATTGTAGTCCTCAGATAGTCTCTTAATGTCGGATGGACTTTGTATATCTCTAGGGTCTCTTGCAACCAGACATGCGGTAGTGAATCATATGCTTTCTGGAAGTCAATATACGATGTATACAGATTCCTTTTCTGTTTTATCTGGTCTGTTAGTACAATGTCTACGATTAACTGTTCTTTACTCCCTCTTGATTGTTTTATAATCTTTTTTGTTCCATTGCCAGAATTTTATTATTTTCACAATACTTGTATAATCTGTTGGCTATCACAGATGTAAAAAATTTGTATATGGTTGGGAGACATGTAATTGGTCTATATTTGCTTGGATCTTTTGTATCGTCACCTTTAGCTTTCAGGTATGCTATTCCAATTGTCATAAAATCTGGCAACTCTTTTAAGTTTTCTCAGTGTATTGGTAAAAGCTTGAGCTGAGTGTCTGTGTGTACAAGTCAAGTATTTATAGTAGTAGTTGTGAAAGTTGTCAATGCCGGCAGTTTTCCAGTTATGTGTTTTATTAATGGCCTCTTCAATTTCCTCTACTGTTAGATCTTCGTATTCCATATTGTCTAGTTCTCGATTGTTGTCTTTGTCCTTCTTGTTCCAGAGTGCTGTTTCATTATGTGTTACTCCTTCAGACCACATTTTCTCCCAGTAGTTTCCAATGTCCTCATTTCTTGGTATTTCATTCCCATTGTTAGTTGCTTGTTATTATTATTAATAATAATTTTTTAAATATTTTTTCTCCTCATAGTTCCTTTGTACTATGGCTGCGTCGAAGATCCACCGAGAGCACACCGTGTTCCTAGGGACGGTTCTTCGTGTTGCGAAGCTGTTATAATACCCTGCGCACGATGTGCGCCGTGCTCAAAACTACCGACTTCTGCATAACAAGGAGTTTATGCCTTCCCGGGATTTGCTCGATGACTTCAGATGTCCGTTTCGAGATCAACCCTGTCGCTCCAATCACCACGGGAATTATGGTCGTTTTCATACCCAAAAGCCTTTGAGTTTCTATAAGTAAATCCTTGTATTTTTATGTTTCTCGACCTCCTAGTGTATGATATTATAGTCAGATGGTATGGACTCGTCTATCAGGAAGTAGATTTTTTTTCTTCATAATTTTGAGCATAATATCAGTCTTATTTGCGTTGATAGCTCTATCTGTTTGCGCCTGCATATCCCAGATTAGCGTTATCTCTACATTATCAACTACTGGGTCGGGTCTATGCTGATACCATGTATCTGCAACTGGTATATTAAACTCTTAGTATATGTTCTAATGCAGGTGTGAAGCGACACGATTGTGTTTGTCTAAGTAAGCCTGCCTTGCCAAAATCGGACACTCAGATACAACATGTTGAGTAGTTTCCTGATGAATCCGGCATAGTCTACAGTATGGGTGCTTGCTAGTTTTCAGGATTCTTGTTTTCTTGTAATTTGTGGCTATCGCTTGTTCTTGGCAGGCAACAATCAGAGCTTCGGTTTCTGCTTTTAGATTAGCATTAGCCAGCCATCTCATGACTGGGCCTCGTCTATTGTATCCTTCTCTACCTCCTTCAAAATTTGTCCATGCATTGCTTTTTCTCTCCACTTAGCCTTTTGTTCTTCCCTCATTTCCTTTTCAAATCTCTCCTTAAAAGTTTTTATTTTTTATTTGGAAGTCGTTGCAGTTTATATCCTCTGTTCCCACCTGCTGATTTCCCTCCTGTTCTTCAACATCAATTTCCGTTTGCATGTGTCTGTACACCATCTCCAAGTACTTGTCATTTCTTCTCAAATAAAGGTACTTTTTTGCCCCGCAATCGCAACGCAATGGTTCGCCTCAATGCTCAACATCCCCGTCCTCCTTCCTTACGCGGGTTATACAGACGGTCTATATCAGCTCTGGGGTGAAGTGCGGTTCATATATGGTTCATAACTTCCGAGTTTGACGATCCAATTTTCGAATTTCAGCCATGGTTCACTTGATTATTCCAAAGCTGTATTGAATCACGGGCACCGCCAAAGATGCTATTGCTTGCACCTTGTTCTTAGCATTGAGCTCCTTCTTTAAGACTGCTCTTATTCTTCTGTAGTACTCCCTAGCAAGCCTACTCTTCATATTCCGCTGCTAATTTCTTCAGCCAAAAGTTTGGAATCCCATCCGGCCCTGGAACCTTCCAGTTCTCAGTATTGGGAATGGCCATTTTTATTTCCTCCTGTGCTATTTCCACCCACTTCATTCGGTCCACCTGGACTGTCTGATCACAGACTTGTTTCATCCACTCCACTTCAATCCTATACTGTGCATTCATTGCCCATAAGTCCCGCCAATACCCTTCAATCGCTTCCCTAGATGGTGTATCCCTTATCACATTCGTTTTTCCCACTGTAAAACCTGCTCGTATTTTCACTAAACTGCTTATTATGCTTGTCCTGTGTAGCTCGTTTCTTATATCTCCTCAGTCTATACGCTTTAGCTGACAGCTGTTGTTTCAAAGACTCTAGCACTTTTGCGTGATCCCTTTCATTCCTGATATTGTACTTCTTATAAAGTAACCCCTTATTCTGAATCATTACTTTGCTAAGCTCAGGGTTCAAAGAGTTCTTGAGCTATGAAATGTCCTTCCTAAGGAAGGCAACCCGAGATTGAATCCTCTTCAACCACACGGCGGATCCCGTAACGTAATTAGTTTCCTTCCCCTATCCCCCTCGCGGTTGGGGATAATCAAGTCCTGAATTGCTGTTGCCGCTGCATACATTAATTTATTTATTGCGGTTGTTGTTTGATATTGTAAGATTTGATTAATTTAGTAATTAAACAATAGGAATCAGCCTTGTTCGGGTATTTCAGTTATGGAGAATGGGCGACGGAGCAGGGGAAGAGGGCTGCCTCACTCCACAAAATTTAAAAGGCCACCGTTGAGTGCGGGCGTGGAAATTAACGCGCAGTTCGCCGACAAAAGAGACACCCACATCTGTTAAGGGTGCAGTAACCCACACCACAACAAGCTAGGACCTGTCAGAAAAAATGTTTTATTAGTGTATAGAAATCGCAGGCAAGCACGGGTGTGGGTATAAGACCCCAAAGGTCGTACAACTAGGGGAGGTTTAAAGGGACGCGCCGGCACGGAAGGAACAAGATGTGTCTTGTGTAAAAAACCCTTTCAAAACAGCGATTGAAGATCGTTCGAATATACACCCAAGGATTGGCGGATCGTGTAACGAAATGTACTCACAATCTTCAATCGGAACTGAGGCATGGGAGGGGGAATAGTTATGTTATTGGAAACCGCGATCACGTGAAATTCAAAATTTGAGAAGTTTGGAAGTGGAAGAAAGCGCGTAAGGGGGGAAAAACCCTCTTAAGGAATGGAAAATCATCCTTCGACACACACTTCTAGTTTGTTTTCGCGCAGCTGGACACTTGGAAGATTTTTCGCGCGTTTCACTACTTCGAGATGTTTCGAGGCACTATAGATTTTTTCTCAAACGAGACTTGTTAATTTTTCGTGAGCACCGAACATTAACTGTAGATTTTTCGTGAGCTGCGCCACTACTCAGATTTATTTTCAAAGTTATCTGATTAGTTTATAATATCAGATGAGATTTCTGACTTTGCTATTTTCCGGAACTAAGTCTTTAGTTTTTGGCTAGCATTTTCGGCAGCAGATTCTAAATCCGAGGCGTTACGTAATTCGTACGGAGAACATGTTCACTCGGTGGGCTCTTTCGAGAAACCGAGGCCAGCAGTTGAAGCCAGACCATGAGGGTTCGGGCCCGCGTTACACCTGAGGGCACCTAGAACGCGTAGCTTGAGGGAGGAAGTCACCGCCGGTCGAACCTTTCGCTAGTGACGTCACTAGCCAGGAGTTTCTCTGAGATCGGAGCCAGGTCAACGCACCCTCTACTCACCACTGTAGTGTTTGATTGGTCATCTGGATGAGGTATTTACGGCTGTTGGTGGCATCCAACACATATCGTCATGCGCTAATGCGAGAAGACGAGTGCGGATCTTATTGTTAAGAGGGGCCCAGAACTTTGAATTTTATGACTCGTGAAGAGGGGCCAATTATCAAGAAAGAACACCGCCTGATTATATATTTTGAATTCATCATAAATGTAATAGCATTTTCAAGAAGCGAGAGTTCTTGTCAATTCAGTGTTTATTTTATTTGTTGAAAGAGAAATTATCTTAATGTTTGTTCAAGAAGTCATATTTTTTTAAAATTCATATTTGTTGTAGAGAAGCCGAATTCGGCGGTAATATCAGTGTGTTTCATGTTTACGTTGGCAAGAAGTAATGTGTGTTTTCTTTTGGGGGACAGCATGAGGGTCTTCTGCCATCCTCCTGGCTATATTCTCAATTCGTTGATCCAGTTGGTCATTACGTCATCTCTCTCTAGTAGGCTATTATCCTGCACAGGAGGGATTTCATCACAAATAGCTCTTACGGAGGTGACAGAACGAAGACTATCTTCATTCACTCCGACAGACACAGTCTCCATCTCCGCCACTCCGCAAATTTCTCTCTTTAGTGCTCTTTTAATGGATTCTATTGCCTCCGTTGCCTTATGGCTTAATATGAATCTCCTTTGGGTTGCCATTGTGTTGTGGTTCAGGAAACAGGCAGTAGACGGGTTCCTGGTTGCCCATAGCCTATCAGCTTCCTTCAAATTCGCCGTTCCATATTTTTCGAGAAATGGCACCACAGAATTTATTTATACTCTTCTTCTGTCCACGTTTTTCTCCGTTTTACCTCTTTTACTGGATTGCTCGCCTCAGCTCCTGTAGCTGATTTCACCCCATTGTCCCCCATTTTTGAATTGCCTAAGTTTACTCCTATTTGACTTTATGCTTGAGGCTGTTTCTGTCCTTTTTTGGGGATGGGGATGGGCTTACGCGTACCTCCTTCTCCCGCCTACTTTTTACGTGGACTTACTGCACACCCTTGCCTGCAGACTCCCCCTGCATCTTCATTATCTCTCTCATTGGCTGTAAAAACTCAAAATGTCCTTCCTCTGGGTTACCTACTAAGAGAGACTAATTTCTCTGCAACAAGCCGCCTTCGCTATTACTATAGGGCTTCTTCCCGATACATACTGTCCTTCTGCAGGTCCCACTTGTTCCGTATAAATCCTGAAACTCATCCCATATAGCTCCGACATTGCCATTATTTCTATGTTGGTTCCATACGTTTTGTTCTGTCTTATCTGGTAGCAATAGGATCTTTCATCCCTCAGCTTCGGGTCCGTTACTACCAGATGCTCTGCAAACCTTTCCCAATGTCGTCTCACATAACTAACTGCTTCTTTCCTTATTCGAGAATGATATTCAAGCGTGCGATATAGGTGTAGACTAACCGCTCTGAAAAGACAATTCCCATCACCCTCTATTCTCCGTACCCTGAAGGATATTAGCACATCTACTCCCACCGTAAAGCCGCAGTCCTGAGCACTTTTTGGGTCTTGAGGATTTTGCTGGATAACGACCGAGGATCCCTCCAGCCCCCTGCCGGACGCAGACTCAGGTTTTTCCGCATTGATCCCGTTCACGTCGTTACAATTATCCGAGGCTTTATGCTTCCTTATGTGGTTCCATGGATGCCAGGTTTTGTTTCACGACGGGTATTTTTTTTCCGCTATCCCTTCCGTAGTGCCAAAGCACCATGGAGCGAGCATCCCACATTCGCAGGGGGCCGTGCCCGATAGAGGTCCTGGCAAACCCCCACGGGTTGTTATTATTATTATAATAGTTGAATTTTGTTTTCTCAGAAAACGTTGATTGATAAAATGTCACGGGCCTAGAGGCCAAGTTTCCATTTCTCTTTTAATTTTCTAGATATAAAAAACTTTTTAACTGTATGGGATGTTGCAATAATGATGGCTTTTTGCAGAGATACGTAAACGTGTTTGGGTAAATTTAATGTTTTTAATCTGGAATGTATAATTTTTGGAGTTACCCCTGTTGCAGAGATTACTATTGGGACTATATAGACTTGTTTCATATTCCAGGTTCTATGAACTTCCTGAGAGAGGGGGATGTATTTTGAAATTTTCTCAGCTATTGTCTTCTGTAGGTTGTGTTTGGCACTGCAATGTCTATGAGGATATCTTACTACTTTGGTCAAGGAACGTTACATCTGGACGGTTGTGGTGGATAGATTTGTCAGTGAGGATAGCTCGATAAAAATATAATTTATGAGTTTTTTTTCTAACGCTGTCTCTGATTGATACTAATAATGTGGGGTTTTATCTTGAGTGAGTTTGTATTTATCCGCAATTTTTTGGTGAATGATTTTTGCCACCAAGTTGTGCCTGTGCAAGTCTGAGCACAGCCGTCTGAGCAAACAGTTTGCATCCTGCAGTGATGTGTTGGATAGTTTTCTCCATCAGATGGCATTGGCGGCACTTGTTGTCGCTTACAGTGGGGTCTTTTAGGATATATCTCCTGTAATTAAGGGTGTTGATAATATCTTGAATTCCTAAAAGAAACCCTTCGGTCTCGGCAAACAGATCGCCCTTTACAAACCATATATTAGATGCTTCGTGGTCCACCACTGGTTGGTTTAGGTCATTGTAATGTCTTCCATGAAGCTGTTTCTCCTTGCAGGTATTTACCATTTCCCTCTTATATTCTTGTGCACTGTGCAAACCCATGTATGACACTGCCAACCACAAAGAAGTGTACGATTTATCGCTTTGTGCTACTGATTGATGTAAAGGTGACTGATGATTTTTACGATGGAAGAATTCTTGCACGCAATGAATTTATTGACTGCGTAGCCTTGATAAATCTCACAGGCCTCTTCCTCCTATTTTCGAAGTAAACGCAATCTTTGAACGGAGGATTTTGAGTGGTGCACTCTTATTTTGTGTCATTAATAACCTGATCTTTCTTTGAATATCCTCTATATCTGTGTTTGACCACGATATGATTCCAAAGGAATATATTAGTACAGGTATTGCTAAGGTGTTAATTGCTTTAATCATGTTTTTGGATCTTAATTCAGATTGTACTATCTTGAGATACTCCCCAGCAGATGATGTTTGATAGTATAATGCTTTATCATCTTTCCTTGGAAAAACCCTAAATATTTGTGAAGGTTTCATGTTATGGCAAAATCCTTTTCTATTTTGTTAGATTCAGCATCTACTTTCCTTGTGTTTATGTGAAGAGTTTTGCTTTTATCGAGGCAAAAAGTCATTTCAATATCAGCAGAGAAGTCAGCAGTAATTTTAAGAAGTTGATTAAGCTGTGCTTCATTGGAAGCATGCAATTTTATGTGATACATATAGATAAGATGAGATAGAGTATGGTTCATAGCGAGGCAAAATAGCAGTGGACTTAGCGAGCCTCCCTGGAAGATTCCTCTTCTTATTGGGATCTCTCCAGTGCGTATTGTCTTCTGCTTTTTGTGTAGGATCAAAGTTGTTCGCCATTGAAACATACAGGAATCTAACCAGGAATATGGAACGCTGTCAAATGTCTTGTGACTATTATTATTATCATTTATTATTAGAAACTAATGCTGTATATTTTAGTTGAATTGTTATGTTTTCTGAGTGTGTGTTCTGGCAGTAGTTAATCTGAGCGAATTATGTTACACCTTCTACTTCTGCACTGTGACATGTGCGCACTTGGGTTGGACGTTGCTTAAGTTGAAAGTGTCCAAGTGGCTTACTTTTCAGAATAGATTTGCGCTGTTACTGTCACCTAACAGGTGGAAAAACTTCTGTTCGTTGAAATTGAGGCTATACATTGGCCAAATGTTTTAATTCAGACCAAGCGCCAGGATTCAACTGGGTGTTCCTATTCCGAATCGAAGTTCATTATATTTTTTTTCTTTATAGAATAAAAAACTAAAAATAAAGTAACGGGGGAACATGTTTATACTGTTAAGAGTAGCATTAAAAGAAGAGATCCTCCCCAACTTCATATTTTTTTCTGTAATTTCCTATTGATTCGATGACAGGTAATTTGCACCATTTATTTCGGCAGTTATTTGGTAATATAAATTTATTTGACAAATAAGTTAGTCTTAGGGCTTCTTAACGAGAAGTAGTGTACACTGAACAGCAGTTTAACGTACAGTGAAATTCTATGTAGCCACATTACCGTGAAGGGAGTGATTCTCGTGATAGCAATCATAATAAATGAAATAATAAATAAAACTAATTTTCTTAGTGTCGCCAACCATTCATTTATTGTTAGAGATATATTTCATGGTTATATACAGTGTTGTATTTTTATTTACTTGTTTTTATTGAAGACAACATTGTGTTTTTATGGATAATGAAGATGATTGCTATACAGTAGAAAGTTAATTCTAACAATAAATGTTTGGTTGGCAAGACTAACAAAATTAGTTTGTATATAAGTTGAACTTTCGTAGCCCTCGCATTTAGAAATACATAAAAAAAGAAAAGACCTTGTGATTAACACGCACCCTTTTGGTGATATTCACTTTTCTGTTAAGCAGTGTACTTTTAAAAAAATTTAGACGATACACATTAAGTGTTCTTTAGCATTAATAGCCTTACTTAGATGTAATATGTTTTTTGTTGCTTTCTTATTCTTTAAACTATAAATGTACCAAATTTCACAAATATTTGATGATAACTTTAAAACTTTTGATTATTTTCTATGGATTGGCATGTCGCGTTTCGCGATGTCCACATGTTCAACAAGCCGAAATTTCGAAACTTTAAAAACCCGTAAAATGAAAACGCAGAGAGATAGAAACTAAAATCGGTTGTGGTTATCTATATTCGTAAGGAGAATAAATGAGTCAAATTTCATCAAATCTTGAGATGGTGGATGGGAAAATATTTTTTTAATTTTTGGTTGAATGATACTTAAAAAATCAAATAGCAAATTAGAAGTATTTATCAAGCTTGAAAATTGCGAGGGTTGTTCTACTAGCTAAGGACTAAATATTATGAAATTTTCTGTCAATTTCGTTCCCAAAGAAAAATTGTTATATATTGTTGAATACATGGCTTTTTCTGGAAAGACCTGATTTTGTACACTGATAACACTAAAAATAACCGACTAAACTGTGTCATTACTCAGATTTTTATTTTTTACCTAAATTATAGATCCTGTACGCAAAGGAATCAGAGCGACTCAAAATATTTACACTCGTAATATTTAGTCGAAATTTTTTACTCGAAAATTTTGTGATGTACAATACGAGCATACACAGGTGAAATATGTTCAGGTGAAAAATCGGTGAAAAAATCAAGATTTATCAATGAAATGGTAATTTATTTTAAGCTGCTTAAAAATTGCTTATTTCAGAGAGATGAAAAAAAAATTCAGAAACTATGAATTTAAGAATTTGGAAATAGGCTTTATTTTGGGAGTTATTTCATAGAAAAAGTTGAAGATAAATCCACAGACCTTGTGCACACGGATTGTCGAAAGGTAATAGAATTGCTCATATATATGATTAATCTTCATAACGGACCAAATTCAATGTCAAATGATTGGCACATATCAGTCCTCCATCCAGTATATAAGGAAGGTGATAGTTTCGAGTGCATTAATTACCGGGGTATAGCCATACTCAGTAAGACTTATAAAGTATGAACAGGTATTCTTGCGTTACATCTGCAAATATATTATTATCGAAATCGCTTTAGAAAATCCCGTAGCACCATCGATCAAATTTCCAGCCTCAGACATATTGGAAAAAGCTTATAAATATAAAGTAGAGATTCACTAATTGTATGCAGACTTTAAGCAGACCTCTGAAACAATAGAAAGACTAGAAATAGTCAAAATATTGTATGAATTGAGAGTACCATAAAAACTACTCAGACTGATTCAATTGACCGTTCAAAATACCTACAAAGTCATCAAGTTACAAGAGAAGATTTCAGAAAAGTTAACTACTCAACGAGAATTGAAACAAGGACACCAGATTACTGTCAACTCTTTTATTCAACATACTTATATGTCTAGAAAAGGTAGTCCGGAGAATTGAAATCAACCATAATATTACGATCTTAAAAAGGTCTCTTCAAATAATGGCCTATGTGGACTAAGTTGTGATTATTAATAGGTAATTTGGAAGCTTGGAAGGTGTCTTACAACTGTTGTCTGTTGGGACTAAATTTATGGGTCTAGAAATTAACGAAAAGAAAATATATGATCACTTCGAAACAGAAACTAAACAGGACAAATAAGATCACTCTTTGTGTCAATAATTCTGAATGGGTAAAGTTTGTAGAATTCCTAGGCTCTTTAATAACAAAAACAATGTAATCGATGATGATATTAAGAAGAGAATGTGTTATGTGAGCCCCTACAAGATCTTCAAATCAAGAATAATCTCGAGAGCGCTAAGTTATACGGCGCCATACGGCACCCTGAGATAGAATGTGATTCTAGTTGAAAAGGAACTATCATTTATAATTACGTAGATTAAATTTAGGTTAATTGGAGATCTTATGGGTGCTAATTGCACATCAGATATGAAAAATAAGTATCAAAATTTGAGGTTGAATGTTTGGGATTTAAACTCATAAATCTTTATTTATATAACGAATCGTTGATAGCGGAATAAATATAAAGTATGTCGTGGACAGCGGAATTGATCTTTTAAGCAAATCTACAGTTTACTTCTGAACTTGATGAAATTTTGCAGGTAGGGCCTTCAAACCAGGAGGAAGATCATGAGACTTCAGAAGCTCACCCTATCACATATTTTCCACCCGTATACATAATTTTTAGGAATTATTAATAAGTTTTACACTCTTGTACGAAATAAAGAATATAATTAGCCCATAATGTAGTTTATGTTCACATTCTTCCCCCATGGAGATACCATCCCTATAAGTGGCGTGGTGAGGGGATGGTCTTTAAGAATAATCGAACATGATCAATGTGTGTCGAGTGCACAGAGTTTGGGACCGATGATAAATATAGTAATACTCCAGGCACCGTTGAAACAAAAGTTCATTTCCGGTGGGAGTACGACATACGACCCCTAAGAAGTAGAGTGGGAAGTAGATGATGTATTAAAAAACTATATAGAAAACGACAAATGCGAGTACTGTTCTTTGAACTGAACGGTGATATTCGTGTATAACCAATTTATTTGTGTAACACCAATCTCGTGCAACAGCACATTCATTGAGCTGCAATTATGTAAATTTAGTGGAAAAACTTAGAAAAGTACATATTAACAGATTTTTGTTTTTAAAGCCATAATATGCGAGAAAAGTACGGAAATAAAATTGAGTAACGAAATATTTGCAATTCTAATGATATTAATGTTAATTTCACATTTGTAATGCAAAACTACATAAATTAATTGTTAATTTAAATTGTTTGCCTGCATTTTGATAAGTATTTATACAAAATATACTTAATTTTATTCTACTGATTCTAAATTATTTACACGTACAGTACGACACATTAAGTTTCATCACTATCGTTTCCCCTCTCCTCTGAAGTCATTGAACGTTATAAATCAGAAGGTGGTTCATGGAGGAACTTAATATTTTAGCATATTACTCTTGACCCTATATTTCATTCTTATCCAAAATATTAAACTTTACATATAATGATATTTTATGCTTTTTTGTAACATTTTTGGAAGTTCTGCTCTTTGATGGCGATTTCATTTTTTCTTCACTAGTTCATGTTATGTCTATAATTCAAAACAATAGTTTTCCTAGGTTTTTTACACAATGTTATACGTAAAAGTCCTTGAATTAAACCAGTCAAAATTTACAACCTGTATTGTTGATTCATTTTCTGTAGAATCTGATAGTGGTATTTTTCTTCACTCCATAAAAGTCTTGTTTGCTCACAATTATACGTGAAAATAAAACCAATAATTAAGATACTAGGGTGACAATGTCTCTATCAAACATTATTTTAAAAAAACAGCTGTAAGCTTGAAAACAAAAAGTTTTAAATTTAATTTTTGGACTTTTGTCCCACAAGAATTGCATCCTATTCCAGTGAGCGGCATTAAACCAGTGGTGTTGTATGATTGTGAAGCTGGGACTCTCACTAAGAAAATGGTACATGGAGAAGTAGAGCCAATGCGAAATTACAAACGTTACACAAAACACCAAATATTGTTGACTACATTAAGGAACGTCAACTGGTTTGGGTGGGCCATGTAATTAGAATGAACGATGGTTGAGTTGTAAAGTAGATATATGTGGAGAGCATGGCGGGTAGAAGAGACAGGAAGCCACGTTTGAGTGCGGTAAAAGAGGAAATTAGAAACCTAGGTATTAGAAGATGGGGATAAAATGCTAAAGACAGGAAATGCTGGGTTTCTATTATAAAAGAAGCCAAGGTATGTGCCGTTGATATGGAAGAAGAAGAAGGAAAAAGGAGGAAGAAGAAGAAAGCAGAAGAAGGAAGAAGAAGACCGAACTCAAAGGGTAAAATACTTTTGGATAGATAATTATTCGACTGTGCGGCGTCGCAAAGAGGTATTAAAAAGCGGCGTTCACTAGCCCACTGTACCCGATGTAGTACTGTTAGGTGCTGCACCATTTAGAAGACTATCTTCTTTATTCATCTTTAAGTTAATGTTTTTTAGTTTTATTAATAACAGTAGATAGAATAATGATCTAATTTGTAACAAAGTTACGAGTACATAAATATTTGCTGCAAAGCAGTGTAAACTCGCTTGACTATTCGTATGAAGCGACAATAGCGGAGAGCGCCCCGAGACTAAAAGAGTAAACAGAATACAGAAAAGCACATATTTCTTCAGAATGTCGGGGATTATTCTCAATACAAAAATAAAAAAATTAATGTAGATTTTACCAGTTTAAAAAAACTCTTTAAATGATTCGGAAAGTAGTTTATTTTTTGAAATGTATTTTCAAATGATACATTTTGTTTTGATAATAAATTATTTTCGCTTAGAATGTATTTCATGAAATAGCAAATAAATTGCTGAATGGCCGTTAAGTTGTGATTTAAAATATAAAATCGATTACTGCACACTTTTATACAAATTTTAGGCGTGAAAAATATTAATTCTTAATCTCCCACAGCCCGTCTTTTTCTTAATAGAAGCCATTGCTTTATCTTTGGGTACACGCGTATAAGGGGGAGGTGGAGACACCGAAGCTGGAAGAAACTACAATCGCCATTAAGTTTACAAAGAGATGCGATAGAGAATTACCCAAACAAATATCATTTGAATAATCTTAGTGTTGTACTTGATAACCAGAAAATATATTCAATGTCTCATTCTTAGTTATAGAACAATTTATTTTTTATTTTGGAGAAATATTGAAGCAAGTAATTTTTTTTAAATGTGAAAATGCGTTCATTTTTAATTAGACAAGACTTCGAAGTTTTGTTACCTTTTTTTCTTACAAAAAACCTTTTTATGTACGTCTTTCAAACTCTATTGGTTTAATTTATATTGAACCACATTTTTACGTGTACTATTACTCCACTTCTCTAGAATGGTGAAGAGTGAAAGTTATTTTTCAGTGAAAGGAAACCAACCCTAAAGTGAAACGAAAAGCGTTCATGTGTGTGTATTAAATATACTCACGGATTCTCTGAGTATAATGACGTGGGATGTCTCCTTGTAAGCTGCAAACATCAAAGATATACATTTCCTTCCTTGAGTCTCAGCCAAATTTTTCCCCCTGAGAAATATTTACACGTCATTGTGATTTGGCACGAAGCAGCCTCACGAAAGGGTCTTTAGAAGTATCCATTCTAATAAATTCCTGACTGAAAGAGATTTATTAAAATGATTTCACGTCGGATGATCAGTTTTTCCATCATCTCAAAATGTGATCCCAGTTAATATTGATTTGCATGTTAACTGAAGTGTTACCTTCAATCCTTATGGGCCCAATTATACTGGATTTCTAATACCAGAAATATGAAGCTCAACAGATCCGTATGATTAGTTTGATAAAATGATATCGGTTTACGGACTTCAAACAGTTTCTCAAGTATTAACCGACTTCATTGCCAACAAAAGGATGATAATCATTGTTCGCAATGCATTGTCAAACTATTCATGCCCTTGTAGTCGACATAATGAAAAGAAACAAATGATCTCTCATCGTTAGAGCGCCACATAACAATATATGAAAACCGAAGGAGTCATAATATGTTTCTGATCATTTCTGCGTGACTTGCTGCACAATGATTCAAGAAATAGCAAAATTAAAGAATAGGCTCGAAGTATCACATAATTCGATCAAATTCCTGTCTGTTTCTGAGGGCCGGATTAAAGATGTTGCTGCAAGCCATTCCGTGTAGCTTAATCGTGGCGAACGTTCAAATTCGCGTCCGCTTCCAATTATTCATCGACCGCTGGACTCTGTGTCCGTCAACAATGCAAAGGTTTGGTTTTTTAAAATAGTAGTGGTTCTTCATTTTTGTCAGTTATCAATTGAGAGACTTTGATACTTATCGATTCAATTATGTTTAAAGATAAATTTTGTAAGTTAGCACTTACACGTATCCGGAGTTCCGTAATCTAGGTTCTCCTTGTCCTATGTTTATTGCCAAAAAACAGCGGCCAAATAAGATGCATACTGTATGTAGGTTCACTTTTTTTTAAATGTGTATTTTAAGATGGCAAATCGGTTAAAACCGTCGGTTGTCATCATCAGAAACATTTTCGCTTTTGCTCGTTTACCTCTTCACCGTAGGTTTTTCTATTGGCTTTTAGTAGGTTTTTCTATTGGTGCGTGAATTGGAGCAGCATGTTCTCGTTTAGCAATTGTGTATCTCCCTGAAACAATTATGTATGCTCCTTAACATATTTCACTGATTGGGTAAAATACAACGCATACCTCACATTAGACTCAATGGGGAGGTGTTACGTTGGTGCATTCTGTGGCTGTAAAGAATGATAGTTTTTATCCTTATGTTTAACGTGTATTTAAAATATTTTTTGATAATGTGTGTGTGATGTATGATATGATAATACTGCTCAAAAACCATAGATCGCAATTACTCTCGATCTCTTCAATTCATAAACGTTATGCACTCTGTTACAGTGACTGACTGGGCTCTCCTTTCTATAAAATAGGAAATGCTTCTTGTAGAAACATCACAAGGTTATTTAAAACAACGTACCAGAAAATAAATTATTAAAAAAAACTGTTGAAAACTGCGTAGACGAACGAACTTAATTTTAAATACAGTGCAGTTATTTAACAATTACGTTTTGTTATGGATTCTATAAATTATTCTGAAAATGTTGGAAGTGATGGTAACTATTAAAATAACAGAAAAATTTGTGATCAATAATTTCAATAGTATTAATGACTTGCGGTCCCAAATGCCGTCTTCCCAAGGACGGTGCCTGTAATAAACTTATTGTCAAGAGAGCAGATACAAACTTCGTGTGACAATAAACTAATTTACTCCCCGGAAGCAAGCAAGGGACCATCCCATCAATTCCGATCAAGGGCCCTAAGGCAGAAGCGGATTTAAAATTTCAGGACACTCCTTAGATAAGAATAAAAATAGTCAACTATGTGTTATAATATCAACAGAATATTGAATGTAGTAAAACCCAGAAAAGTTATTTCACAAGTATATATATTATTCGTAAAATATTGTTTATGTCGTAACTAGTAAAATAACTCTAAATTCGAGGTAAATTCTTACAATAGACCACAACCTCGAGGCAAGATCCTAGAGAACCTGTGTATAAAATACGCCTCAACACGAAGGAAAACCGGAGAAAAACCCGGACTAGTATGGGACCTTAGTGGACCTATCAATTAATCCGGCTCTGTCCAAGGAAAACCGGGACATTGATGTCACAAGAATGTTTTGTGTTGTGACACACGAATTTTCTCTTTACTTTCCAATTACACAGAGTGTAAAGGAAAGTATTGTAATCGGTCGAAAAGAAAATTGAGATCTCATCGGATCTTTGCGAACTGGCTCCAGGAGAGTCTATTTTCAAATTATGGCGATACTGTCCAATGTCTTTTGTGTGTATGTTTGTTAAGCACCCCGTTAACTCACGAACAAATTGATGCATCGAAACCAAACTTGAGATTTGACTTTGAATGCATTGGGAATAGAAGCCTATATCCGGACAACTCATACCGACTACACACCGCACTCCACTTTCGGTTTCTTCATATTCAAAATTTTGAAAAAATGCATAGAAGAATTTTTATTGGTCACTTGATTCTGCGTACAGATTGTTAAGCCGCATTTCTGTACTTCGCACCGTTTTCGAGATACAGTGAAAATTTATTACGCAATTAAGGAGTTATCTTGGAGGTGCTTTTTAAAATCATCCTATATGACTATTGCAAAAAGTTTAATGTGGAAGATAATTGATGCAATCTAAACTTGAATGTGTAATTATGAAGTTTAGGAGTGTAACATGTAATGTGATGATAAATATTTTTTAACCGATTGATCTTTTAAATATGTTATCTTGTCTAATAATTATAATTTTTTTTTTCTTCAAATTTTTTCTTTTTTTCTTAAATTTTAGTATTATGTAGGATCATTAATGCCATTAGTTTTGTTGTGAATTATAATCGGAAAGTTGAGTGGGGCACACTCCAGATTTTTTCTAATAGTAAAATTTTTAAGAAGAGTCGAGGCGTGTCATGTCAGGGTGGTAGTTACTGCGCGCGTGCCAATGTAATGCAGTGATTGTTCCCCCCTTCCCCCGTCACCCAAAGCTTGACATGTCATGTGACTGCACTGGCTCCATGGCCTCTATTTAAAGCGTAGCGGGACCCCGATGACTGGGGGTGGGTGGTGGGAACAGCTATCAAATAATTTATAGTGTACACTGCCCGCCTATTGAAGGTCGACGGAGGTCATCTTGGAACGAAGCGTCTGGGCGAGCAGTCGCTTAACCTGAACGGAATTTGATTTCAAGCCAGGGAATCTGTGCGAAACGTTGTTGAGTTTGGATTGTTGTTTAATTATTATTCAAACATTGGGCTGTGAATTCGTACTGGATTGTTTATGTTTCATCATTCAAATACGTAAAAGTAATAAAACTAAAAATATTTTAAAGTTATCATACTACTCTTAATGTTTTAGAAGCTAAACTTTCACATCTTTACGTATGGTAGTTTCAAAGCAAAAAGTAGTCGCAAATTTAATGATAAACAAAACTCGTCACCATAGGGGACTTGCCCAGCCACTGTTTTTACACGGACTGTCATGTATGCCGTATTATATTGTATTTTATTGTGCAAATTTGCAAAATGAATGACTATATATATA
>NNCF01126575.1:95101-170413 GCA_002313205.1 Laupala kohalensis | reverse complement strand
TGTGACACCTGGTGTTGCCATATACTGTGACATCCACCGTTGCCACTTAAATATTTACTATGACGTAGTCGCTAGTGCACCTACCACGTCACTAGTAAGGGATTCGTTGTTCTCGCTGCCACCAATCCAGTTTCCCGGATAATTAAACACAGAGTGAATAATTTAACTCATTTAATAAAATTAATCTACCTCTGTATCTACCATTTTAACATTTACAATTCATACAAATAGTAAATAACAGTGACGCGCAACTACCGGCGAGGTACAGTTCTCCAGATCACATCTCAGTCATCTGTGTACTCCACACTGCACATCTCAGACGTCTCTGACACCGTCTCTTTCAACACCTCTCTATTATTGTCTTCATTCTGAGAACACTGAACAATGGCTCTGACATTTCTGAGAACACTGAACATTAATATTTCTGAGAACACTGAATAACAGCTCTGACCAGAAGGGTTAGTTTTCCAGGAAGTAATTTAAATGCGTGTTTCGCAGACGTCACATTATTATTATTATTATTTACTAACTGACTTATTGACTGGCTAATCACGAAACTACAAAGCCTACGATCTTGAAATTGGACACGTAGATTCATTTTAGGGTGTAGACGTCCGCTAAGAAAGTATTTTATGAAACTCCACCCACATGAGGGTGAAATGAGGATTGACATGTCTTATGCGTATACCCCACCATAACGCTTGAGTGTCTGGAGCAATTTCAACCAAACTTTATACACCGATGACTGACTATCTTATAATAAGCACTGTGGGAGTAAGATATCCCTGGCACCCCTTGGGAGGGATGGAAGGGGGTGACATTTAAAAATAAAGGAAAAATCATATAACATATTAGAAACCAAAGTTATCGGTGTTGTTGAGATGGATAAGGACGCTCCCAATGCTATGTAAGTTCAAAATTAGTTCATATTTGATATATTAAACCCCTAGCATCCTTGGGTTATGGTTGGGTGGCAGGTTAAAATTTTCCAAAACATCCGATATTGGTGTTGAATACATCCGTTTTGCGGTCGCAGAAGAGAAGAGTCGCAATCTCAATGCCGCTGAAGTCCCCGATCACCCCCTATGAGGGAATATACTCCGTTTAGTTAAGGGATAAATTTAAAAATAATCGAAAATAACTTGGATGATCACCCAAGGGATAAGAATTTCTTCAAAAACAAACGCCGTTTATATTATCTTTCAAAATTCTATAAGCAAACACACGAATTCCATGATTATTTCCGTAAATATAAGACTATTCTCCTACATTTCCCTACTAAACGATGGGAAAATTGTATCAAATCCACATGACATCGCAAATTTGTTTAATTCTTATTTCTCCGAAGTAGGTAAAATAACTAATTCAATATCTCAAAACCAATGTCCTCCAAATATATCCACCCACGTGCCCCATTCTATTTTCACTTCCGAAACTAACGCCAGTGAAATCATGAAAATCATCAATTCATTAAAACACAAATTTTCAACAGGCATATATGATATACCAAAATTTATTGTTAAAATTTCGTCCCACGTTGTATTAAATCCTAACATATTTAAAAGAGCTGAAGTGAAACCTTTATACAAGAAAGGAAAGAAACACAATGTTGGTAATTATGGACCAATTTCTCTACTACCCACTTTCCCAAATATCCTTGAAAAATTGTTCTATAAGCGTATTCTAGATTTTCTATCAAAAAATAACACCCTCTGTGATTTTCGGAAATCAACATGGATTTCGGAAATCCTTTTCCACCACCAGCGCCATATTTTCTTTCTTAAACGATGTTACCACTTCTCTTTACCATGGAGAAAATCCTCAGGATGTTTTTCTTGATTTATCTAAAGCATTCGATGTCATTGATCACGAAATTCTCCTTTCAAAATTACAATATTTTGGCTTTCGTGGACTTGCGCATCATGGCTGATTTCCTATTTAAAAGATAGGAAGAAAAGAACAGGTCCAAATATCATATACTAAAAATAAAGTACTTCAGCATTGCCTTTCAGAAACAAAGCCACTTTCTCGTGGAGCTCCCCAAGGTTCAATTCTCGACCCTATACTCTTTTGGTTGTATGTGTCTTCCACATCAGATTGCAAAATCGTTCTTTTTGCTGATGACACTAATTTACTATGTTAATACCCCAACGCTAAAAAGTTTTGTTAACCTCTCGGCTTGGTTCCATGCAAATCGCCTCATTGTAAACACTGACAAAACAGTGCCTATGTTATTTCACAATAGTATCACAAAATCTTTACCCCAAATTTCTCTTTCTTTAAACGGAGCACAATTAGAAACTGTTACTAATACAAAGTTTTTAGATCATATTCAAGACAATCTCAAATGGAATTGTCACGTTGACAGTCTTAATTCCAAATTAAGTAAATTGTGTTAAGCATTACGAATTTTAGTTAATATTATTAGTTCACCTATTTCCCGTTGCGTATATTGTGCAGATATTTACTCCCATTTACAATATGGCGTTATCTTTTGGGTCAATTCCGGGCAGAGCGTCCAAACTTTCAGAATTGAAGAAGGCATAGTTCGGATAATTTGTTAATCTCTCCCCCGAATTAAATATAAAATATAATATCTTCAAATCCGCGGTTAAAAACTACCTCCTGCACCAGTGCTTCTACACTGTAAAAGAATTTATTGATTGTAATAAAAGTTAAATCAGTCTTGTACGTAATCACGCCATTGTTGTAGTACTTTTAAAATATCTGACCACAATTTCAAAATTATTTTCCTGGATGCTTGTATTATGTCTTATTATTCATATAAATTTAGTTGTATATGTACTCAACCCTGGCACGGTTGTGCACATTAATTATGTAGCCCCATCCCGGTCCGGGTTTTTCTCTGGTTTTCAGGTAGAGACTTATTTTTTATACAGACTCGCTAGTCTCTTGCCTAGGGGCGGCATCAATTGAAATAATTTTTAGCGAATTTAGTGTTATTTAATTGTTATGAATTATCAACAATTAAATAATACTTTCCGAGTGATTTATAGTTTGATAATAATACGTACCAGTGAAATGACTTTTTTGTGTTTTATTAAATACAATATTTGTTGGTATTTGTTAATATATAACACGTGTCGAACTATTTTTTATCGTTAGGACTATATTGAAATGATAAATTAGCCTCTGCCTTATGGTCCTTGATCGGAATTGATGGGATGGTCCCTTGCTTGCTTCCGGAGAGTAAATTAGTTTATTACCCTCCATGTGGTCTTACGAAGTTTGTACCTGTTTTTTGACAAGTTTTATTTATTTATTACTTACTTTATTGTTGAGATCATAGTTTTCGGGGCCGCTAGAATTAGTAATGACATTTTAAAAGATACCAAAGTCCAAAATCAGCCCGTATACACCCTTTGCTCACCAAAGTTAGGGGATGCTATGTACAAATAATCAAAAATGATAGAAAGTAATGACAAGTTTTCAGCATTGCTGAGTTGATTGTATCATCCTGTAATCGTGCAAGGCTATATTTTGTCCCCATGGGAAATAAGACGCTCTTAGCACGCCGTGGGTAAGAGATGGGAATGGGTTGATGTGTAAAAATAATCGGAAGTTACAAATATTAGTGTGGATACCAAATGTTTAGGGTTTCGCCGAGATTAGTAATGACACTTCCGATGCTGCTTAAAACATTGATCAGCCCTATGAACTCCAGAACCTCGGGTAAGGCATAAAAGTTATCGAAAATTATGTCAGTGATGGGTTCAGAGTTTTCGGAGTCGCTGAGAAAGTGTCCCAACTATAAGAAAGAATAAAGTTGGAGACATTACAGAATTCACGCGAGCAAACCTGCGGGTACTTATCTAATTCTATATATAAACAAAGCACGTAAGTTATTCGTGTAGAGTACGCGTGGGAGGGGGGCGGAGAGAAGGAAGGGGAAGTAGTTTGGAAACGAAACGACGCATTGTCACCTGGACAACCAAGACACCAACTCCTTCCCCTTTTAATTCCTTTCGTTCGTTCAATGAGTCGGAGATGGAAGATACAAGATATGTCTGATGGTTGGTATTTTGTGAGTAACGTGATAGCGGAAGACGATTAGTAACTGTTGGAGTAGGAGAAAGCGACAACTGTGGCGAAGTGGTAGCATCTTCACTCACTGGATGAGTGCGGTTTTGATTCCCAATTCGGTCACACAGGGTGAGATTTTCAGTTGATTCCCTCACTTACTTCTGATAGTAAATTGCTGATTACTGATACTTTTACAATTTTTTTATTTTCTTTTATATGGGTCAATATTTTATGACCACAGCAAAAAAATAATACTTAAAAAATTATTTAAAATGTAATCAGTGCATTTGAAGTATATTTAAATAAACGATTTTGATAGCAGTAGTGATCAAGGTAAATTATCAACGATTTTACATATATTTAAACTATGCATTATCATTGAAAATGTCCACTTTGTCACGTTTCGTTATTCACATATAAACATAATCTTTACTCAGTAATTTATGTAAATAATTTTTATTCTCTGTGTGTGTGTGTGTTGTGACAATAAAACAAAATAAGTCTCTACAGTAATACATTCATTTTATATCCACTGTGTCACAATTTTCAAATATTTATATAATTGAATTAAAATTTAATAGTAAATTTCAACAACGTGTACTGCGAAACTACTTTTAAATGGTTGCCCCAATTATGCTGGAAGTAAATTTGATAAGATGAGTTCGGGAACAGTGTTTCAAATTCGTGACTTAATGGACAAACAGGACATTACGCATTATTAAATATGTATGAAATAATTTCAACGAAGGACTTTTAACACACAATTAATTTATTTATTAGTTTATTTAAAACATGAATAAATACTACAAATAATACATGTTTATATGGAGATTATGAACGTCTGTTTGTTTTCCTCAAGGTTTTTCTGTAAGATCTTTTTTTCGATACTGCGAAACCGTGGAACATCCGATTCAGATTCACTATCAAAATAAGCTTGAATATAGAAAATACCCTTCCGCAGCCCTTCATTAACCTTGCTGATCGGACTGTAAGATGGCAAATGTCTATGACAAAACTAAAATTTCTGTCCGGAGTAGCAGAAGCAACTTACATCCCAGTAACGAAGATTGCACTGTGATTAACATATTGCCTGATGATCATTCATAGTACCTGGCAAAGATACATTTTTTTGATCTCTTCCTGAACGTCAAGAATTGTTTTTCGTTTATCACTAATAATTTAATCTTCGTAATACCATTTTATCATGAAAAGTGTAAAAAAACCTTTGACTATAAAAAACTTTTTCAAAGCATATCCCTGTAAAAGATATAAATTAATTAAAACAATGTATTGTAGGTTTGAACGAATTGCATTACTAATACAAAATGACACCATGTATACTATGGCAATAGATTTGACTAAATATCGTCAACTAAATTTCCTTATGTAAAAATATTTAAAAAAAATAAATGATTAATCATTGTTTCAATTAAATTTAAATTAATTATTACAATTACTCGAAAATTTCCTATTAATCGTGAATGTGTTAAAGAAATATGTGATTATAAAAAGGTACAGTTCAATTATTGTCATTTAGCGGAATAATTGTTTTGAAATAATTAATTATCAAATTTAATTCACTTGATTATGTGAAAATATAATAAGTTTTTATTGCATAACTGTATATGCCGCATCGTCTTAAATATTTGACGAATGTAGACTGCTGTCCCCTGCCTCACGATGTCACATGTGTCTCAGTGGACTCGTGACGAAGTGGAAGAAACACCATTCAACTCTTTAACAAAAGAGAATGAGCGATGATTATTTAAAAACAAATTATCGCTTACACAAAATTCACTCCATAACTATATTATACATATTTTATTAAATTTATCTGCAACTTACTGATATAATGTCGTGACTTAGTGAACATGTTAATAAGACACGTTTTTCTCGACCAGTTTCAAATTGCAATAAACACGTGACTATTCATTCACTTCGAAGTACAAGAAGGTGATGAAGGCTTAAGGTACCTTCGAGAGATTGTCCTTGAAATGCATTCTTTTCCAATTGGTTGATTTTTCTCTACATTACGGCTGCGCAATAGAAGGTTCGTGACGTAGTGGACATATTCTGTGTAGGGATTGCAATCCCGCTCCACTTATTGGCCTGCACCTCCGAACGCGGATCCGCGGATCCTGGAAGTTTGAAAAATGGCGCCAAATCTTCCGCCAAAATAAAAATTTTGCTCAACGAGCGCTCAATCTGATAACGACGATAATGATGATACAAATGAGACCGAACAGGTCGTGATTGTAAATGTAGATACATCGCCAGTTGAAATGATTTCTACCTACGATGATCTACTGAAGAAAGTACGGAAAGTGGTCAAGATTTTTAAACGGTCACCAACCAAGAATGACATTTTTTTATAAAAATATGTAAAGGAACAGGAAGGATCTGGAAAAGAAGTGGCTTTGATATTGGACTATCGTACTCGCTGGAACAGCCTGTTAAATACTTTAGAACGGTTCTACAACTTGAAAAATTGTATCGATAAAGCGTTTATCGATATCGGATCTGACATGAAATTCAGCGATGAAGAGTGGTTCATGATAAATGAGTCATAGTCAACTTGTAGCCTTGTAAATTGGAACTTGAGGCACTTTGTAGACGAGAGTCAACGCTTATAACTGCAGACACCACATTTCGATTCATTTTGGATAAATTGCAACAAGACACAGTACTGAGCAATCAACTGTCAAAGAGTATTCGTGAACGTATTCAAGAGCGCCGCACCGAGTTGACAGGAGTTTTGATTTACTTACCAAATCCGACGAAATATGACCAAGAGACCAAAAATTCAGATCATATATTTTTCGTCCCCCAAAAAACTACAAATACGCCAAGAAATGAAAAGAATAATAGAAAGAGACATTGGAGTTGGAGAACGAGTAAGAAAGCGAGGTTTTTGAAAACACACCTGAAGCTGAAACATCAGCAACTACCACAGACCCTGCGCTCACATTAAAGGAAGAATTAGAGAAACAACTTAAGCAAGAAAAAGAAACATTCAAGAAAAAGCCAGACAAAAAGCGAAAGGATTATAAGAAAATTTTGAAAAAAGAAATGACGTTCTATGAGTCTGATGGAATCAGAGGGTGTACCTGAAATTGTAACAAGAAATATTATAATCATTATTATTAATTGAAAATATTGTTAATCAATTTATTGTCAAAAAAACAGTACAAACTGTATATGACCACGTGGAGGACAATAAATTAATTTACTCTCCGGAAACAAGCAAGGGACCATCCCATCAATTCCGATCAAGGGCCCTATGGCAGAGGCGGATTCAAAAATTTGAGCAAAAATTCCTAGATAAGATGAAAAGTTAGCTACGAGTTATAATACTAATAGAATGTCAATATGTTTGTAGTTAACGTAAAAAATTACATGTACAAATTATTATCGTACTATCGATTATTCTGAGTATAGTGTTTAAAAATCACAAGAATTGAAATAACACTATATTCACGATGTATTGTTACAATAAACACGCCCCTAGACAAAGTCTAGAAAACCTGTATAAGAAATCCACCTCTGCCCGAAGGAAAAACGGAGAAAAACCCGGGCCAGGATGGGGCTACAGAATTAATGTACACAACCGTGCCAAAGTTGAGTACACATAAAACTAAATTAATATGAGCCATACGGCAGCACAATCATGCAAGAAAATAGTTTTTGAAATTGTTATAAGTTATTTAAAAAGTGCTACAGCAATGGCGTGATAAAATACAAGACGAATTTAACTTTTATTAAAATCAATAAATTCTTTACAGTGTAGAAGCACTGGTGCAGGAGGTAGTTTTTAACCGCGGATTTGAAGATATTCAATTTCATAATATATTTTATATTCTTGGACAGGGAATTATATAGAACGATTCCCGAATGATGCGGTCCTTTTTGGCAATGAGGATGAATGTTATTACTATTGCGAATATTGTGTTCGTGAACGAGACTGTTTCATATGAAGCAAGGGTGACACTTCAGTAATTCGGTTTTAACAAACACGAGCGTTTCATAAATATAAGTGCAGGGAAGTGATAAGATATTTAATTCCTTAAATAAAGGTTTAAATTCAACAATTTAGATGTTCATTACAAGCAATCGACAACACTTTATCATCCACTTCATGTCCACTTACCTTCGGAGGAGATCCGTTATTACACTTACGTCAGCAGACAAACAAAATGTTGAAAACTACTTTAGGTACCCCACAAAGAAAGAGTAATGGTCAGGGAGAAAGAGTTTTCTGTCGGAGACCAATGTCAGCTTTCAGAGCTGCCCAGTATGAAAGTTCCCATTGTCTCCGTCGCTGTGCTTTTCCCCTTTCCAGTGTGCAACCGGGTTTAATAATAATAATAATAAATTTATTGTTAAAAAAACAGTACAGACTGCGTATGACCACGTGGAGGACAATAAACTAATTTACTCTCCGGAAGCAAGCAAGGGACCATTCCATCAATTCCGATCAATTCCGATCAAGGGCCCTAAGGCAGAGGCGGATTCAAACATTTCAGCAAAACTTCCTATATACCAAAAGGGTTAGTACGGTCTCTTTAGGCACTTTGTAAAACCCGCTTTATACGGTCCGTTTTAGGTACTGTTTCATGCGATACACTTCAGACTGGGTGATGATTGTATGGGAATTTTCAAGCATGCTATTTTTCTGTTCGATTCGTACAAATTGACTACCGCACTCATAGCGGCATCTCTTCATACTAGTTGCGGTGTCCGTGATCTCTAAAGTCGGTTGCGAGGTTATAATAGTGTGCGTGTTTTCTGGTTAGTTGAACTTCGGAAATCAATCAGTGAACAAAACACTGTATTAAATTAACCATTCGTTTATCAAGGAAGAGTTTACAGTTGAGATACGTTGTTTGTTACGCTCCCCATGGCGTTCACTCATACTAAAATCATCCATTTCTCGTCCAATACCGTGTAAAACGCTAATTTCAGAACGTCCATTTTCTGTACTTGTTGATGAAGTGAAGCGTGATGTCATCCAGTTCACATCCATTTCTTGTACAGCAATTGGATGCAAATTTGGTAAAATGGACCGTGTAAGGGAACCTACCAAAAGTTATAACAAAACTTAGAAGATAGTTTGGAGACAATTCATCTGACGATTTCGTATAGTGCCAACTTCTATGAATCACTTGAAATGGTGAAGCAACAACTGCGTTATCACGAGAATATATATGAAATAATTATATTTCTTTACTTTGAATACACTCGGTTTTGTTTTTCCAAATCAGTAAAGTGCTACAAAAATTGTGAATAATTCATTATAAAAAGAAAACGTTAGTAGCGAAGTATTGCTGGGATTAAATCCTCACCTGAACCAGATAAAAAGAAATATACTTAAAATTAATAATATTGTATAGTCCCGATTGCAGTTAATATTTTTTGTCCTTTTAAATTATATTTTAGAAGTATGCACTGGAGGAAGAGTGAGTAGCTTTTTTCCACGAAGGGTTCCCTTGTTAACGTCGCGTTCGATCTGTTCTATAAGAGTTCGCCCCATTGTTCGCGGAAAAAACAAAGGCGCAAACGTGTGTTGTTCGTGTGCAAGCCCTTGGACATCTATTCTTGCATGGACATGTGCGTGGAGGGCGTACGCGGAAGGCTATGGCTTCGCTCCCTTCCGCTTTCGTCAGAAACACTTTCGTCACGTCCTCGTGCTTTCGTAGACTTCTGTAAGGTATGTACGTTCTCAGTTTCTTGACGGCGATATTTCGGTCATTGTGCTTACTCCAACTCCTAATATATTTTGGAAGGAAGTGTTATTGGAGTGTATGGGATATTGGAGTCTGATGAGACAGTACCCATATTTGTGTGATGTACGTGAGGGAAACCCCAGCGGAAATCTCACCTTCATAGATCGAACATAGTATCAAACCCGCTTTCCCTTGTTTACACACTGCAGTAAAATCTGAACTATGCTTTACAGAGATGTAGACATTTTTTTATTTGTCTGAATCTCCAGCGTTCTTGAGAAGTGTTTGAAGGCACACGGGACTAGCGTTTTAAGATGTAATCAACAATATACCGCATTAATCCGATTCTTTCGTGGTCATTCTTTGTTTTTCTTGAGAACAAAAGCATGGTGCATCAGAAACCATGAGATTAACGGTTCCAATTAACGTTTCCCATTACCACACGGACTAAATTGTTTTTACAGCTGCGGTTTACCTTTTTTATTTCATTGGGTACTCCACTTTTTTTCAGCAATTGCCTCTCAGGTGGCTGGGCACTATGCGTGAACCTCACTGAAATAAAAATGAATAAATGAAAGAAAGAGTGCGCGTATGGCGCGGAGGCGAGGCGCATCGCTTCCGCATGCACGCTCTCTCGACGCTTCCGCCGCGTCAATGGCATTGCACGCACCCCGTCGCGCTATTAATACGTCGTGCGGGAGTCTGGACGACTGCCCCGTGCGACCAGCAGCAGCAGTCGTCGTCGTCGCCGGCTATTGCTACTTCTGCATACACTGGTTTCGCACTTCCCCACGCTCAGCTCATGTCAACAGAATCCAAGCTTTAATATTTCCTGTCATCGGTGGGCTATAGAATTGTTTGTACACGTTGGGTTTGCTCAATATCATTTCTCTGGTCATTTCCTTCTTCGTCGTCGCCCGCACGAACCAATATCATGCACGAAACATTTAATTTCTGTAATCTTGTTCATTTTTAAAAATAATCGCATATTAGGTCGTCTTTTCAATATTGAATCCTTGTCCTTGTTTTTCCTAGTGATTTGTCTATATTACAATTAAGCATAATTCATTTATCAGAAACAATCTGCAGATAAAAATCCATTAGTTTTCTCAGTATCAGTGTGAGGAATAGAAATAAGGAATCTCAGTATGAGGAAAAGCAGTGTTACTGTTGCACTTTGAACATAAATGTTTATAGAATTGGCGTACTATTATGGAAAATAGCGCATGCTAATTAGCTAACAATTAAAGGGATAATATATCAGAGTGAGAACTGATCATATCTCACCAGGCTGCACTACGACTGCACTGGTTGCTTTTAGCCCAGTCATATGGTAGTTTGGCGGGAAGAAAATATAGAAGTACTTTGTCAATCGTTCCTTATATTTTCAGGTTGCTAAATTCGAATTTTAACTTTTCCACCTCGTGAAACCTGTGCGTTTTGAGAAAAATTCTAATTATGACACGGAAAGTCCACGCCATCAGAGAAAAGAATCGATATGCAAATCTAATGGGCGTTTAATTTCCTACAAATTATCGATTTTTACCTCTCACAGATATCGCGCCTGAGCACCATGAAGTTTGATCAAAATTTCGAAATGGAGCCTAATATATAGTTTTCATTTGGCTTTTTACTTTGTGGCCACTTCTTAAAATTTTTTCTATTTTTTTGAAATTTCGACGGAGCACCATCCCATTTTTTGTTTTCAAAGATAACTCCCACGACAATTTAAGATTTTAAAAATATGTTTTAGGGGTCACTAACAAGTAAATTTTGGAAGAGGTCCCTTTTACTTACGTCTTGAGATAAGGTAACCATAAACATTTGGATTTAAAATGTTATTGTTTGTGGTCTCTTCCAAACTTAAATATGTCAAATTTTAATTTAAATATTGCCATCGGATCAGAAGGTGCCAACCGTTGAAGTTGGGTTTCAACCTGTTCTTAAAGTTCCATAATGGGTTCAGTATGCGCAGGAAGAATCTGTTATTGGTCTCGACTGTGCGAAATCTCCTCTATTCCAAGGCGAACTTGAAAATGGAATCTTATACATTGCTTGATAATTTTACTTGTATACTAGGTAATTGTGGAGCTTTAGCAACATTATCAAAGCATGATAAATTGAAACAATGAGCAACATAGAAACGCCTTTCAATTTATCATGCTTTGATAATTTTGTCTTAAGTATCATGAACCAAGATATGAGATCTAATAGATCTTGCATATAACTGCTATGCTCTGTCATGATCTTGCCAATATTGGTAATACCGTACATTGAACAGTTTTGCCAGACCACTTCCTTCCATGATGTGACCCTCTAAACCTATAAATAACATCAACTAGTGAAATCCTACTAATCTCAACCACGTAAAACTATTCACTATCTCCTTTGCGACTTGCAATATTATCTCGTGCCTTCTAATGTAGTGGTTGATTAAATGTCACTGTCTTGCAACTTAAATGATTTCTAATGTACACCAGACAACAAAACTTTTATCATAATCACTTCGATGAAAGGTTGGACTTCAACAAACGTAGCCTCTTGTAGCTTTCTCCATGAAACATTTCCGAACATAATTGCCAGGTCGGTCTTTATATTTACATTACTGATGGTATTTCTTTTAACTGTGGAAAATTTTGACTAATGAAAACACAAGTTTTTGGAGTAATACAACCTATGCCACCCGTCACGTGGATAATATTGTGTCCATCAAGTGTCTTCACCTTGAAGTCAGCATTGTCGTACACTATTTCTGAAACTGATTGCTTCTTTACTTACAGGGTTGATGATACTTGAAAACGTATAACTCTATATGTTGAACAAAACCCTAAAGTTGATAACATGTCAATCAGTTTGGGGGAATCCGTACTTCTTGTCAAAGCAGGCTGCTAAAAGCAGAAGAGAAATAAATGATTGGGATCTCACGGCAGTAATCAAACTGTGCGCAATTGCCTTGTATTTATTTCTTAATTTTTCAATATATCTTCGCTTCTTTCATGCTTGGCGCATTGTGGTCCGACGACAAAAATATGCATCCAGTACTTTGAAATAACAACTTTGGTCAAGAAGGTCATTGAATCAGAATGGATCGCTGACTAGGATATTCATCTTCGAACAATTCTTCGCGTGCTTCCATACTTCTACGCTAGTGACTACTTCATATGCGTAGTGGGTTCATTAGTACCTTCGCGGTATGCACCAATTGAAGAACACCATGCCATATAAGGAATATAAAACTTTTATGTCAGATGTATCCTTCATTATCCGCCGATGTGATAAGTTAAAGTGTGAAACGTGGTGCGAAACAAGAATAGAAGTTTCATGAAGTTCTCTCATTGTGAACACTAAGGAATATGAGTGACGCTCCATAGTCAACTCAGGAAAAATAAAAGCATGAATTGGGCCCCGAACCTCTCCAAATTCCCCTTCCACGGCATGACTTGGACTCCGGCGAGCGGTATGAGTTAGATCCAACGTAGATGCGTCCCGTCTAGCTTCTTGTCGAAAAATTTTAATGAACTTGCACTGTTTAATTATCAAACACATTTTTCATTGAAAATTTTAATGAGTAAAAAATTCTAATAACGTACACTTGTACATTTTCTAGTAAAGGTAGTTGAAAAAATCAAAAGCATTCGATTTCCCTACATGATCTTTCTGAATTTACTGAAATAATTGATTGATTTTCTTTGTAAACGCTATAAGTAAAATTTATACTATACGGGCATGCTGTTAAAAAAATAAAGGGTAGGAAATTAAAAATAGTTTATGATATAATGATCAATCAGTATTAATAAATTTATGAAATACAATATAATGATTAATATATTTTTTTAATTACGAACAAATCGTTACATTTATTAAGATGTTTTCACGAGAGAAACTGTGATGGAGGCAAAAAATGTAAAGAAGGGTGAAAATTTAATATATATATTGTTCGTCATTTGCTGTTTACAGAATCACATGTGTTTGTTGTTATTTTATACACATTTGTCTATTTACGTACGGAAATAATTTCCAAAAGTGCAATATATTAAATTTAATTTTTTACAAAAAATAAAACAAATTTAAGAAGTGAGAAGTGTGCCAATTTAATTAGAATTTGTTTGTAGTATTACCAGCTAACTTTGGAGTGTGCAACACTTAAAGAACTGCCCAGAACCTGTGCTGGAGAACGATAGTCAGGTCGTACCATGACCGGAGTATTTCGATATAAATCACCATAGATCGCAATGGACAGACATAACAATCATGGACAAAATTGATAACACAGCAGTCCTTTTTGCCATCGCAGTCGATCTTGCTTCAAACATACAGAAAACCTATGCTGAGAAGTAATTATGCTGACCTGGCATACAGTGGAAAGTAAAAGATGTGAATATTTAACCCTCAGTCGTCCCAATGGGATTAAAAGAATCTAGAGCTCATCTAGAGCATAAGCACCTAAGAACTTCAAGACTTTTAAAATTCAGTCATTTTGAATAACTACCATACAGTCAGAAACTAGCCCAGTAAAATGGTTATATTTTACGGTCATCATGAAATATGAAAGATCTCCATCTATCCGACTTCCTCTGAAAATTGTATTGAGGCTATTGATTCAAAATTTCAGTCTCTCAAACGGCCAGTTTCATTGTATTAAATAGTATTTAAAATGTTTGTAGGTTTTTTAGTTGTAATTTTTTAGTTGAAAACATTGTTTTAACATTAATGTTGATAATTAGGATTGGAATTTCTACGTTTATTAGATTAATTCATTTTAATGAAAGATTTTATTTCTCAATCACACTCATTTGTCATATCACACGCAGTCACCCGTTATCATTTTGATCACAGAACCGGGAGTTATTGGCTGTAAGCTACGTGGTTTTTGTGTATCGTGACATAGACTTCATAAATCAATCGAGTAGAATACCTTCAATCCCTAAAGGTATTTCAACAATAGAACCAACATGTCCTAATCTAAAATTTCGTGGTTGCATTTCCGACGTACTTGTTAAGGAATTTCGAAATCAACAGAAAAAAACGGGTGCAGCGCGCGTCACCATCATTATCGCCACTCTATACGGTTCACTCAACTTCCATTAATATCCACTCGCTACGTAATGGTGACTTAGTTCTAAAAATAATGCATTTCAGAACTCTGCAACAACATTTAACGATGGATTTTTATTAACAAAGCTAAAAAATCGTCTCGTAACATTATTTCTTTGTTGTGGCTTGAGGAGGGCAGGGGGGGGGAAGTCTTGAGTCTCCACCCCCTCACTTGTGAGCACGCGGAGACGACCCTCTGAGCAAATGATGTGTCAATACTTTCCGCGACTAATCCTGTATCCGCTCTACCATTTATCTTGTGAATATATCCCCTTACATCTTCATTAGCACCCGCGCTCTCGACATGCACATGAACGACTCTCAGGTGTTAAAAACAACTTGAAGTGTCATTGCTGTTGTGACGTTCTACACGTTCCTGATTTTTTTTTACGAAAGGAGAATCCGCCACGACTCGATCTTAATTTCTCCACTTCCGAGTCCCGAGAAGTGAGTTCCATCACTCCAGCGTTTGTGGAGAAGTCATTTCAGACCTTCCTCTTTACGATTGTCATATTTTTTACTATCTTTCGTCATTTGAAAAGAGATTTGGTTCACCATATAGCGCTTGGTAGCGTGTGCTGTGTAATGCTATGAAAGTAAAATTTTCCGTGTAAAAATTAGGAAGATCTAGGTATTTGTGAGAATCATTACAGAAATACATAACCCTTTAAAGAAGTTCCTTATTCAAAATTTGAGAACTTTTTAAAAATACCGTTCTGTATTGAAATTAAGTGGGATGAGATATAAATATATATTTTGTTTTAAAGTGTCGTTAGGATTCTCTATTGTTGTTGTTACCATATGCATGTTCGCATTCATTGACCTTGTTAAAACATTCTTGTGAGAAGTTCTTGATTCTTTCCTCGAATGCATGGCGTTCCTTAATTGACAATGAGCTCTTGTTGTATGATTTTGAGAGTTCCTTATACCTGTCTGACCAGCCCAATAGTAATTAAAACAAATGATCCACGCGAACCTCTCAAAATTCCTTTCCGTATATTTGGCATTATTTGCCATTGGTTCATTAACGTCGGCACTCTTTGAAGCCGAGTAATGAACAGACGGGGAGAAAAGAGCTCTTGCGATGTCTATTTATGTCTGTAAGAATTTGATTCATGATCTCATCCAACGAATTTAGAAGACTTTTAATAGTAGGCTCTAAACAACATAAGCACCTATGAAGCATGAGTTTCATTTCAAACTTTTTGGTGGGACGAAGCTCATAACGGTCTACATCAGTTATCTTACTGGAGGTCATGGGAATAAATAATGATAGACCTTATCGAGTATGAATAAAGATATAAAGTTCTGAATGTTTAATAAGAATCGAAACGTCAAGAAACGAAAACAAGAACAAAAAAACTAGAAATTATTATTTCGAGTCATAATGTTTTGTGGCATACCATTATTTCTATTAAGAAGGAATCACAATTCCATCTCCATGTGTATCTGTATACTCGTCATTCACTGCATACACCTTCTTAGCTTGTATAAGCTACCTCCGTAGAAATTGTGATGACTAAGAGATCTCTACTACAATTCTCTTCAGAAGGTGAGGTATTTGTACCGACCGAGTACGAAGTTCAAAGTAGTTTTAAGTATTGTACAAAGAAAGTTAAATGATAATGAAAAAATAAGTTTCGAGATCTCTTTATTACTTCTGTGAACCAAGTGGAAATGGGATATGGGACATTGTTTGTATAGTTGGAGGAGAATATCATTTCTTCGAGTTTGTCTCCTAATATTTTCTTAATGTTAGTAGAAATAACGAAATTCCAGGTTGATCTGCTGTGACGGCGTGGTTCACAGCGTATCAGCTTTTGCCCTTCTTCTGTAAGATTCAAGTCACTCAAGGAAAAAAAAACATTTCATGTGATAACATTGTAACTTTTGTTTTATGCCGGGCATGTCGACTTTCATACTTCTCTAACACAGAAAACTCGATCAATCATCATGGAGTATCTGGAGAGTGAAAAGTATTGCTCAATACTACGAAATCTTTCATTACAGCTAATATAGATCAAAAGGGAGTGTTTTCCAACACCTATTTCGTATAGAACAGTTGTCACATGTCACATTCAGTGTACTTATCGTCGTGAATCACGAACAACTTATTTTACAAACTACTTTGTAGGCATAATTCTATTCGTAAGCATAACCGTTTTGAGTAACGTGCAAAAGTGAAGAGTAAAACTTGACGATCAGGATTAAAAATATTCTCTCTTATTTTTATAAGAACACCGAGCCCTAATATAGACAGTCAATAAACAATGACTGTCTATAATAAGGCTCGGTGTTCTTATAAGATAATGAGATATGACAGTCAGAGAAAGCATTGATGAATACATAAATTCTCTCTTATTATAATTCGATCCATGAGACATGTAATAGGAAGGATCCATTACATATTTGCTTCTCGTTTAACTTAACGACCCGTGAAAGAAGTTTATGGACAGACAGCGACTACTGTGCTGACGCGCACCGGTCTACCGTGCCTTGCTGTTTGCTTGCGGCTACTTGAAGCTCCTCCGGTGCGTAGTGCCAAGCTGGCACTTGGAGGCTCATTCTAATATAGCTTTATCGCGCGCGTCTCACGCCACTTGTCTCGGTGACAGCTGTATTTTATACCTACCTCAGATCTCGACATGCTTTCAGAGGTGGTATCGCCTTTGAAAGAAGTCTGTCTTCGGAATGAACGTTTGGCTGTTGGGTGCTGTCAAGCGCTTTGTTAAACTGTGCAGAATGGGCAAGTCTGTGTTTTGTGTTCATCAGAAGATTCAAGTACGTAAAATATCTGCCTCGCATGTACAATAACGGCTACTTGTAAGTACATATAGTTGTAGTTGATTACTCTCTTAACAATTTTTTGAGAAATTTGTACCTGCAAAGAAAGAGAGAGATAGTAACTTTGGCTAGTTAAAAATGGCGACAGCTTGGATATAGAATCGTTGTAATTCTGCAATCAGTACAGAATGCAGGCCATTGCACCTTAATCCCATAAATCCCACCTCCAGAGTCTAGAAGATTTACGGCATTTCCTCTCAAGGGAGACTTCCCAACTGTGGCTCAATGTTTAATTGGTGTAAGTAAACAGATGTAAGTAATAAACAAATTAAAATACATTTCCAGATACAACTGAAAACATTTTTCTAAACTTTTACTTGGTATTACGCAATTATTATGGGTCGCCTGTGGTGCCATTACTAAATCACTACTTGATTAGTGAGGAGGAGAGAATAATCTGATGAGTTTCATGTCTAATTTGGACCTTTGATTCATAAGAATGTGTTTACTCTGGATCACTTCATAGCGTTGATTGAGCGTGATGGAGTAATAATTCTGAAGAAGGCGTCACTTGGCTGAGAGTTGCAAGTTTTTGTATGAATGACGTACATCTCTGGGAGCACCTTCATCGAAGCATGGAGAGCAGCTTTCAGATACTCATACATTAGGCCAAAGTAATCATACATACGGCAGTCGAATGTAGTATTTGGTGAAATTACACACATTGAAACGTGTGTAATTTGCAGTAGCTTTTAGATTTAAAGATACAGTAGCTTTTAGATTTAAAGATACAGTAGCTTTTAGATTTAAAGATACAGTAGCTTTTAGATTTAAGCTATGAAAATTCTATTGCCCCTGCATCGACAAAAATATTTAAAATAAAATTGAATACAAAAGATGAATCCCGTGTTGTTCTTCGTCATACACTCTGAAGCGCTTCCCTCTCTCTGGATACACGAAATGATGTGAAAGACTTTATGCTGCAAAATCTTCAAAGACCTCGATCAGGGAAGTGGAGTTTTGTGTTACACTCTTGTATTAGTGTCGGCAATTACTGTCGGATGAGGAATAATAGCAATGTGCTTAACAACTGGAAATAAGGCCAATTGTTATTTCCTGGCATATTAGCCGAGATGCAGACTATGTGCAATTTTTCCGCGAAGGAAGTCGTTACCGCCAATGAATTTCTTTCGACGGTTATATCATCTCGCACTGCGCACTGCATTTTTCAATGTCCTTGATGTTTTGCCGTTGAGGGGCTGCGTGGGATGGCGGGTACGGCTCGGTGTCCCGTCGGTTCGGCAGGCGGATCTGGGTAACGGGGTCCCCCACCCCCGAATTAGTGTTTGCCCCGGTTGGCAGCCGTCCGGCCAGGTGAGAGGCGAGTGACGTCGAGTGGGCTTGCGAAGATCATGAAGTGGGGACAAGCTCAGGCATAAGCACTTCGACACCTCCATAAATCTTCTCCCCATATGAGATCCACAAAAGAATCATTTAATTGTTTAGTTTGAGTGTATGTTGGATTAGTTGTATTCTGAAGGGTTTGGTATTCCAGCAGGAACTATTTTTAGTAACACACATTGTATATTACACAAATTTTGAAAATATTCTTTTACGTTTAAAATTTAGACTCTAGTTTCAGTTATAAGTCACATGCGTGACGTAAATGATTTTCAATACAAGGAGCTATATAGATTAATGGTATATTTTGTTAGGAATGAAGTAATAAAGTGTTTCTGAAACTCGTGCTAATCAATGTAGAGGTACATTTAAACTTAAACTGTATCATTCGCTAATGAACAATAATAAGAAATAAATGTAACAAAATTGAATAATAATTTAATCGGGTATATTCTGGATTTAGAAAAGAACTATTTTGTTCACACACATAAGTTACATTTGTTCAGTAAAAATAATTACTAATAAATTGAATGTTTCCTCGATCGGAGATTAAAGCGTAAATAACTCCTGAGGATATGACATAGTTGAAGTAATGTACAACAAAGGGTGGAAGTGGAAATTTGGCTGGTCGTCGATTGTCAAGGTGTCCTGGATGATTCAAAAGACATGGAAACTTAACTTCGAGGAAAGAGCGTCTCCAACTTATAACTATAACTGGGTGCCAGTATCTTCGCTCGCGAAAATTTAGGAAGTTTGGTACAAACACTCCACATCACCTGAAAAGACCGTTCATTAATGTTGGTGGTGATATGTACTGTCCATAATTATATTTCAATATTTTCTCCATCATTTGTGAAACATAAAGTCGCTCTGTCAGATTTTAGGTGAGTAAAGATGTAAATGTAATGTGTTGTTTAGATTCCGATATACAATTTTAAAATTCGTTTCTCGTATAAATACTGTAGCAAATAATGATTTTCTCATATAAGAAGTGATCATTACTCAGTTTTATTTACACAAGGTTATTTCGTGTTTACATTTGGAAGAAAGCGAAATCTTTTTTTAAAATTAACTAATATATGTAATATTATTAAGAACGAATGAAAGGTTTCTAGAAAAATTTGTTTAATTTCGTTTTATTAATTTCGAAAATTTACGTTGATTGCGGAAGATTTCATAATAATAAATTATATTATTTATAGGTTTAAAATAAAAAGGGAGGAATTAAAAAGTGGCACAGGAATATCGAGTGCTCGACCGTGCTACTACTTTATTAAATGCGCCTGTGTGTGACTGACGCATGGGTTTATATGTTTGATTGCTTCCAGCTAAGGACCCCAACGATGACAGCTACCTCTGGATACAACCACGTTGGACTTACTGTCCCACACATGTTTATCAATTAATTCCTCCGTCGTTAAATAGTATTGTAACCAGTTTCATTTTATACTTGACGGTCTAGAATAAGTTTCAGTATTAATTCACCAATTTAACGATTTTCAATTTTAATATCTCAAATTATCTCAAGATCAGTACAAGTTATTTTGTATGATTGGACAACACGTAAAGTAACTCCTTCATTGTATGCTTTGATCTTGCCTATTTGCTTAATTGGATGAGAATTCTTGCCTATTTTTTATTCCGTAACGGTTTAGTTATATAGCGTTTCTGCGTGCACACTTCAGTACTGTATTTAATTTTTCGTGCTTCGTACCGCTGTAACTTTGGCAACTGAGTACAATGAGTGAACAACGCAGAACGTAGTTTCGATTTACCAAACAGCCACTGATTAGTCTATTTAAGTTGTTAATTAATTTAATTTCGCTTTTACACGTATACATTCTCTGACACAATTTCAAAATTGTTGTTTTTGGGATAGACTCGTTAAGATTAACTCAAGATGAAATCACGAAAACAAACAATTTATTACTATAATTGTGAGATCGACGTCAGGTACTTCATTATCAATATGTTGTGTAGAGGTTACCGTATCAAAATATGTAACTAAAATTTGACCAATAGAATTGCAGACATAGATTATACACTCAATATATTTATTATTCCTACAATGATTTTTCTTTTACGAGAATATAGAAAGATATTCTTTATTATTAATAGAAAATCACCACAACGTTCTCCAGCGTTTCAAAACTGTATTATGATTCCACGTGGGGAATAGTGTCTTTAGCACTGAATAGTATTTCACACATTATATCAACTTGAAGAGAGCCTAAAATAAATGGTATTGATAATAATTTGCGTACTATGATAATGGTATGTATTATGAGCTATATTGAATACGATCTGTCTTATTATTTCATCACACGAAAATTTACACGAAATGTGTGAAAGAATTTTTTGTTTCTATCAGTTCTTCAATGATTTTCATTTGAAAATTCGATATTTTGTTATAATTATATATAACGAAACAAAATAAAAGACTCGTCACCCGTATGAGCGTTGAGATAAGGGTTCGATACAAATGTTAATGAGCAAAAATAATAAGTTAATGTGCGTGTATATACATATTAAATTATGAGTTTTAAAACTGTTTGAAATTAACACATGAAGCGTTGATAATTTCTGTTGCTAAATGACTCTGTCCTGTATATACATAAATATTTGCTTATTGTAAGTAGAAATGTGCATAGCTTTGCAATGTAAATAATAATACGTATTTGAAGTTTCTGGGCAGTAATTGTGTGATCAGTAAAATATAATAAATATACTTAAAACCTCTCTTCTGATGACAAATTAATCAATCAATTTTTTTCTTTTTTATATATATTTTTATATTCATTTAATATTATTTTATTTTAAGAAATTAATGTAAAAATATTTGAGACAAAAGCACTTAGTTTGTGTTTTTCTTAAAATATTCTGGATAAGAATGAGGTAACATATGAGAAAGAGTTTTAATAGTATTCTGATTTTTATCTTGTAATATTTATACTTGTTACATCCAGTTAGTAAATCTGTTTAAATCATTTTTACCTTAGGAGATTTAAATGCATGGTCTTTGGCTGACTGCCAGATTATGTTTTCGATTTGGCAGCATAAATAAGCGTCTTTCGAACGGTACATTTCCTTTGAATAACACGGTAAAATATTTACTTTTGGAATAGAAACTTTTTTTTTTTTCGAGATGTGGAGCATATGAGCATATGATTCACTTGAGGACCGGTATTCACCAGAACGAAATGAAAGTTTGTAAGGAAGTGAACATCTCCATGTTGCGTGACACAAAAATCATTGTGGTAGTACATATTATGCCTTCAACTCAAACTATGTCCGCGGAATAGTGATTTTAGGATAATACCAGGAAACTCTTTTAATTCCTTTTTAAGTAAATGCGCTTTCTGTAGTAAAATAATACGTATTTCAACTTTCGTAGTAGTAAAATAATTCGTATTTTTAAAATAATAGCGTTTACTATGTTTTTTAAAATCCTTGTATGCAAAATGAATACTTTGTTTATGTTATAACGTTTTTGTATATTTTCTTCATGTATTCGAGTTAATGTATTAATTTTATTATACATAGTTTAGTTAAGTAAGTTATTATGCCCCACATAGAATTCGGACATACGTTCTGAGGCATGATAGGGACAAAGTTAGCAATCTTTCTGTTTTGAATTTTAAAATTCTCTCTCTAGGATTATTTCTTAAGTTATTTAAACTATAAAACATTGTAAGGTTAAGGGATATTCTATAGGTAATTAATTTCCATATTTCATTCCCAATCAGTGTTGTATTTTTAGNTATATATATATATATATATATATATATATATATATATATATATATAATATCTCGAAATTTGTACAGCTCTTAGCGAGGATTTTCATGGGTAGAGGGTGTGCTTGGTTACATTGCACAGACCTCTATATTAAACGAAAGTGGAGTGTCTTCAATTAAACTGCGACCTGCGAGACAAGGTGTGTGCTTCCAAGTATAATATTGGATGTCACATGAGTTAAAAAAACGAATTTCTGCGCAGAGGGAGGATGACACGCCCCTGCGACACAGACCTACATCAACCGAAAGGTCTGGGACGACACCTGCCCTGGCCGCAAGCAGGTCAGGGCGAGAGGGTGGGTTGTTGGGTGGTTCCCGATGTAACCACGTACGCATCCGGGATTTCTTCTTCCTTTCTACTCCTTTCCCCGTCAGTTATCGCACCTTGCTTGTCTATTTGGCTACCTGTGTCCTAGTTTCAAATGGGTGACGTGCTTTGCTCGCGAGAGTTGAAGTTAGGGAATAAACACTTTATTCTTAGTTGGGGTGATCGCGGAGATTCATTGGGGACACTTTCGTTTCCTTATGATTCTTTATTTTTCGAGATTTCATATTACTATGAATCTAAGTTTATTACGTCAAAGGAAGAAGATAAATCAGTTACTTCCGTAGCTCTGACGCTGATATATCATTTTTATGAAATGATGCTATCGAACAGTATTATTAAACAATAACAGATACGACTTGGACAACATTTCGAAAATGGCATTGCTTTCATCAAATATCTGGTAAATAATTGGAACAGTCTATGCTAGTAAAGCGCACAACATAGCGCAGCGTTCCAGTAGCGGCCGGTGGGTAATGGGATTGGGGTTTATTACTGACGCACATCTGGGTGTGGAAGCCTTGGGCTACTATGAGCTTTACATTTCTCTTTTACCATTATATTCAACAACTAGTCGAGTTCTAGTTTAAATCAGTCATCTCTTCCTTTTCTAGCATACATTGATCCCCAAATATCTCTCCTCTATTCGTTTCAATACCGTCTCACCTGATACCCGTCCTTTTATCAAAACTGAATGAGAAACTTCAAAATATCGAGAATATTGGTGTTATCAAACACTTCACTTCCTAAACAAATTACATTAAAAACATATGTAGGGGAGATTGGGGTAAAGTGGCTACTTTAAGGAACAACGTTCTTCAGTAAACTTAAATGAAATTAAATTACCAAAAATTATTAAACATGTATAAAATTTGGTGTAGAATCAATAGCCATCAGTAAATCAACAATATCCTGAAATGTATTTTTGACATTTGTTTTTTCCAACTCTTCCATCTGTGCAAATTTCTACCACATGTGCAATTTGTTTGGAAGAATAGAGAATGGTTTCTACCAACATGCCGTGTGGCAGATATAATAACACGAGATGGGGTTATGAAGGGCGAGGGGAAGGAAAGGGAAAATACGAAGTAAACTAGGAATATGTGTAGCCCCTATGTTTCAGTGGTAGTATGTATTATGGTTACAATCTTGACAAATATTTTAATATATTATAAATAATTTAATATCCGTACGTTAAAGAATTATGACTTACTATTTTTTTCATTATTAGTAAGCATAAGGAAAGATTTCAAATCATCTTAAAATCGAATAATTCATACCCAAAAATCTCCGCATCATTTCCCCAAATCTGCGATTATTGTGCGCATGTGTTTGTTAACAGAGGGACGATAATACAACAGATCTGAGAATTAAATGTGACCAAGGGAGGGGACTTTCGATTAAAAAGTGGGCTCAGAGCTTGTGATGGAAACTCAATGGATCTTGTGAATACTTTCTGTCAGGTGAAGATGGCGACATGCCGAGAATCGAATCCGTGACTCTTGCTTTGATCGCAAGAGTGTTAACCACTACACCACCCGTTCGCCCTCCACAACCGTACAAAACTTCCACCCATACCTAACTCCGGAATACCTGAGACACATCCCCATACATGAGATAAGTGAAGCCGGTGGCACACTAAGCTGTGTGCGCATAAGTACCGGTTTCGCACATACCTACGTGTTAAGGTTGGTTATGCATATATTTTTTCCGTGTACCTGCACGTGGAGATAATATTTGATAACTTTCGGTCAGGTGAAAATGGCATTATGGGAAAAGACATTTCTAACCCCCCTTAGAATTCCAAGACTTCAAACATTTATTGACCCCTATTCAGGCCGCTGTAACATTGTTAATAATCATAGAAAGTGTTATTTCTTCGGTGCATGGCAAATTTTCCAACTTTTATGGATTCATAATACTCTTCACCCCTGCGGTGCCTATGAATATACATCTTCCTATTTTAAATTTCTTCGTGTTTTTCTTCTCCAATTCTCTTAAATTAACGGGGAATCAGTCATGTGATAATGTCGTTTGTTTCAACAACCCTTCCGTCTCCGCCACTCTCCGAGGTCTCCATCCACTCTGGAAGCCCCCGAAGACGTCTGGAGGTGCGGAATGACGCAAGGGGAAACCCTCGTGTCCTCGGTCCAGCCATTCCGTGGTGGTCGCGGTAGGCGCTTTCTGCACTGGTGCGCTCTGCAAGGTGGAAGGAGCGGGGAGATGGACGGACGGACGCACGCAGCCGCGACCGCAGCACGTGCGAGGAGCATAAGGGAGGGGGGAGAACGATGTAGCGCTCGCGCGGGGCAGTGCCGGCGTGCGCTCGAACCCGTCCGGACGCGTGGAGGAGAATCACGGCGCCAAGACGGTGCTGTCCTGTGGCTCTTGCGCCGGCTCCCGCTCCTGTCCTTCCGATCGCCACCGAGACATGAAGTGGTGAGTGACCACGATGCGACCTCTAACAGCGCTCTCACTCGCTCGCGTGTGACATGTGGTGTTGTGTGTAAGATGAAGAGTCTATAGATAAACAGGTGTTTTTGTGTGTGTTAGTGCCTTCGTTAGCAGGGATGTTCGTCTTCAGTTTCCGCAATTGTGGTTTTCTTTTGCATTGCAGTTTTCACTAATTCCGTAGATTTGGTTTCCTGTTGTGGAATGATAATATAATAATAAATTTTAAATTTATTGTCAAAAAACAGTACAAACTGCGTATGACAATAAACTAATTTACTCTCCGGAAGCAAGCAAGGGACCATCCCATCAATTCCGATCAAGGACCCTAAGGTAGAGGCGGATTCAAAAAATTCAGCAAAACTTCCTAGACAAGATAAAAAGTTATTATCGAACTATAGATAATTCTGAGTATAGTGTTTAAAAATCATAAGAGTTGAAAATACACTAAATTCACGATTTATTGTTACAATAAACACGTCCCTAGACAAAGCCTAGATAACCTGTATAAGAAATCCGCCTCTACCCGAAGGAAAACCGGAGAAAAACCTGGGCCAGGATGGGGAAAACCCATGGCGTTTCGTGAATTTATATCTCCCTAATTTTGAGGTATCTTCGAGAAAGTATTTCGGAGAAATCCTAAACTTTTGAAATGTTTTTGATTAACAATGTCGATTTTATACCAGTCATTTTTTCTTAATACTGCCTGTTCTGTAATTTTTCGAAGGTGTCTTTCTTCTCCGATACATACTTGTCTCTTTGGATAGCTCCAAGAGGTGTTGAACTTCGAATCTTTTTTCAGAAGTAGATATCTGTCTAGCTGGGGTTTCCGATCTGCGCTACATTAAGAGAATGGAAGAATTAATTTTAGTGCTCATCTGAAATTTCAAAAACATTCTGAAAAGTCATCTGTTAAATTTGAGTACTACATCTATGTAAACGAACTGTATCCAAAAAAAGAGAAGTATGTATCAGGTATTTTTCGATTCATGTGTTTTACGTAGTTTAATGGCACAAGAGAATGTTGAATCGCGTGAACCTCTTTCTGCATATTTAAATCTGCATCCCCAACCAATGAAATATTCCACATATGAATCAAGTCAAATAACTTAATGACCGCTAGTTTATCTCCGTTGTTTTTCCCCTAAACTACAGTTGTGCTTTCAACTGATATGACTTGCCTTGCCAAACAATGGACTTGATAAGCTTTTCTTCGGAGGATCCATTGTTTGATTGGACCGTAAAAGCCATGATTACATACGAACTCTGACCAATTACGTGTGTGATGCTTAATAACAATGGTCTCATAATTATATAACAAACTTGTTGAATGGTTCTTTTGGAAGCGGACCGACTTTATTGTGCATTGATGTGAATAGCAGCAATAGATAAATATTATGTTCTATTGTAGACAGTAGTTCTTCTCTTAGTCATTGAAAATGGTTGGTTACAATACTCAAGGATACTACTGGAGCATGAACAAATGCGTTGTGTCCTATGAAGCGACAACAAACGTATTTCAAGACCTTCGATAGTTTTTGTGTTGGTTTATTGTTGAAGCGATTCCAAGGTTTCCCAAATAATTACTCGAGTGCGCTCTTACGGATGGAAGAACCGTGGTTTTATTATATATGTATTATAACTCGCAGCTAACTTTTTATCTTTTTGCTGAAATTTTTGAATCCGCCTCTGCCTTAGGGCCCTTGATCGGAATTGATGGGATGGTCCCTTGCTTGCTTCCGGAGAGTAAATTAGTTTATTGTCCTCCACGTGGTCATGTTGTACTGTTTTTTGACAATAAATTTTTAAAAAATTTAAATTTATTATTATGGAGCATTCCTACGCCAAATAAACTTTTGGTGTTAGAACCAAGTAATGGTGCTTGACTGGGTCAAACATACTTACCCTACTAATAACAATATTCCAATTGTTCTAAAATAATTCCTTCAGTATTTCCATAGTCGTTTTTATTCGTGACGACAGACAAGTGATATGTGACATAGATATTGCAGCAATCCTGGAGATTAAATTGAGTATAAACATTTTACTATATAATGCATTACATGTCTTCCTTATACTTCCACGTATTTCTTACTCAAATTGACAGCTGTTAAGAATGATCGGTTCTGTTTGTGGAAAGATGTGAGAGAGTATGATCTTTGGAGGAATGAACAGCAAAAAGGAAAAATAGGTATCGGAGGTATTGTTGGTAGAAGTGAGATAAGTGAATAAATTTTACTTGTATTCATTGCTAGAATTTTTTACTCGTCCTTGTCAGTTGCAGTATTTTGGAATTGAGTATTTCCTGTGTTGTCATAAATGGTCTAAGCGATATAAATCTCGCTATCTTCTCCAATTTGTAAACGAAAGACATTACCTTTCTGAAATCTGCAATGAGAAGCAATCTCCTCATTTGCGTGAAAATGAGGGATAGTTCGTGTGACGAATGGGTGTGTAGATACAGCTTGCAGTATGAGTGTGGGAGAGGGAGTGGGGTGTCTAGCACGTTGGCGCATCGTTGACCTTTGGCACAGTGGCCAGAGCGGATGTCTGTTGCTGCGGTCAGAGGATGGTTGTACTGTCGGTCGCCCGGGAGGAAGTTAGACCGAGCAGACACGATCAACCGATGGGTCAACAACGACGTTGCGACCTTCGGCGGCTTCCGGAAGCGGATGTATTGGTGTTTGCAAATGGAATGCGAAGTAGTGGAATGGGCGTGGAAGAGTGTGACGTAAGTGATCGGTTGACATTGCACTTGTAATACGATTAACCTTTTTGGGTTAGTGTACACACAGGATGACCAAGGCTCGTATTCAGTAACGATATGGACATCATTGTTTTTATGTCGCAGAAATAATTGTGAATGTAACTTCATCGTTCTGGCCAAGGTTTTTCTTCGAGTAGAGACAGATTTAAATATAGGTCCACTACACTTGTGTCTGGGAGCGGGAATGTCATTAACACTTTTGTTATTATTTATCTCGTATTTTTACTGATTTTAACAACTATTTTGGGAATTATAAATTAATAACGGCCGGAGTTTATTATTCCTACTTATATAATTACCTCTTTTGGAAATACTCGTGTGTCCTTGATTGGAATCGATGGGATGGTCCCTTGCTTGTTTCTGGGGAGTAAATCAGTTTATTGCCCCACCCCCACGTGACTGTACGCAGTTTGTTAGTTTTTTAATATAAATTTAATTATTCTTACGATGGATTTTGGGTTTTATATTTTTGTCTATGTTTCGCATGGAACGGTAATAAAAGTTTTCTCATTAATGATTCATTTTCCATTATCGATTATACTTCAATGTTTTCTTACAATATTTGTGAATTAAGATGGAAGGCTTGAGAACGACTCATGCTTTTTGGGCGTGTTTGTAGAACGCATCTCCCAATTGACTTGCACTTTTCGTTGATTACCAAGGTCTCCTTTGTGTGAGGACCATGACTGCGATAAGGCGAAAGTCATACACGAAGGAGCTTTCTAGGGCGGGAGTGTGTACACGTTGGTGACGCGACGTCTCGTGTCGGTGCGCTTGCCAGAGGAAGCACTGTGCTGCGTTTTCAGCAGCAACATTTGCACGCTCTGTGGAAAAACGGTGGATGTTTATTGGTTGTTTTGACGTGTGTCTGGAACAGTCATTTTCAGTATTTTCAAACATATGTTCGTCCGATTTTACCGCAACAATTTAAAGCGTAATTATATTAATAGCTTTTTCTGCTGCACATGCTGAATTTATCTAAAAAGTTATATTTAATTAGTATATAATATAATACTTGGAATGAGAGGAATAAATTGTAAAGTGAGACTTGGATTATGTTGTTTTAGAGTGAGTGTAGATTCCACATTTTTATTTTCAACTTCACTTACATTTACTTTCAACTTTTCTGTGATGGTATCTATTTTAATATTTTTTAGTCATTTATTCAATATTTCATTGCTAAAGGAATCTTTAGATTACGAAATAAATGACTAAAGATTGTGATGAATAAAGTATCAGAATGTGAGTTAACTAATCATGAAAGACTTAAGTAGAATGACTATTTTGTTAAATTGCTCTCGAAATAAAAATCCAATTAATATAAACGAATAGATAAGAAAATATTAGACTAAACAAATATAATTGAGTAAATAAGGAAGTCCAAACTACAAAAATTCATTTATGATCTAACTAAGATAACAGACAAATTACGATGTTGACATGAAATGTAAAATGAATTGTAAAAAGTGAATGTTGGACGTGTGCCAAGAAAATTATGAACAAAAAGGAACGAAGGATTAATAACTAATACAGGATAATATTGGAATTATAAAGTACCTCATAGGATATGATGAAACACAACAGTGATTGCGGGAGAGCGTTTCTCAAATACCGGGATGTGAGACGAGTGAGCACGTATCATGAAGTTCATCACGTGTGTGTAACATTCAACTATGTCCCTCTGTCAATAGGGTACTTTAAAAATGACTCTACCTCTGTACCTCTATCACTAGGATAATAATTATTGAACTATTAAATTTACGACCTTTTATATACAAATAACTTTCATTAACTACGTCGTAAAATTTAACATTTTAATAATGATACTCGTGAATAACTCTGTAAGAAAATAAGATTCACAAAATGATAGAAGTAACTCAATCATGTGTAGGTGCGAAAATCGTTACGAAGCGATATGATGTTAATTCCACGTCATATGCAACGTATTGATGAGATTGGGGAAAGGTTGATGTGACGTTTTTTGACCTTTTACATCCTGACATTTGTGAATATTTCACATTGATTTTTAGAAAGGGAATTTCATTTTTTCTTATGATATGTAAGCGAAATACCACCAACTAGCATGATAAATTGAAAGGCGTTTCTATGTTGCTCATTGTTTTATTGGTATAAAGCTTTTTCGGCTGCATAGCAGCCATCGTCAGTAACATACTCTGAAAAATATAAATGTACATAAAATGACAATAATAAAAATAGAAACATAATATGAAAGTATACAATAATTGAGTGAAACAGTATCGAAAGAAGTGTAATTTTGGTTGTTCTTGAAATAAATAAAGGAAAGAACAATGAAAAATGAATAAAAGAAAACAAATACAGAGTGAGCAAACCGACAAAATTACGTACCTGAGTATTGAGGAATATTTTTGGCGAGTGCGCAGAGTACGCCGAACGGAGGTCATTATATGGAAAGTGAAGGGGTGTTGCGTGGTGGGCGGGGGGAAAGGGGCTGTCGGAGTTTTCTAGGAACTGGCGGCAGAAGACGGAAAGAATTTCCGAGGGTTTTAACCGTTGGGAGTGGGGTGCAGTATCCTGGAGAGTTGGGGGTGAGAGGGAAGGAATTTGAAGGCTAGTTTCATGAGAGGGTGGCAGGTAAAAAATCTCAAAATCGTGCGATATAGGTGTTGAATACATCAATTTTGTGGTCGCCGAAGAGACGAGTCGTACTCTTAATGCCTCTAAATCCATGATCACCTCTATTAGGGAATATATTCTGTTTAATTAGGGGATGGAATGTAAAAATAACTTATCAAAAATAACTTGTTAGTGTTGAGGTCATAGTTTTCAGGGTCACTGAAAGTAGTAATGACATTCTCGAAGTCCAAAATCAGCCCGTATACGCCCTTTGCACACCAAGGGTAGGGGATGCTATGTACAAATTATCTAATACGTTATCAGTGACGAGTTCACAGTTTTCAGCATTGCTGAGTTGATTGTAACTTCCTGCAATCGTGTGTGGGAAATAAGATACTCCTCACACGCCCTGGGTAGGGGATGGGAATGGATTGACATGTAAAAATAATCGATAGTTACCGATAGTATTGGGGAGATCAAAGAGTTAGGGGTCGCTGAGATTATTAGAGACATTTTCGATTCTGCTTAGATCCACGATCAGCTCCATACATCCCAGCACCTCAGGTATGTGTACACATAAAAATTATCGAAAATGATAGATATCAGTGACGACTTCAGAGTTTTTGGTGTCTCTGGGATGAATGGTTTCACCCCTTAAACATTTTATCTCAATTCAGCCACTTTGGAAAATCAGACTTTCCTTGAAATATTAAATTCCCGTTAAGTGTGAGTTCAGATGACAGTTATATTTATTACATGTTTACGAAGATCCGATAAGTAAGAACTAGGCAATGCTGAGTAATCAGCTAGGATATAAATTTCGTACTTATTGGTTCTTGAATGAATTCTAGAATATCTCTCAGTAAGTGTTTAAAAAAAGCAATCCTTTTTCTAAATTATATTAGTGAGTATAATGGATTGAGGATACACATCAATACTAGCTAATCACTAACGTTGATGAATAACATTCTCATGGCATAATTAAACACTATATTAATTAGTGATTAAATTAATTTATTAGCAAGTATTACTTGTTATGTATACGTAGCATGAGAGATTCTTTGAAGTGCGCTCGGGTAATAAACAAGGCAAAGTGTAAAAGTTTTATTCTTTAAGGATTCAATTTCATTCATCAGATTAGAAATACGCCACTTCAACATAGTGATGTTTAACCCACTGGCAAGGACGGACGACCTTAAGTTACTCATCGCTCACTCTGTGCTTTTACATGTTTCATTCGTCAGCATTACAGATATATTATTTACGAAACAAAGTATTTCGTTATATTTCCTTTGCAGTCATGTATCTTGTTAGTTCACTATTTGTACAATAGCTTCAAAATCTTCGTGATCTTTTTATTTACTGCTCGTGAGATGGTTTATATGTTTTTTTAAAATCACGCTTAGCGAAGTCTTGCTCCCATACTTCATGTTAGTTGGCTTCTCTACGTGTTTGTCGTGCGTGATGACAGCGTGTACATGTGCATTAATATTATCACTTATTTAGAACATATAACTTACTCCCGTTGTCAGAGAAGGTACTTGAAAGAGATTTTATTTCTGGCAACTCAACTCATCTTTCTTTGCACCTGCTCAGGTCAGAAGTAAGATAGTAAACGGAATAAAAGAATTAATTAATTGTTTCGTTTTGAGTCAGTACTTTAACATACTTTCAAGATTTAGATCAGGGACCTTATGAAGTGGCGAGGGAACCCCCACCTCTCTCTTAAAAATAATAATAATAATAATAATCGAAGTTGACAAAGTTGTCCATCTATTACAAAAAAGTGGAAAAATGTCCTTTTTATACGAGGGGTCTTTTGGGCTCACCAACATCTGGGTTATTACAGCCCTCCATAATGTACTATATTTTTCCACAATAAAATATACATTTACCTGCTTCAGTCAAAATTCAAAATCTCAAGTGTTCAAATTGTTGAAAGAATACGTAAGTGATCTTCATCAGTACATTTTTGTTTTGTTGTTGTCTACATTATTATACTGATGAAGATCACTTAAGTTATTCTCTCAACAAATTGGAAACTTGCGATTTTGAATTTTGGCTATGCCTGTAGCATATGTTTGCATTATTTCTACGTCGAAACATACATTCATGCAGTTACTCCATCACCAGAACATGAAAGCATTTGAGTAGGGATTATTTTGCGTCATAGCTAACATACTTAACGGGTTGCACACCTACGTTCTTTTGTCCGAGTTATTAGTCTTCGCCAAAGATAGAAAATCTATGTTACAGGTGACAGGCCCGTCGTAATTAGTTAAGTACATTTTCCTATTGTTCGAAGCTAATTTGTGTGATCATTTGTATCACATCTTCCGTGGCTGCAATTCTCAGATATCCCGTACACTAATATGAATTATTATAAAATGACATTTATTTGACACCATTGTAGACAACTCTTTTTTCTCGTCCAAGATACAATTTGAATAAAATACAATTTGAATCACATTTTACGACCTTTTTGCCGATATTATACCACATTTCTTAGTTCTCCTCGGAAAAGTCGAAGTCCCCTCTGTATAAATGAGATCAATTTTTTGCTTTGGTGAACCGTTATCTCAATAAATATACTTCCGAGAAATGATTCAAAGTTTATTGTATTCGTCTACCTTATGCGTGAAAAATGAGTTGTCTCTCAGTGGTGTAAAATTAATTGTTAAATTTATAGAAATTTGAACATTGAAACAGTAATTACGAGATTTGCTGACGGGAGAGACTGGTTATAGTTAGCATCCGGGTGACTCAAATAATTTGAATGGACAAAAACTATACTCGCAGGCAACTTTTTCCGGAAATAAAACCCAGTTCAGTGAATTTCTCATGTCAATAACTCATTAAATACCTATTTTCAAAATTTTCATCAGGATGTCTTTCAGTAATGTTATTAGTTTATTCATTTAAATAATAGGATAGATAGTTCTTTACTCCCATAAGAATGCAGTAGATGTAAAAATAAAGTAGAGGAATCAAGAAGATATTAATTTTCAGTGTTAACAACAAAAACACATACGTTGGTTACAAAAGAATAATTATAAAAAATTATGATCGATGTAATTTAAAGTAACTTGGTCATTGAATCGCAGTAAACAATAATTCGTTTGTGATCATGTATATTGTGATTATAATGGCAAAATTAGTAATTAGTAAATGCTTTAGCAGTTGGAAAATCGATCTTCTTCTTCTCCTCAAAGGTGTTATGTGACGCCAACGTGGGGTATTCAGAGGGACGCAGGTTCGACTCTTGCTTCATTCATTGAAGTTTAGTACATGCCGTAATCTTCTCTTAGTGACGATACGTAATATCGCATCACCGTATTAAGTGTGATAATGTGCCTTCAGCTTGTATGAAGTCGCGTTTCATTTTATTGTTGATAATTAAAGAGCAGAGTGGATGGACATGTCACACTTTAGTAAATTGTAGAAAAACAATTCAGTATTGTATAGGATATTCTGTTTCGTTACTTCTATCACAGTTTTACTGGTATTCTTGGGAATAAATATCAAACAAAAATTTTGGATTTTGTACACTGCTATAGTTTTCTTATCATACTTTTTTTTTCAATTTTGCATATGAATCTTTACCTGGTCTAGTCAAAACTCAGTTCGGCATCATAGGATCCACAACATCTTTTTAAGTTAAAGATACAACCCTCCTTCCTTCGTTCGTAAAAAAGTTTAGAAAAATTGCTTTTTTCAAGACCGAAAATGAGTATGTGGAAGTGAATGATGGTGTAATTAGCTTTATAGAAATATGACTCTATTCTATAAGCTACGAAATACGATTCTCCAATTTGGTTTCAATTCACCATGTTGTTTGCAAGTTATTGGGGGAATAAAATCGTTCATACTTTCATACACACCTACCAGATATATCTGCGAAATGTCGAGAATAGACCCTCCTGAATCCAATTTGTAAATACCTGTAGGGACCTATTATTCTCTTTGGACTGTTACCGTACTTTGAACATTAAATATATAATCGAAAAATAAAAATAATTTCATTGAAATTTCGTAATCACGCGATATTTGGTGGTTACATTTTTATACTTTCTACTTGTAAACGAAATTAAGATACTTGGTACGTATGAAGTATCTTCTTATGTTTTCAGTGAATTATTTGTTTTAAAGATCATTAATATTTTGTTTTATTTTTACGAAAAATGTACGAGTTGTATCAGTCAATTTTAAGACCTTTTTTTGCCCTTTTGAACCGTTCCCTCCTTTCTCGTATAAGCCCATTTGTTATAGTCACTCTGAGTAATTAGATTTATTCATTTACAATCTCTAACTACAAGAAGAGTAATATTCTAAACAAATCCTCACAATAGCTGTACTGTTTGAGTGCATGTTTTTAAATGGGACATGCTTGAACGAGGAACGAATTTTACTATGAATTTTTGTATGAAATATTTATAATCGCATTTCTTGATTATATTATACTTGTATTCGTCGACTCGTACACGAGCGCGTACATGCGAATGCGTGCAGGGGGAGGGCGTGTATGAGTGTATTGATAAATACATTTTATCTGCATACCTTCGGGATAACTGATTTGTTAATCGATTTAATGAAAACATTATCTTCGTAATTCAAGGATTGAACCGACCATCTTGTTTAATGTAAATAAAATGAACAACACTAGATGTAACTTTATCACAGTAACGGGTCTGGAAAGGCAAGGGAATCTGTTTTTTTACCTTTTCTGAACTATTAGAGTAACATTACGCAAATAAAGTTTTGTATTACATTTAGCATATTTAGTTTACTACCAAACTAAAAATTCTAAAAATAATTACATTTATTTAATTATATTAATTACAGAAATATTAATTCTACTCTTCTCATTTCTTTTTTCTAGCCTTCACATCCTTACGATCTTTTCTTTGATAAGAGACTGGAGTGTTGGCATAAACAAGGTATCTGTAGATCTTGTTGTCTTGTTTCTGCCAGAGATGCGTTTGCGATAAGTTAATTAACAGGAAGAACCGTGATTGGAGGAATTCTCTAGCCAAGTCTACACACTTGAATAGTTTTCTATATTTCACGTGTTCGTCGCAAAAAGGTAGAAAAACAATTGTTTGTTTGACCGGAAAGTTTGTTGGTATAACAGTTGTGTTGTAAAACTCGAAACAATGTCGTCCACCAGTGACGTTTACTTATGAAATTTTCCATTCGCGACTTCTCCATTGTAATGGACAGCCGAGAACTGGACACATATCTGGATTTGTGTAATAAAATCAATATTTACTTTGTTTCTTACCTCTTAAATGCATGATTACAAGTGTTTGATATTGACGTTTTAATTCTTGAGGGACGTTATATCGATTCAAAATGAATTCTTACAATTTGTGATAAATGAACTGTATAGTAGTACCTCTCATATCCACTTATCAAGTTCTGATCTGGAATTTTTTCCCGTAAATGTCCAAATTTTTCAAGTAATAATGAAAGGTTATTGGCTGTAGAGTAACTCTATTCGACAAACTAGCATATTACTAATATTTTAGGTTATAAAAATGCTATCGAAATTTTAAAAGAATTTTCAAATAGAAAATATTTTTGAAAACCCGATGTAGCATGGTGTGATATTGAGCAATGTCCATTAACAAATTTAGGTGGTTGAAGAATTTTAGTGTAAATTAGTCATATTACCAATTTTTTTAAATTTCTTTCATATCCTTTGTACGAAACAGCTAGCCTTTTAGTAAAATGACGGTGTGTTCTAATAGTGGGAAGCACTTATCGAGCTTTTCATAAATGAAGCTTAATCTACAAAACATGTCACAAATTCTACTAATAGACCTATTTTTATAACGAGTCTTGATATTTCATGAAGAAAGCAATTTTACGAATTGCTGCAACATATGTACTAGCTGATTTCCAACAGCTACTTAGGTGGCTTCAATGCACCTGATTACCAGCGCAAAAGTTTTCTACAAGTAATCCATGAAATCAATCGGATGACGATTCTTTCCATATTTTCTATAAATGCTAAATTTATTTTATCTGGTTATGGGATTATGCTGTATGCATTTTGATAATATTCGAGGTAAAGAATGCCAAAAAAAGTTGTGATAAGCCATTGAAGTATTGAGCAATTTTACCAAGATTTACAAGGTTATTAGTGCAAGCGACTGCTATGGAGATTAGCGTTCAGTAAATGGTTTATATTTCTCCCTTTCTATCTATGTCAAATGTTCGAGTTTAAGTTCATTGCAATTAGTATGAAACATGTAGCAGGTTTGAATCCCATATGTTAAGAGCTGTTTATTTCAAATTACAACACGGAAGACGCGGTGATTAGTAAGTACGAGATCCATGGTTTCAGCCCCACTGAGGAATTTTTGATTTTATTCTTATCAATATGACCTTTTTTCACATGTTCATAGAGTTTTTTGTTCTTATGTTTTTCCTTATTATCTTAGCCAGTTTTCATAGGAAATATTCCCATTTTTAACGAATTTCTTTTCTCGACCCAACGTTGTCCACAATACTTATAAATCTCTCAGTGTTCTCTACTGGTATATTTATGTGTTACTTTTTCGTTCACTTAGCTAAACTCTTCAGTGCCGCAAAGAATATGAGTTACATAAATGACAGGAGGATAATTAGGAAGATCATTTTTAGATTGACAATTATCACTTAGTATTCGTATAGGATATGTTTCATTCGCATCATTTTCGTATTTTGGTTATATCAGTGGTGTTCGATATTTTATAGAAAAGTTTAGGTCTTTAAGAACGGTTTTAATGAAGGTTTCAGAAATGCCCTAGCTCTAATAAAGTAAATAAAAAATGAAAGTAAAATTACAATTCTTTATGATAATGTTGTCTTCTTCTTTCATTTATTTAATATATTACTGTTATCCCAGTTCTCAACATGGTTATTTATTTTCTCCCTTTTTCAATTTACATCATTACAATTATTTCTCTCACAATTTCTGTTTTTTTTCCTTCTACATTGATAGTTGTAAAGAAATAATCTGTACACTATTATTAATTGTTGACGGAATAAATAAGAACATCAAAGATTTTTTCACATAGTATCCGCTCTTTTCGCCTGCCGGGAACCAACTGCAGCGAGGTACGTAGAGAGCGATGAGGGGGGGATATATTAACCTGTACATTAAAAACCTGTAAACCATTTTCCACAGTTGGATTAGTAAACAAATATTTTTTGTAATCAGTGTTTCATGAAATACAACACTTCATTACGTGTTGTGTTTCTCACTCTGTTTTTATTTATAATATAACAATGTGACAAATAATTGCGTGCAAATTTAAAATTTTTATTTGTGATGTTAATGTTATGTTATTAATATCAACTTGCATCGTTGTGTACTTTATCTCTGCAACCCCATCCGGGCCCTGTCTTTTCTACATTTGATTAAATTAATGGAACAGTCCTCCAAAAGGTCACGCGCAGTTTCGAACTATGAAAGTATTATCATGCAGACACAATTTGTTAAGTACCATCGTTTTGATCTTTTTCCATCAGTCATTGTATGAAGTAAAAGTGGGGAGGCGACCGCTGCGCATCAGAGTAACTGTGTGTGTGTGTACGAATGGGTTAGTATAAGAATCGTGTATCTTTAAATCGCTTGTCATCTGAGGAAGGAGTTAGAAAGTCGCAGTTCTCAAAATTTCCTTTTTCCTGTCATTACACACTTGAATTAAATCCTTGTTTTTCTTAATATTTTACTCATGTATCTATTTCAAGCCCACTGCACATGAAAGCCATTCTGGCAGTTGTCTTAGTGATGGGCTGCCTGGCCTAGGACCCGTACGTGGGCTGTTAGCCCCTCCTTGCTTGAGGACACAGCTCGAGGCATCTGTAAGCCATTCGTCTTAGAGGGCGCAGGCATCTCATGTGTTGTGTGCGTGGACGTGGGTCATGAGGGATCGCCATGGGAGTTGCACCTGCAATGGAAAAATATATGACACTGTTTTTGAGTCTCCACTTCACCAGTACATCGTATTGTTAGACATAAAAATAGTGCATCATCATATACATTAATACGAAAATGTCCCCTAGATTTGTCGTTCCTTTTCTGCGTAACTGGACGGAGCCAAACACACAATAGAAGTATTGTACATTAAAGCATTAAAAGGAGTGTTGTCGATTCCCTATTTCATCTTTCATCTTTTCCGAGATAACTGAATGTAAATATTACATAACAAATGCTATTTGATTAATTTATTTGAAAATAATGTAACTACTTGAGCCAACGCGTGTAACTGTAATTAGAGTGCATGGAATAGTAAAGTGGCGTCAAACGATTTTCAGCAAACGTGATGTCAAGGCAGACCCGTAGTTATATAGCTAAATATAGTTAAATTATTCAAATAGTGTTCTTAGAGATGTTCCATCGCCATATGTCATATCTCCCTAAAAGCTAAATTGAGTGGAAATATCGTTCCGTGAACGAGTAAACATGGTCTCTAATTCGTTAAAATGTGTATGCACACAATTCTTTAATTATAGGAGACTGATGTCGTGAAAAGCAATATCTATTCAACATCTCAGTTTTGACCCGTGAAGTGGATTATGAAATATATTTCATAGGGCATTGTACGTGAGTTACGACGTTCTTCATTATTCATATATACTATTCATAACTGGTCTGATGTCCTTTTTACATTTTTTAAATGCTAAATATGAACCCGAGCGAAACTGGGCATATGGAGGAAAGCAGTATCTGTCATATTATCCAGGTAAATAAAATAGTCATGCTAACTAAGAGTTAACGTTCATATGTTACTTTCATTCCCGTGCGATTAAAATTTCCCGTCGAATAAAAAATCGCACGGGTTTATCAAGTATTAATCTTAATACTCTTTAGACTTGCAGAGATGTGCCAGGATAACTTATGGCATACACACAGAATTTTTGGGGTTCACAACACTAAAAATTTCTTCTTCCTGACATCTGAAAATTATGTTAACGAAAAATGTTTTAATTTTGTGTAATTATGCGAGTATAGAAAGTATTTAGATACGAATTTATTTGCTTTCCATAATTACTCTCAGGTCGAGACAAAATTTTATGTGTGAAAAATAAAATTAATTATCCACGTCGTAAAAAGTATTGAATATTATGGAGACACTGTATCGCGAAAGTTGTCTTACATCCAAGATAATTATAACTTGTTGGCAATACTGATGAAGAGGTGGAGAGGCCTGAAGACTGTAATCTTCCTCTTTAATGCACGAAACAATTGCCATTCCAATCTCTGTCTGTCCTCCCCAATACAACGCACCATTGGGATCTCAACACCACCTGTTGCATTCTTTCTTACTGCAGCACGACTTTCGTGTCTGTCTCTTCCACCCACAACCCTTGACCCCACCCTCCTATGGTTCTCAGGAACTCGCGCGCTTTCACGCGGCCTGCACGAGAATCAACAGTCGCCACGGCATTCATCTCTGGCAGTATAATGGACTCGTCGACTTCTAATGAACCTTCTAAATAACAGAAAGAGACTCTTCGCTTGAATTTGCATGTCCACGAGATTGAGCTGTTGTGATCGGGGGAGTTACAGAATGTTGCACAAATGAAATAAAAATCTGTTTTTTTTAATGAAAGGTGACTGATGATCAGTCAAAATCCATCAAGTGTTTTATCAGTTTGCTTGCGGATATTAGTATCTTTCGAATATTAATATTCAAAACATGATTATAGTGAAGATAAACATTATAAAAATACATTTGATTATAAGAGAAAGCTTCTCTAAACAATCGCTTGCGATGAGGGAAGGATTGTCAGGTATATTTCTTTTTTCTTTCCTCTTTGCTAAGCCACTGAAATGACATACCGTCTTTCGGAGTAAGTATTTTTATTGTGATGATATCCCTGTTGATCTTTGTAACTTTTGAGAGTCACCGGAGAAAAAAAATTGCTACACATTACACCTAAAATCTACAGAATTTACGCATTTAATATTTACTATGATCTAACCCCACTTAACAGAGGAAGACAAAAGATTGGCAGCGTTTACGTTAAGTTGTTAAGGTTTGAGCATCGTAAATTCCACTTCATTGTTAGAAGACATATTGCAGCACCTTATTTTCAGGAAATATAATTTATGATTTTATATCGCAGATTGTATTTTATCGAAAACAGTCTCCGAAGTTGTGCATATATTCAGTGAGGAGGTTTTTAATTCGAAATGCGGTATAGTTACTCAATTGTGGTGTGGAATTAAGGTATCTATACGTTAACTTTCACTCATAGTAGACATTATTACCTGGTAGTTAGTGTGTCCGTGACATTGAAACAACATTAATGTGAAATACTTTGCAGATTTAAGACTTCTGCTATGCTTACAGAAATGAGAAATGATACTGAATAGGAAAGGGGAAAGCAATATCTTTTGTAGCATTATGCTTTATATTGTGCCCACTTTCTTGCGAAGTCTGTGGTTTTGAGACTTAAATTGAAGGAAGATTGTATTATTTAAGTATTTTATCGCCATGGATTTTTCTGAATGAAGTTACAATACTTTCTTACTACGTAACATTTTACTTACTGAGTAACATACATAGTAAAATTTTCCTAATCTGTTCTGAAAGTTCTGTAAATTTAATTTGGTTATTTTCTCTTTTGCTTTAATGATAAATTGTTTTATAATTGGGAGAATTACTTTCGAGTACATTGGTAGACTTCCATATAAAAAGAGTTGTGATATACGGGCCATAAACCTTATCAACCTTTTTTAATACGACTGTATATTTATTTTGTTGTTACGTCAAAGTATCATGATTTCTCCTTAGTTTCTCCATAACAGCCACTTGTAACAGTAGATGCTTAGGAAAATGAAGAAATCTTGAATGTTTGTTGAATCCGTTTGGTGCGAGTATTTGCTGCTGATCGTCTCTGTCGCTATTAATAGCATCCGAAAATAAACCCTACCGCCGTTAGTTTATCGATCTCAGGCGCTAAAATGTTATCCAACCTCCATCATTGTGCTTCTCGTGATACCTCCGAAATATATACAAAAAATATACATTTTGTAATACTCCCAAGTTGTGATTACAAAAACAATAAAACTTGGGATAACTTGGAAGAGTTTGATTTATATTTCTACTAGCTGAATTCAAGCTAATAATTCTCACAACACTAAAAGCAGGAAAATTATTCAGATAATAATGTGTTAGCCTACAGTACCTTGTTACAATTAACTTCAGACTTCCAGATCAATTATTTACAAAAACTGACTTAAATTACCCGCAGCAATAGTCTGCCCGAACATATATTTCAGACAACTTGTTCCATAGTAATATTCCATACTCCACTACTTTGAAGCTCCAAACTGTGTACCGTGTGTTTGTTTATTTGTGTACCTTGTTATGTCTTCCAATCCTCTCACGCTGCAGGCAGTGTTACCTGTCCTACCGTTATGAACTTGAAAATTCTAATTTAATTTGTGCTTTAACGAAAATTGTAAAACAAAGAGTACATAGTATAAATGTATCCCCTTCCACACAATTTGTCTAGTACCTACATTTGTAATGTCACCTTTTTGGCTATTGCTTGATTATGATAGGGAAAAAGTAATACAATCACTTTATAGAAATTAGATTCAGCGATGACGTAGTTTCATTGCGTTGGTAACTTCTATTTCGTTGGTGTCCGAAGGTGGTGAACCCAAATAACATGAATGAGTTTTTATTCTTTCACTAATAATAGTTAAGTGCAATAAATTTGTATTACCGGTATGTTTTGTTTTTTTTGCTAAATATAACAGCTGGGTTAGAACATGTAATACATAAGTTTATTTATTCATCTCGAAAATGGGACACCCATGTATTATGAGATATTATTTATCTTAGTAGATTCAGCCAGCTTTTTTATATTCACCCAAAACCTGAATCGTAGATATGAATCATTTTTGCGATATTCAGATATGTAAACCGTATTTGATGAGTGATGTATGTTACACCAATGACTTGTTACGAAAACGCTCTCAAAAATATTTACATTTTTTCGATGAATGGCAAATTACTCATTCATTCAAATTATTTATAAGTTTTTAAAGTTTTTAAAAAAATTTTGAGATAATTTTAATACCGGTTGTTCAAAAATATTTGACCTCGAGCTCCGGAAAAAAACTCCGATTGTGCTTCAAAGCCGCCCTTCTAGCCACATCTTGGCTCTTTCTATAGCTGTCCAACGATATATGACGCGTGAAAAGCTTATCTGGAAGAGGTATGGAGTGGCGGAAGTTGGACGTGTCTTCGCCTGACGTCAACTGTCGGCCGCCTACACTTTTTACCGCACGCAACTCTCCCTACGGCAATCACTATCTCAATTCTATGATCCCATCATTGGTAACAGACAACATTGTTACAATAACTGATGAATTTGAAAGTAAAATAGTTCAATATTTTAAAATATGCTGCCACTGTGGGAAAGGGAGCACAGGAGGAGAACAAATGATTGTTTTAAATATACGTAAACGTGGATTATGTGAAATTCCTTTATTTCTGACCACGGCTACTAAAAGAATGTAGGATAAGAAAACTAAAATATGATTAGGATTATTGCCAAGGAAATGCAGGAACGCCACATCATATTCTTTCGAGCCGTCCTACGATTTGACACTATAAATCTATGATACCTTGTTTGATAATTTGAGAGGTGTATTGAGAATGAAAAAAACAAACATAAAAAAGTAAATTATTAAATAATGTTAATCTAAGTACAGCAGCGTTCGTTAGATAAAATGAGTGTTAAGTATTGACTCTACCTCAGTTTTCTTGTAATTCAATGTTTCTAAAATTTAAGTTATTTTAACGGTTATTATTCATATAGGTCATATCCTCTGATTTTAAACAGTATAACGCAGTGTGAGTAGTGGTGACTGCATAAACTGTTTGCCACGAATGTGTTTGCTATTAAACGACTTATAAATGCAATAGCAGAAATTGTGATTCTTTCTTCGAATTTGTTGGAAAACAGCGTTGGGAAGGTTTAAGGTGATTGAAAAAACATATCTTTAGCGGAACACATGTACTCTATTGACAAATATTCCTGTCTCTTTCATAAAGTATTTGAAAGTCTTTTTTTTTCGATCGCTATTGTCTAGAATAACAAGTACAAATCAAACTCTATTTCGTCCTTGTAAAAACGTTTTTTGTGTCATTTGAGCTTAAGACTCATGTCAATAAATAAGTGTCAAAAACGCTATCGCTCCATCCAAAGTGACTAAAATGTTTGAGTAATACCTATAAAAATTAATTGCACTACAAGACACAATTAAATCGAAATTGAAATAGAATTGTCTGCAAATTATCTCGCTCGTATCGTTCCGTATCCTTGTCCACCCACTTCGCATGCGTGAACGCGAATGGAGGCGACGTCCGTTGCCAACCACTATTTCGGGGAGCGGCGACGGGCGCGTGGGCGCACAGGCGACTGGGCGATGCGAGGGGCGTCAGCTGGCAGGAAGCACCGCAGCCCTTGGCGGAGGACGCCGCTTGTTGTTCCTCGTTACGCTGCAATGGCCATGGACTGTGTTCCGGAATGTGAACATAGATTTTACTGCTCCATTGCTTCAGCCATTGAAAAGTGTTAGTGTTTGTTAACGAATAAATGCGTTTTTAATTACTGGGTCTTGGTAGTTTTATTACAAAAATTAGTGGAACGGTAGTGCATATGTCATTTTGACACAATTGATATATTAATAATTCTAAATTTTAAATTCAATTTTGATAATTATTCGTTTGGGTATTTTTGGCGCGTAGGTTTGACAATCTTTGGCTTTGCAATTAAGTAGACACACATGTAAACGTTCATGCTTGAATGCAACCCGCAATACTGAATGTATCATTATCTCGTATCTCGTATAAAGAGGACAAAAATCACTTTCAATTTCCAACATCCAATCGATTTCCGTAATCATGTTCGAGGTAGTAAAGGGATAGGTGTCATTAACTATGTGAATAAGCCAATAAAAACAAAACTATAAGGTAACCTTAACCATCTCATTGATCGAATCGAAGATCCCCAAGTGCCATTACATAAGGAACGTACATCTATGGAATATCAGGGAAATAAAACTCGTGAATTAACTCTTTGATCTTTGTAACGTCAAAATCACTGGCGTATGGTATGGACGTGATTGACAATGCAATGTTAGCAAATTAACATTTGTTATGCTTGGTATTTTAGTTTCGTTAAACCTCTCAAACTAATAATGATATCATTTCGTATTTCTTATGTAAATATGTCATAAAATTGTATGTATATTGTTAAATCAAATTAAAGTACTAATTCTTGGAATTTCTTTTATTTAACTTTTTAATGGATTTGAAGAGTTCTGGCGCGTTCATCAACTCAGAAAAAAAACATTAAACGTAGGAACTTTAAATTGTGACGGAAAGTTGCACTTATATTGTAAAGTGTTACAAAGAAATGATTCTTCGAAATGTTTTATTTGAAACGAGTGAAATTGATAGTGATAACTTTCTGCGAGATGAAAGCAGGAGCCTCGAGTTCGATTTCCGGTTCGTCGCCATTTTCTCCTGACTGAAGGTTATCACACATCTCCAGGTGTAGGTACTCGGAAGAATTATTTGTATGGGAATAATGCCTTCAGCACAAGCAAAAACGCATTTTATTTTTTTAGTGCAACCGTGCCAAATTATGGAGCAAACAAAATCTATGATACACTTACTCATATGTACTTTAATACCACGAAATACCGAAATATTTTCTGTTGAATTGAGATCGTGTATATGAGAGTCGATTCCTAATATTTTGACATAATATTTTGGCCTTATTGACGTAAATTGGAAGGGAAAAACTTACGTGAGGATCTTGTTTGAGAACGACATTAATTCTAGGACGGAGCGCGACGTAGTCCGTGACATTCGATCGGGGACGAACAGTTGAAACACGGGAATCTCCTGTGCATCATCGCTCTCGCGCTCGCTTTGACGCACTGTTTCCGCGTCGCACCGTGAGAGGCGCTGGAGAGCTCTTGAAGCGAAAGGATAAGGGGCGTGGGTATTGCAGGACGAAGAGACAATGGGGATGAGTCGATAAGGGAGCAGGGGAGGACGAGCATGTTAAAAAACGCCAGGGGGAGAATTATGACGATCGTGGAGGCGGCATGCGCAACCTTGCTGAAGTAGCGAAAGTAACAACACTAAAGAGATATCATTCTTAAAAGATCGAGAACGCTCAGAGGTCGAGGGCGGAAGATGAGGACACAGAGAAAACGAGAAGACGAGGGCGACAGAGGCGAGACCTGCAGAAGGGAAGCGACAGGGCGTGCGAAAAGAGAGAGGGGCGGAGAGCAGGGAGAGGGAAGCGAAAGTGGGGCGCTAGCGACCACCCCTGCCGAGACCTTGGAGTGCAACATGGGCTCCGCCCTGACCCCGCCCGGACTGATGCAACGGGGAAACGAATTTCCGCCGCTGTGTGTCTGCCTGGCCGTGCCACCCGAACTTAGGCCACGAACTAAAAACTGCACTTCGAATGTTTTTAGACTCGGCATTTTAGAAGCTATCAAAGATCTGAAGTGCCATTTTAATTTAAAAGGGTAATATGACATCATCTCAAATCACTATGAAAACGAAATGAAGGTACTAGTACTAATTTAATGACAGAACTGCATTACACCACTATCAAATACGCTAGAATACAAAAAGGTATTGTTTAAATTTTAACTTTCTATTATTGACTGAAATATATTCTCAAAATAATAAAGGATCAAGAAAATGTGTTTTGCATTAGTTTTGAATTTCCAAGTATCGACTGTTGTTTTCTTTTCGTTAAGAGAAGAATAAAGTTACCTTTGCTTTTGTACGCACACACGATACTGACAATAACAGCTTACCAACCGTTTCACCCTCTAGTACACTTCACTACGCGATAACTTATTAGATAATAATAGTTTTTATAAATATATAATTTACTAGATCTCTATGTATCTAATGAGTTATACTCGGCCCAAAATCGATATAATTATTACACAAAGTACTCTTTTCCTTGCTGGTACATTTCGTATCGATCATGTGGGGTTTCTTCTTAATAAAAAATATGTGTTAAAATATGTATTAAGAAACTTATGCATAGAATTGCCATGGACGTGAACTGCGTAGTGGAGCGTAGTATAGTTGTAGTGTAATATTTTGTAAGATGTTATTCTATTTTGGATGAGTAATATTTATACTACTGCTCCACAAAGTACTGAGTACATTAATTCGTCGACTCATTATTCCTCATCTCTCTCTTACCACTTCATTCATGAGAAGCAACATGAAATGTTCCTCCATTACTCTCTTCCTTTTGACATCATCCCTCTCGCTCGCACCGTGATACGTGACCCATATTCTGCAACATGAGAGCTACTAGTCTCCTTTAGTTTTTACAAGCTTCGTTCGTATGTATGTACGTATACTCCAAGTCATGCAACTTTGCCGAAAAATATGCAATATGGCTGCCTAACACGAATTGCCAACTTCTACGAATTCAACTTATATTCAAATAAATAATAATAGAAGTCATAAAGCGACTATTTACTGTAAATAAATATAAGATAATAACATGACAAACTGATACAAAATAATATTCGTTCTACAAGCTCAATGCAGAAGAACAGAATAGCGGCACAAGAACACGTGAATTGTTTTGGTGTCCGAGGTTGGCGATGGATTTCAGTTTTCAGAAATTCAAGTAGCCTGCCAACATAATGCGAGGTGCAAATATTATTACTCTTATGGACGATGGCGAAGAAAAAGCGATGGCTACATTGAGTAGAAATTCTGTACCAACATCATGTCAGTTAGACTGACAAAAAATTAATTAATTAATAATTTATTGTCAAACTGCGTAAGACCATGATGAGGACAATTAAGTAATTTACCGTGACTTATATACAATAAAATAATAAACACAGTGCGTTTCCGTTCATGAATTTTTTTCTGAAGTTAAATATTCTCGAAGCAATGAAACATGACTTGGAGTATGTTGTCGTTCTGTTTCGAAATTGGTACTTGATATAACACTTCCGAGTTTCAGATCGAGCTGAAATTTTACAGAATGTGTGGTTTGCAATAGATGGTTCTCGTACCAGTTTACGAAAAATCTACCCCTAAAGGGGGTGAAATGGGGGTATGTATGTGTCAGTATATACCACCATAATTACTCTCGAATGCCGGGAGTAATTTCAACCAAACTTGGCACAAAGATGAGTGACCGACAACAAGCACTGTGGGGATACCACAACCCTGGCACTCCTAGGGACGAAGTAGGAAGGAATTGACCTGTAAAATAATGGCAAATGATTGGAAAGTCGAGTTTGTGTTCATTTGAGAAATAAATAATAGAATTCTAATACTAAAAAGCATAAAATACAATAAACGTAAAAAACAACTTTTTTGAAGCAAGCATTTATATAAAGTACTAAAAAGTAATAAATAAAGTTTAGTAAAATTGAAAATTAAAAAAGTTGATCAGATAAGTTGATCAAAAAACAACAAAATTAGAAGCATGAGGCTTTTTTCAGAAATTTCGAAGCAGTTTTAGTAACTATGACGCCTGATGCTTCAAGCCTTTCAAATTGTCTGATTCTTTATCAACTTATCTGATCAACTTTTTTAATTTCCAATTTTACTAAACTTTATTTATTACTTTTTTGTACAGTACTTTGTATATAATATCTTGTTTTAAAAAGACTTTTAAGTGTATTTCATTTGTTTGTGTTTGCCCGATATATCTCAAAGCTGACTGATCTTTATAGTCTCCCAGGGTGGATTTCTTCAGTGAAAACCTTTATATTTGCAAGAGTATTTTATGCTGTATTTAACTTAATTTTTCTCTCTTTCCTTTTCATTGGGAAAATTTTATCGTTGAAATTTACTACTTCTTACAGAGTACTGATAAGACATAGACTGCAAATATTATAGCGAGACTTCAAGAATATTTAGGAAAGAGTTTGTTATTTATGGCTGAGTAATGGACAATAGCAGGTCTTTAGAATGCGTGATGAGAAGTCCACGTTAAATCGGTCAACAAATTGTTCAATTCTTGATGGAAATTACAAGAAAGTTGATACATTATAAGAGAAAGAAATGTAAGAAACTGTACGTAGTCTAAAAAAACATACATTGAATTTTGATTCCCATCTTACTATATCATGTTTTTTTTCAAATATTTATTTAGAAAGATGGTATTTCGGTATAAAACACTAAAATTACAAATTATTATCATAGCTATTAAAGTTTTATTTATTTACTATACTTCTTATGGCGAAGTTCAGGCCATAAGGCTTGCTCTCTAACCGTGACGTGGATGATAGAATCGGAAAGGAGAGATGTTGCGTTGCCGGGGAACTTCTGGGATCTGGAGTTGATGAGAGTAACCCTAGCAGGAAACTTCACCTAGTTCAGCCGTGTCCAGTTAAAACCCTCGTACTACCTCTCTGCGTTACGGGTGAAGTGAAGACGCCACACCACCACTGTCACTAGATACTTTGTCAAGGTTAAAAACAGCAACGTTGAATAATTAAAAACCAACAGCGTCATCTTCAAATAGAAATTTTCCGCGTCCTTAATAATGCCTCTATTCGTGTTATGGTGAATAGTGAAAGTAGATTCAGAAAGTGACGACAATAGTTATACTCGTAGACTGACGTTCCCTGGTCCCCGGCCTGTTTACTTTCGTACGTCTTCGTTCAATTTGAGGCCCGTGTCGTTTCTCGATCCAACAGCCGCCTTTGTGGCTTTCCCTTCTCTCGGATACCTCTCACTCTCCCTCCCACGCAGACAACGTAACAAGCCTTCACTCCACTCCATTTATTTCGAATTCGTTGCTAATTTAATGGTCAAGGCCACACGCGTCTCGCCTCGCAAATTGCTCCGAGGCTGCTGTTGCCGCTGTGGTCGGTCGATTGTCCACGTCCGCCGTAGCCGCCGCTCTCCCTTTGCTACTACTGCCGTTTCATTTCCTTCGGCACCGTTGTGGAAACACTGGGGCATTATGTGCGAATCATCTCATACTCTTGGACTCTCTTTTTCTTCTCTTTTCCTTCCTTCTCAAGTCCCACTTTCTCCTTTCCTACGCACATATTTCCCAACCTGCCACGGATCTTCGTCGGGTCTAGATTACTCAATTTTTTAGGCTCATTTTGTGTGATTTTTAATCCTTTCAGTGTTAATTGTGGAGTTTTAGAGAGTGAGCTTAACACATAATTTTTGGATTTCAATTACTTGAATTGCTGTGATATTTCCTTCCCATGTGGAATATGCGTTCACATTTCTATGACGAGAATCTTGAGAACAATGCGACTTGAATTATAGATTCTGGATTATGATTTTACTTGAGTAGTAAATGAGAATTGGTATGTTTTAGATTGTGTGTTATTAGAGGGGTTATAGTTTTAGGTGACGTAATTCAGATCATGGAATACAATTTCTTGAAAAGACTTAAGCCAGGAAAAGGAAAATCCACTCTGGCATTTTACTATGGAGAAAACACCTTGTCTAAGGGTTACGTTATTACATACATACCAATTTAAAGTTGGGGAATGTGGGCGATTCAGCCGTACTAGTTTACTAGACATATTTTAGAAAATTGTAGAAAATTGGCTTACTAGTAAGTATATTCAACGACATTTTAGCTTTTCAACTGTCACTTATTTATGAGATTTGCTGTTTTGTAGTAGATACGACTCTATTCGTTTCGGAGATACAATCATTATGTTTTGAGCGGAAATCTTCTCATTCATTCTAGGACATGAAAGGTTCAATTTTGGAATGTATCAATTTAGTTCGTGAATACTAAGTATTTTTCAGGGACATTCGCGAAAGACTTGAAACGAGAACAACAGAGCAAATGCTCGAAACTCTGCGTTTCCTCACTCGTAACCTCTTTCCCATACACCTCATCACCCATACGACAGTGGCGTATGTTCTTATAAAATACTTATTTCTGAGTTGGGGGAACACTTAAGAACAAAGCTTCATCATTGAAGTTAAAAAAATAACGAGAAAAGTAAATTTATATTTATTGAACAATTTTTCAGCCTCAGGTTATTTAATATTCTGTGCGTTTGTTATCTCCGAAGATTCTATTATCAACATAATTTTCAAAGGGCCTCAACCAAGATTTTTGTAAGTTGATTCAAAATAAGAATTTAGTATCAATTCACTCAGTCCACTTTCCTTATCCCGTTTTTTCTTCATTCTACCTTCAACACAATGTTATGTGCACTTGTTGGCTGATTTATTGCCACTCGCTATTCTCTTTTTTGTGGAAGTAGAAGCAAGGACTTCATCAAGGCTCGTTCTTTGGACCGAGTTGTTTTTACGAAATCTCTCGAACGAGTGCGCACATCATGTCGGTTGATGGTTGCGTTTCTTATACGTGATTTGTCGTGGTCCTGGAGAACGCATATGCTACATGGTCGTTTTCGCTGTACGTTTTTCATTCAGATCAGGTACCCGAAGCATTAAGATTTCAATGTGGCAGTGGTGGACCAATGTGTTTCTTATAGCTGTTAACTGGTGAGAATAAAAATGAATAATATTTCGGCAGTTCATGATTAACAAATTATTAATTTTCAGTGTTGTTTCATTTGCTATTCGATTAATACTTTGTAATTGTGGATATGACTTAACTTCATAATATTTTTTAATTATTAAAATTTGTGTATTTCTTGAGTATAATTTTCAGCTCTTCATGGGATTTTTCTTTCATTTTTTCATCTTTCATAATTGAGTTCTATTTTTAAAATTTTTTAATCATAATATCTATTAAATGAAAATGCTGTTGTTGGTTGTCTTGTTTCTTTATATGTTCTTCTTTACTCTTGAAAAGGGTGAGGTATTATTTTCAGAGCGTTGTCGATTCTAAATTCGTCACTCTAGGTTGACCCCGAAGGATTCTCGATACCACTTTACTCAGAACTCTGCTGAAACGCGTTGAGTTGCTCGCTTCTGTGGACATACATATTGCTTTCTGAAGCCTGTTACCCTTGATATATGGAGCTCCATGTTGACGAGAGACCAGAGCTTGCTGAGCACGTTCCCAGAGAAGAGTTTAAATTAGCTTGACTATTAAGTGATCCAGAATTGTGCTACAGTTTTCCTCAGACACTTCTTGGAATTTGTATAAAGCTCTCGTCTAGACAGAAATGCGATTGTCAATAAACTCCTTTGTTCACTTTAAATGAGTAATCATAATGTCTCACATGCCATGTCTGAAGTGATATCTCATTATCAATATCTCATCACCTACGTCGCGGTGCGAATTGAATGTTGCATCATGAAGTTAACCCATAGGAAAAATTCATGTATCCCACTTTTAAAATTGAATGTACGTGGTCAGACAATGACCTTTTATTAAAAATAATTATCTTTTGTCGAAACCTGAAAACCACATGAACAATTATGAATACAAACGAAATTTTGAAGTAATAAGATCGAATTACGAAAAATAGTGGTGTAAATAACATATGACATGTACCGAACCGACACTTGTCTGAAGTTGGTGAAGGAAACCCTATCTGAAAACCTCACCTGGTTGGGCCGCGCTGTAACGCTCAGCGATGTCGTGGTAGGGAAGACACTATCACTAGTTCACCGCTGTCTGTGATAAATGTTGTAGCTATACTTTTCCTGTTTAAATTAAAACAATGTAAATAAGTAATGACCTGCACCATGGGTACCGTATTCGTTAGATGAAAGCTAACTACTGGTTACCGGGTAACAATATCTACCCGATTCGAATTTCACCGCGTTTTGTTAGTTTTTATTGTATAATGTTTTAATTGTCCCATAAGGTCTAAAAGTTTCTGTACTGATGTATTCTCTATTTGTAACAGCCGTGGTATTTTTCTGTATGGTTTCCAAAAAACTTGGTTTATTGAAATAATAGCCCATTCAAAGGCTATCTCCATAAAACCCCATACATCTTCAACAAGACTTACATAAAAATTAGTCCGGTTAGAGACAAAATGTTATTACACGTTTTAATGGATCTCAGATATTTTTTCTCGCGTTAAAAAATAAGGCAGTTCAATTGTCATCAGGTTGTCCACAATACCTTAAATGCCCACTTCTGCGTCTGTCTAGTTTCTGTTGTGGACACTGATCATTAATATTACGGGAATAATGTCAGAGAGCAATTGCCGATAATGCATTACCGATAAAGAAAGAAAATATCACGAGATTCAAGTTGTTGTTTTTATTCCCTTGCAAAACGTTAACTGAAAAGAAAAGGTCCCCTTGTACGAGTACAAAGAATTGTTCGATCCATGTTAAAATTAGTCACGGTAATTGCAGCCTCGATCACTTCCGTTGTCTTCGTGACCTTATACTTACTATCTCCTGTGGATGAGCCTCCACAGCAGAGTGCGCCATGGCGCCTGTGGCTCGTCTTGTCGCGTGGTGCGAGTGCGTTCACCCCTGGCGAGCAGGAGCGCTGGCGACTGGGGCAACAGCGGCCGTGGCGGTGCAGCTGGTTCTATGCGATTTGCTCGTCGTGCTCCGTCGCCTACTGACCGAGCCGGGCTCGAGGGAGACGTTTAGTTGACAGTACTGCTTTGTTTTTAGCAATCGCCAACGAGGTGTCGCAGTTAATTTGGTGATCACACAAAGAATGTTAAACGACCTGGGATTTCAGTCCCCGCATCTTCGTGTATAAAGAAAAATATAACTTAAAAATCATGCGAGAAATAATAAAATTCTCATTTAGTTTGCCTACTGCAATACGATTTTTAATGTAATAATCTTTTTATACACTTGATTTATTCCAATCTATTCTATTTATAATAAATGGTAATTCGTGCTTTATTTTTTTCCAATAGTGGAATTTTTAACATCTCGTATTAAGAAAGAAAACAATAAGATAATTCATATTTACTTATCTTCAATATATACTAATGGATGCTCCATATCATATTTTTACTTGCTTTATTCTTAGTTTATGATGGTAAATTTGTATTTTTGAAGCATAGAAACAGTTTTAGGAAAAAATAGTATCGAATTCAGGTCTGGAAGATTGAAAGTTATATTTACAAAACAGCTCTTGTAACCAATTTTTAGTATGTACAAAAAGCACTTTTTCTAGAAAAATTTAATAAATTTAAGAATTTCATTTTCAGCCAAAAAATAAATTACTGAAAAGTACTTATAAAAATACCTTGAGTATTTAGAAAAGTTATAATATAAAAATGAGCTACATATTAATGCTTTGACTATTTATCAATTTTTGGACGAGAAAAACCGCGTCTATTCTTAACTAATGACTTTTACAATAGGCTCTGTTGCCGCGAATAATTCAAATGAAGTCAAGTTCACATCAGAAGACGACGAAGTGATAGCTTATCTCCACAGGGAATGCACGATGTAAAACGCTTCGCTTACCTCCATGTCCTATGACAATTATTCTTGATTTTATGATAACAGCATACTCAAAATTATGTACTTTTTCCTGGTCAGAAAACGAGTTGCTTATTATTGATGAGAGTGGGTGTTTGGTTTTGAATTGAATATAACCGTAACAAAAATTTCTACACACTAAAACTGATTGCAAAAACATCGCAAGTTGTACACATTCCATTAAAATTTAAGTTTAATTTATGTTCGGACTGTAATTCAAGATACCAATATGTGTTTTAAAATTCAAGTTTATCTTCACCAAACGAAAATGAAAACTAAAATACAAATTATGATTGTACTACTTTTTAATTCACCATTGAACTCAAACTCTCATTATTTCTGCACCGACAGTGAGTTACGAATTATCTTAATTGGTTACGAGTTCCCATTGGTGTGGTTGAGCCATTTAGAGACTTTTCCCTCACGGAGCTCCGTGAGGTTGGAATTAGTCCATTTGATATAGTTTTGAAAGTGGTAGATTTTACCGCAGTCGTCAATTATTGGCTCTGTATAGAGACAGGAGCCGGTCCTGTTCAGTGCCCAAATTTAATACCTCAGATCATACCTAGATAAAGCGCCAACACTGAATCATTATTACATTAGAATAAAAATATTATTTCAGATCATGTCCTATGGATATCGGTTATTTAATGTCTTTTTGATTTGTGTACACAGTATTTTTTGCACCGAAAAACCCCGAATATTGGGTTAGGGGAAGAAACCTCGGTCTGATTTTTAGTTAAACATATGAACACACGACTTGATGTGTAATTTTCCTCAGGTATAATTATATTAAATATTTAATTTTGATCTTGAATTATATTTACCTTACATTAGAAAATAAGTTGTTCCTTCTAGTTTGACACAGCGCTTCGAACGACCATCTGAGTAAACATGGATTTAATTACAAATTGTTGTGCAAAAACAAGAATAAGACTTTTTTATGCTTTAGCATCCAGTGGGATTCATTAATAAATGGGTTCTTGGAAAATTTCACCTTTTTCTCTAGATAAAATGTTTGAATTCTTTTCCTCTTGGAGTACGAAGCTCCTAGTGCGATGTGTTCGCCCTTTGTAGAAAACAAGCTCACCTATCATGTGGGTGAAGGGGAAGAGGGGACTGCGGAAGGATGCGTCTCAGTTGGCCTTTTTCTGCTGACATTTGTGAAGAAGGGATTGGGAATTGTGCAGCGTGGAGACAAGAGCTACCCTCTCGACTCTTCACAGGAAAGGCCGCCGGTGAGCATAATTTTCATGTGAACTTTCATGTTCTCCTTCATTACTCATACTGTTCAATATACGAGAGTTCATCTTCTCAATTTCTTCGAAATTGTTGTGAGTTATCTAATCACTTTATTTTTATGCTAATGCATTTGTGAAATCCTTCAACAACTAATGCTCTACCGTCGAATATCAGTTACTCTCTAATGATTAATTTTAGTAATTATTTCATTGTTTTCACTACGTTATGGTACACTTATGAATATGTTGGGAATACGATGTATCAATAATTCCAAAAAGCAACCAAGTGAGCATTTCGTTATTTAATTAAAATGCAACAGAAAAAAGACAAAAACATGAAACCGTATGGGTCTACTTCGCCATGCTCCAATATCGTTCAAAATTGAAGAAATGTTTCCTCAAAAGTGATGAATGTATTAAAAGTGTATTGCATTTACTGAATGTTGTTAGATTGTAAATATATGGGCTGATTCAAATTGTAATGTAGTTTAATTTTTCTTTTTATTAGGTTTCTATGTTTCTATGATGTTTCAGCTCTCGATTACTAGTGAAATATTTTTTTAGAAATCTAAACGCTATGGAAATACTAATGTTGGAAATGTTAATCTAGTCTTCTGAATGAGTATAGGTTATAAATAAAACACAAAATTTTGCAACGTCAACGTTTTGGAACTTTATTATTCCTTCAACAAGGATGTATACACCATTCCATACTGAAGCACACTCCATTACGTATCATACACTCACAACACCTTCACTCCAGCAACCAAAGTGTGATGTTGTTTGATGCCCTGATGAAGGACTTATAAGTTTCCGAAACGTTGGCAGTGTTAAATATTGTGTTTTATTCATGACCTATCAATAACGAACCACTCATTATGAAAACGCGGTTAATAATCAAGAATATCTAGTCTTCACATTTCATATGCTACTGAAAAATAAACTATTGTGATTATCCAAACAATTAGACCTCGATGTTTCGATGAACTGAGCAAGCTGCAATTTCTGAATTAATTTTTTAACCAGAAACCTACGTGATTATTACTTCCGTACTACTTCCTTTTCCTTCATCACTAGAAAGTTAAATAAAAATAATGAACTTTTGAATGGTTGAGCTAAATAAATTGTATTTAAATTGAGAGTTTTCATTCCATTTGGAAATTATAGTGACAGTATTCCTACAAATTTTGAAATAGTAATAAGTGAAGGAAAAAAACGAAGTCAAACATAGGAAATGCGATATACATTTTAACTACAATTTCAAATGGAGTAAGCAAATCGTCTTCATTATAAACAAACAAACAAAGTAATTAATATTTGTCTTCTACAAACTTGCCAAATTTATGTCAACGGAAACTTCGAAAATGATATACTATGCTTTTTTTTATAGTATTGTTAGTTATGGAATAATAGCATGGGAGGTGCATTTGGTATTGTATTAACGCTCTTGTAAAACACAAAATTATAATTAAAAATCAATTTTAGAAAGAGATTCCGCTTACTACAAACAATTATTTGCGTACAATTCCTTACTTTATAACTTTGGTAGCCTTAATTACAGCTATGTAAGTTTAAAAAGTAGAAAAAAGGGAAAAAACATTCAGTTATCAAAACCAAAAAAACTAAGCACAAATAATAATTATATTAATGCAATCAAACTTTTCAATATATTACCAAATAATTTAAAAAGTTTAGATAGTTAAATAGATCTACGAAAAATTAAAATTAAAATCTATACAAAATACCGAAAGTAGAAATTGAGTGGTCATCATATTTTCTGAAAATTACCTGTACATAAATATTATGAGTACAATTCAGTTATTTAGTGTGTAAGTTTTTAGTATAAGTAATTAGTTTTGAAATCTCAATAATTGATTGAATTTTTGTTGGTAAAAGAGCTCTTGCAATAAATGTTCAAGTTTATTTTTCTGTGGATTATCGAAATCAACGTTGAAAGGAAAGCTATTTTTGTTATCATACTTATCGAATGAATTTAATAAAGATTTCTGCACTAGAAGAAAAGTTCGCATCTAATTCTCAGCCGTTCATGGTCCAACGTCTAAAACCGTCATGGTTCGCTCTCTTTCCTCTTAGCTATTGAACTATTTTCCCTGCATATTATACCAGATGTTAATAACAGCATTTTCAACGGAATCTAAACGTCATGAAGAAAAATGAGTTTCTTTTAATGCCACACGCGTAAAATTATTTTCTTCTTAATGTTTCCAATGTTGGAATATTACTTTTACGTATTTTCTTGTAATATTAGTAAACTAAGTATTAGTAACGTTTCTATCAGACGACAGAAACGTTAAACTTGTGAAACAAACACTCGTATAAAACTAACTCTGTAACAAATCTATAATCTACGAACAGATTCACTGGCAAAATATATCTTTAAAAAATTGCTTTTTTGATCTTTTGCTGGTGAATTTTTGGTATGGTAATAGTACACTGCTTGTGTGATATGTGGTATTTTTTATGGTTGTAATTTATGATATTGATAGTGTAATGTAAATATATGCAAAGATATGATACTCACAGGATGGTAATGGTATATATTTATTTTTGTATTCAAAGCAGAATTATTCAATTGATATCATTTGTGCTCTATATAAACACCAAAACAAATTCTTCTGGCGTAATAGTAGTTTAATGTTCTCATTATAAGCGAAGTTAAATAAAAAATATGATGTTCATTGGTAATCAAAACGTAATTAAAATTGAAGAGTTTACCTCTAATATTCTATGTATTGTTAATAAATTTTCTTAGCCGCTAATTAATATAATACAGCAATTTATATTTCTGGTAACCTAACAATATGATATTGAAATATAAAATATGAAGTAAGTAAAAATATATTGAAATATTCGTATCCATATACTCTTACAAGTGCACAGTCGACTCTAGCATTGGGAGAGTCACCCTTCACATCATTCTCTGTTCGACATCTGATTTATTACTTACTTTCGTAATCAAAGGGAGGATTTAGTAAGGAGCCTTATGGATGACTCAAATTTGCACCGTCTACGGACCTCTATATACTTAGATCACTCCGTTATTTACAAGTTCCAAAAACTTCCTATGTTAAGCAGATACAATTTTCTGCAAATTCCGCCCATATTGTCCTATACTCTCAGCGAACCTAAATCCTCGTTGGCGACCCCTAAAACCCCTATTAAAAAACAATAATAATAAAAAATAATTAAAACTTTCTCATAGCCCAGTTTCTTAATGAAAGTGATCTTACATAGTACGGAATTTAAGGTAATACATTTAAGGAGTTATTTAGTTTACAAACTTTCTTCGGCCATAGGTAATTTACCGGCAGAAGTCAACCTCAGTGATTTTTGCTGTTAACCTTTTTGCTTCTCGGACTTGACCTTTTTATACAGGAATATTTTTGGCGGTATTTATATCGAATGAAGATTAGTAATACTATTTGAAGTACTTCTGTGACATCACATTGAGAAACGTTTCTTTTAGTCTTCATAGGCATGGGGAAATCATATAAGGGAAGTTGATTTACGACAGTAGGAATCATACTACGCAAGGTGAGAGACTATTTTTTCTTCGCCTCACAGATGAATTAGTACATGGAAAGTTGTCTTCCGGATTCGTCTCCAATAGAGCGGTCATAGAACTTTTGCTGGCCGTTTTCAGTGGAAAACAATTCTTAGGAGCGCTCTGGATGCTAATAAGTGTGAGGGTGTGGACTAGCAACATCGCGCTCGTTCACTTTGTCGGTCTGTGCCTCGGAGACGATGTCTTCCGCGTTTTAAAATAAAACGATGGAATTACGACAAAGTAGGTGGGGAACAAGTGATACGTTGTTTGTCTCTACGGCATGTCAGTGAGGATTTTGGATGTTGTTACAAGCATTCGTACCGCGTAGGTGTCCAATACTCTTTCTTGTCCTTCTTAGAAGACTTACGAGTAATACATTGCATCCGCTTTTGATTTCACTTACATTATGTTTTTTATTATATTGTATTACGAATCTTAGTATATTTTCTTATAGGACTTCGTATTACCTTCTCATATACGAGTACGTACTATATAGAAAGTATTTTTCTTTTACACCGATGAAATATTTTATTCGTTGTTTAATTGTATTTTAATCAAGTAAATCCTTGAGATAAATTTAGGTCTTTGCGAAGTTTATCCCAAGGAATTTGAAAATGTCGCGGTCTTATCCGATCTAGGCAAGTTTGTTGACCAATGCGTTCTCTCGATAGTTTATCAACAAATGTATTGGACTTAATGGAACTTAGGAACTTGGTAGCAGATCATACTTCATTAATTCTTATTTCTATAAAAGGTCGATTCTTGGATATTCTTTAAGTTGAGGGTGGCTTCATCTCCTTTGCATTTTTTTAAAATCTTAAAGTCACCTAAGTAAATCTGAAGTAAATAACTTCTGGAAATGTATTTTGTTTAAACTTTTTTCATATTGGTTTTGAAACATAACTGTCTTTCTTAGGTATATTTAAGCAAGTCAGAGACAACCTAAATTTTCAAATTATACATGGTACCAACACTTATGAATACATACAAATTTGTTTTTGTTCACTACGTTTAAAACAACGTTTTTATATGTGTATAGCCTGATTTCCGCCGAGCGAGTTGCTAGATGAGATGATTTCCTCCAGGTTGAGAAAATTCTTAGTGCTAAGAGAGCTAATGCAGTGGACTCGACGAGTCGGATCGAATCCAACCTCAGTTATGGGTAAGGATAGAAGTCTTTGTTATGAGTGAATGCACTTCTTAATACAATTGTGTCAGAATTGACCATATTGCGATTTTAAATACACAGCTTCGAGCAGTTATGCGTCATCATTAGACATTTTAGAATGAATGCTACACTATCTGAAATACAAGTTAAACATTGATTTTCACATAAAATCCAATTATGCACTTCTGTTAATGAAAACCACATAAAATAAACAAAGCGTTACGAAAATGAAATATGTGGGATGTTTATTTTGCGTCATTAATTACCACTACGCAAACCAGTCATTTCTAACTCATTCGGAAATCGTTCATTGTGTTAGATATTGGTTACGAATACAAAAACCCAAATATTTTATGCATTGTGGTGCACACCAGATTTGGCGGATTTTATGAAGGTGGTTAAGGTGCGATTATGATGGTTAGATATGCTTTTAAACTACTATTTATATTAACATAATTATTTGTGTATATTATTTTTATATAATAGAAAAAGTTGTTTATATATTCATGATATACATAAATAAAATTATACTTTGCTTTTTGATGTTTTTTTTAAATTCTAGGTTCTTTGTGATTGTTGGGTCCCTCAATGTACATCTGTTATGGAATGACACATGTACTGGTTACTTTCTGTTGTGTAATGTTTAGCTTGTCTATCACGCTTTATCCTCTGTAACGATTGACTGCCGAGGTCCATAGTTTAGCCATCAACTTCTCTTTTAAGTTTTCTGAGTTTAACCCAAGAAATAACCAGACTTGTGTGTGGTTGTGTAGAGTCTTTGTTCTCTGGATGCCGTCCTCCGGTGCCTCCGTTCAAGCCTATCGTAAAGGCAACGAACTCACCTCCGGTCTCCGAATGCTGCTGCGGAGTGAGTTACGAAAGCTGAGTCTTTTGCAACGTGTCTCCAAGTGACGAAGACGCTGCGTGAATGTTAACGCTCTGCTCACGCTCCGCAGCCACGTCGCTTCATCAGTTTACTCGCGAAGCGTGCGAAGAGTGAGCTCTGGATCAACGGATGTTAAGGACTGGAGGGAGCGACCTGCTGCCAGCTGTGTGCTGCTGCCGCCGTGAGACTATTATTCAACCACTGGGCGGAAGGGGGGGGGTATTTAATACTGTTCCTGAATGTTATCGGGCTATTAACTTGCTACTACCCTGAATGTCATCGAGTCATTAAAATTTTTACGGAACTTTACGTCCGTACACTTCACAAACCGAATCAATTTTGCTCAAATCTACATACAGCTTACCAACCACATATTTTGTCTCAATTCACTCCTAACGTCACCGTTTGCGCATAACATCATCTTAATACAAATGACTACGTAACACCAGGTAACTTGTTACAATATAGTTCTAATCTGGGAATAGTCGTACATTGATTTCCAGAGGAGGGAAAGGAATGAATTATGAGTTTAGTTTTTTTCCGTAAGGGAGGTATTCCATCGGGTACGACTAAGATCCCCTTGTTTGACAAGGCCTCAAACATTTTTTACTTTTGTTTCTTGACAAATTCGAAGCTGTAGTGCGAAATTACTTTGAGCATATTTCTTTCGGCAAACGGTTGCAAAACATAACTTAAATCCGACAATATCTTACATTTCTGGATACTGTTTATTATTTTTTTGTTGCTTGGGCAGCTGAATTCTAAATTGTTGTTCCGGATTTTGTTGTCATTTTGTCGTAATTACTACCTAACCGAATTATTAACGTGCTTATTTTTATTTTGAATTTAGAGTTGCCGTTGTAGTTTGTTTTTTCTTTTATTTATAAATGAGATTACTTTTAGTTTACCTTTTGCTCTCCTTTTACCCTTAGTACGAAGTTTCCACTGAACATTCAACATCTAGTTTAGATCGCATTCGACACACCGGAAGTGCACTCTATCGCTTTGGATGACTAAATCCTACTTTAGAAGAGCTGGATTTCATCCAAATACTCGGCGATATATTAACCTCTTGGTAGTCACTCCACTCTTGCGTTACGTTTACGCAGTGTTACTTCCCCAGAGTATTCGGGGTAAATAGTATGAACGTAGGGTTAACTAAAGGGGAACAATGAGGGTGAATGCCCCCTCCCCATATCCCCGTCCTCATAACATTCTAAGGACCTTTTAAAGAAGATTCGAATTTACATTTCAAAACACACCCTGCATGAAAATTTTTGTTTCTTAATGGGTCAGGGATGTATAGGAAATAAATTGCAGTTCTTGCTTTTGATACTTATCTTCTCACCTCAGCAAAAGTGAGGAAGTTACAGTATAAGACTGAGAAATGATAATTACAGTCCAAGTATTACTTTCCGAAGTACTGAGAGCAACCAAACCATTTGGATATCGCTCCAAACAAATTTTGGAAAACTTGATTTTCCGCTCACCTGATATCTTAAATCAAGGTTTCAGTAAGACTCCTCCTTGGGTTTTGCACAAGCCGAAGATTAGTTTCGATCTTCTGCATCATGACAAGAACACTCCAGCCGCGATGTTGAGGGTATACTTCCCACCTAATCCTTGACAAATACCGGATCTATATTCCAGTGTTTACAGACGGGTCGAAGCAGACCGATGGTGTCGGCTNCTGTCTCTTATACACATCTAGATGTGTATAAGAGACAGGTGCTACGCCGTATTGAGAGCATTGCGACCAACAAAGTGCACCCGCGGATCAAATTTCCTGATTTGCTCTGATTCTCCCAATCAAGCAATCCAGACTATGTATCCAGCTGATAAGCTGATCCAGAACATCCAGGATGTGCTTTTCTCGCTCCAAAGTGAAGGAAAGAACATAATGTTTTACTGGATTCCCGGACACGGGGGAACGAACTCAATTTTAAAACTACGGACTCTATTTGTAGTCCATACGTCAGACGTGATGAATTTTTCCCTTTATACACTCTTCTCATTCTATGATGTTCTTTCACTTGAACAATGCCTTTTTACCACCACCCGGTGACGGAAAGGAGACACCCTAACTCGGAGAGGCTGACGGAATCTTATGTCTTTCAATGTTCATCGCTTCATCATGTCCCTTCTGATTCGCTGAGTGCCCTTCAAGCAATCCAGAACATGTATCCAGCTGATAAACTGATCCAGAACATCCAGAATGTGCTTTTCTCACTGCAAAGTGATGGAAAGAACATAATGTCTTGCTTGGTTCCCGGACACGTGGGTATCAGAGGAAATGAGGAAGCAGACGATTCCGCATGTCTCAAGAATCGCGTGGATTTCTCCACGATTCCAAAACTAGATTTCCTAAATTCCGTCAAGATAAGGATTCTGAGTGAATGGAGCAATGAGTGGTTAGCTGTTGAAAGGAATAAGCTCCGACTTATCAAATCTTCTGTTAAGTCATGGAGCAGTTCCTGTAGGCCAGCCCGACGCGACGAGGTTTTGCTGACCCGCGTGCGCATAGGACATTGTCCTCTCATTCATAGGTATCTCTTACTACTTGATGATGAACCCGTTTGTGAAGAGTGTAGCTGTTCTCTGACAGTGTGTCACCTACTAATTGATTGCAGAAGATACTCGTGTTTACGGAGACAAATTGGCTTGGCTGCAGGTTTACCAACAGTTCTGGGAAATGAAACTGTTAATGTTAATAAACTATTAAATTTTATGAGTAGATCGGGGCTCCTCCTACAAGTTCTCGGGAGGGTTTAAAAATTTGCATTCCCTTTTCATCTTTACTGGGTTGTTTTTCATCTTTCGTTTCTGTAATTAGAAAATATAATATTTAGAAATTGTTCTCCTTTTTTGTGATATAATGTATTGGTATTCTGTTTTCTTTTCTTTTATCTTTGTATTTAGATATTTGTTGAATTCAGGAGGGTTTTTTAGTGGGTATGGTCGAGATTTTCGGCGAGTCCCACACACGGGGAAGAGTCACTACGGCTCTTCTCTATGATGCGAAACTGCTTTTTTCCCTACTTGCATGGGCTCTAATGACCTCGATGTCGACGAGCCGTAAAGCCTCACAAAAAAAAATCATATGTTCTCCTTATGTAGTCTTGCTTATGGGACTGTTAAATGCACTGTCGTGGATTGGAATTTCCAAAGCGTTGCGGTTTTGGCAGCGAAATAAATTGAGTATTTCTTTCTTTTGCGCAAACCTATCGGAACCCCAGTCCACAGTTTTGCGCAGCATTCTTGAGTAGGGGATCTGCCAAAGAGCCACAAGTCTCTGCAAGGAGCTTGGAGCCATAGTGGAAAAAGGGGAGGGGATGTTGTGGGTAAATGAAACGATATGGTCTATTACACTCTTATGAGGGAATTATTTGATTCTTCCCTGGAGGTATACTGAACATTATGAAGAAATAGAATGAAATTGTTAACAACGATTTTAGATTTATATGTAAAAATGAGACGAGTACGTTCGAACGTAATGTATAATTTTGTATTGTTTTATCTTATTAATTTTTTTTGTGGGGGGGGGGGCGATATAATATAATAATGTGTAGTATATTTCATTGTGTTCATTTCTGATGTGGGATACAAATGGTTGTATATTCCACGTTTTATGTTACAATTAACGAAATAGTATATTTATAATTCAATCTGGTAAAAGGCGAAAATATTAATATCGTGCATTAGGTTTGCCGTCTTTTATAGATTCAAAATTAAAAATGGATGTTGGAGATATAGTATGAATACATTGTAAATTAAATAAGAAAAGGCTGTCAATTGCAAATAGTCTTGAGTTCCCGGCTGTGAGAAGCGCGGAGGCGGTGGCGGCCGGGTGCCTTCTCGCCGTCGACCGCTCCTCTATTCCGAGCTCACCTGATAAAATTAGCCGCACCCTAGAACTCCTGCTGGCCTACTCAGTCACCGTTTCGCCGATCCAAACACACTGTTGTGGAAACTGGTGATTACCGTTTAATCGTGATTGAAGATTGATTGATGTTTCTTGATTGGGACGGGTTTTACTGACGCCAGCGGTGGATGGTCAATGTATTTCTCCTCGGAAGCGTACATTTTTCTTTCACTTGCTTTTGCATGTAAGAAGAACGGTCTTGAATGGATCTTGAACACTTCAGTAACCTGTTGGAAGTATTTCTGAAATCTCGTGTGCGGACAATGGTTGTAAGTGATGTTACGCCTGTGAGTGGTGTGCAACCCGCCTGACCATTCTACCCTCGACGGCTGCTGACTCGAGCGCTGCCTCCTCTACCTCCACGACCACTTGGATCGCTGCCTCCACCACCACTGCAGAGTGCGCTACCTCACCTTCATGGGCCTCTTTGTGGTGGCCGCCGACCAGAGGCCAGCTGCACGAGGCTGTCGCCGCCTGCTGTCGCTCTCCCCAAAGCCCTGTCGCGTGCGTGACGACTCCGCGTGCGTCATGGGCGTAAGTGATACGCGACGTATGGTCATGAATGCCATGGCGCTCGTCTCGCAGCACACGTGACGACGACTTCGCGCGTTGCGAATTGCGAGTGGGTCACATACTGTGGGACCGGATAGACCTTCCGTTTTCATGAAGTGATAAACTATTTTGAAGTTTGAAAGATAATTTAAAAAATATTGTGGATATTCAGAAAAGTTTTGATTTGATTTGTTTACAAATTTCCCGGTTGGGAGATGCTACTTTTAAAACCCTCTTGAAAATTCTGTCGCTGATACTTGGCTCAGCAATTTAGCGTGTAGTCTTGAATTATTTCTCCTTTTACATGAAGGATCTTTCACACAAATATTTTCAAATTTCACACAAACACTCTTCAAAGAGGAAGGTATGGTTATTATTACGTTAAGTTGTTCATTATTCCATACCTCTAAGAGACGTCACTATTCCGATTCACAACCTTTTGGCAGCAAAATCGAGGTCTTCAGGGCATTTATAGAAGATTATTTACTAGGTGGCCAAAGTGGAACTCCCATATCCCAATAAATACTATATGAAATGATTAAAAAACAGAAATCAACAGAATATTTCATAAAAATATGCTCGCATATCTCACAAAAAAATAATTTATTGAGTTTCGTGACCGAAGTATCTGTTGAATTTGAAGTGAATTGAATTTTTAATATTTGAAGAAAAATTGATTTTTAATATTTTTTAATAGCATGAACGTTTACTCAATATACAATGAAAGTTCTCTATTTTACTGAGGAATTTGATATTTTGAATGTCAGAAAATTAATGTTATTAAGTTTGAAATTAAAAGCATTGACAATTCCTCTATTTCTAACTCAAATAAATAAAAAAATTATTGATGAAAAAGTTACAGAATACTTTTATTAAAATATTTTTCACTCATAGCATTTCAACTTCCATTAGCATTAAAAATAGTTTGTGGCCAGACTGTAGTTGCTAGGTGTCCACGATAGACTACCGCGTGGCTATTTGCCCAATTCTGTACGTACTTAGAAAATGCCGTACTTCTCTTTGACAACCCAAAGAAACTTCAAAAGCTCCTATTTAGACACACTTATCTTTGCCTTCCTCGCGTAACAAACTAATAAAAAATTGGCAAAGATGAGCTCGCGCGCAACCAAATACGTTTATTCACTGAAGCTGGTTGACGCAGTTCTTATCCAGGAACATAAACGTTTTAGTCGCCCTCATTAGCGATGTTCGTCCATGATACCTGAAAGAGATTCTAAGAAATAAATATTTGTAAAACCATTACGGCATCACGAGAAAATAATGGAGTTATTTACGACGAAAGGGCTGACGATTCACAATGTATTACAATTTTTATATTTCGGGTTCTTAAAAAATTACCAAACTTCATTTTAGTAATATATGGTTGATTTTGTGTGCAATTTTGCAGTTTTACGTTAAGTAAGTATGAAAAAAAATTGTTCCAGGGACGGATCACACTGAAAACTCTTCCCCGTTTATTTCATAAAAATCAATCGTGATACATGCGTGAAGGAAAGTAACATGGAAACATTTATCTCATTGAGATCCTTTTCTCTGATTTTTGCAAATGAGGCATTAACGGAAACATTAATTTTTGTTCATAAATCTCTCAATCTCTTTTATAAACATGTAGAAGTTTAATATTTTGTGGTGTATCGAAATGGTTCTTCTAAAAATGGAATTACGAAAGTAAGCTGAAAATGGGAATGATTTCTTCGAGCGTAGTTATTTCTTATTTTGTAAATAGATCTTATACACATTAATGGTTGGTATCGTGTTTCGTATTTCATTAATATCTTTGTTTTCTTCTTCATGTCTCTAAGGATTAATGAATATTGGGAAGCAGAGCAATCTTAATGCTTCGGAACCGGACCACTATCTCTCATTCGATCCTACTGATTGTTTGAGACTTGGTCGTTCACTCAGAACTGATTGATTTCGATTTCTATCGGCAGCACTCAAAATAAATTATGAAACGCGAAATTTTCTCACGGACCCAACTGCTGATAATTTAAGACTTTTTAAAAGCTTCGTCTGAAATAAATATAAGTTTTTGATCCTCCTTGAATGTATAAAATTTAAAACAAGTATATTTTACATAGATTTTGGACGAAAGTGAAGTTGTAGGAAAGCGTATGTTTGTTGTTTTAACGTTGCCTTTCACCTTTCACAAAAGTAGGTACTTAGTATAAATTTTACATTATTTTTAACATTTTAAATGAACACTTTTTACATAATATGTGAAAAACATAAATAAACAAGATTAAATTAAATTCAAGATTCATTTCGAAGTTAGCGAGTATTCGACAGTTCTTGTATCAGTTATAAACTTTAAAGTTGAGCTTTCATTTGTTTTTCTTGATTAGGATACCGACAGAAATGTACTGTGAGGGTGCTTCATCCTCGAGAGAGAAAGAGAGAGAGAAATATTTCGGATCGGCTTCTGACGTACCTGAGCTCAATTCAAAGTGATTGATCCATGGTGAAAACGCGAACTTTCTGAGTTTGGCATTGCTTCCACTTACTTGTGCCATGCTCCTTCCTTTCTCTTTCCTGACCTCCCTTGGTCACCTCTTGTTCTTTTCTATCCCGACGCTATTAGAGCTAGGGTATCGTTCATTTTCCCCTTCCCTTTCTTCTTCTCCTTCTCCTCTTTCTTATTTCCCCCGCAGGGAGCTCAGTTTCGAGTGAGTATGGGCTTGGCAAACCCACGGTTCCGAGCTGGGGACTGGTATTGCGCCATCAATCCTCGGACACCGTAAGCTTTGGACATGCTTCAGCGACCACCATTGGCGCGATGGTGGAAAGTTGCATGTTTTGAAGGGCGGAGATCTTGCCTTCATTGGCCGGGTCGCGAGGAAGGATTAAACCTCTATTAAAAAAACCCTCAACCTCAAGGTGTGTTACGAGCCGATGAGGTGAATGGGTGTTGAGGACAAACACTCACTAGCGGACAACCTCTGGGGCAACTGCCGCACCTCAGTTGAGCAAGGCTTAGTGGCGTGATGCGGGGGCTCCACGTCACCGGACATTTACTTCCTCCGAACTCGTGGGTTCCTCCGAACTCGTGAAAGATTCCTGTTTTCCCCTGCCTTGCGGAGTGGGCGAGCCGCAAGGTAAGTATTACGCCTCAGGGTCTTCGAAGCGGCCGAGGGTTAACAGCCCTCCTGCTTCAGGAACAAATAAGGATAAGAAACAGACCATTTCACTTGAAAATGTTTATATTGTCATGTCACGTATAGACGGGACACTTGAAAAAGTATCCCCGTTCTATATTTACAAAGGATTGCAGGGTTTAGTTGGAACGCTGAAATGAATTAAAAGGTTGAGTAATGGGTCAATGCTGTTGGAAACCAACACCACCAAGCAAGCGTTGGCACTTTTTTACTTTGTTGGGAGAGTTCCCTGTGAAGTGCGAGCTCCGTGCTGCGCTTAATCGCAGCAAGGGGGTCGTACGTTGCAGGGACATTATTGATATGGCAACAGAAGAACTAGTTGTAGAATGGGAGGCTGACCACGTAGTTGAGGTCAGTCAGATCATGTGGAAGGTAAATGGTGTTCTGGAGAAGACCAGTTCCTTCATCGTGACATTTGACTGTCTTAAACTACCAAAGGAACTGAAGGCTGGATGGCTGAACCTGCCGGTCCGTCCCTTTATACCAAATCCTCTGCGCTGTTATAAGTATCAGAGATTTGGACACACGACAACATCGTGTAAGGGACGTCATACCTGCGGGAAGTGCGGAAAGGAGGCACTCGAACCCGGCGTCTTATGCCCAGGGCCTGCAAAGTGCATTAATTGCACAGGCAGTCACCCGGTATGGAGCAGGGAGTTTGTCGCCTTTCTTGAAGAAAAGAAAGTGCAGGAAATTAAAACTACGGAGAAGATCCCGTACGGTGAAGCGCGGAAGAAATACAGGGCTTTACACCCTGTATTTTCTACCAGTTACTCCACCGCAGCCAAGACTCCAAAGCAGATGAAAAACGTGTCTGTGAAATCGGCCTGAACAGATGTGTCTACGACAACGTCGTGCTCATGTCAGTGCAAATGCGGCAAGAAAAATGAGTCAGTCCTTCCCGAGAAACCTAAAACAACACCAACAGCGCGTCCTTATACTACAAAAAAACCAAGTAGTAATAAACCTATTGCGACACAGACAAAGACAAAGCCTGGTTCTAGGGCTAAAACCCTGAACCCTGTTCAATTACCAAGCAAAAAAATGCACAGACGTAAAAAGAACGTCTCTGTGCTTTCTTCCTCGGAGTCAGAATGTGTACTGTCCGACGGTGACGCGGAAATACACATTCACGAACCTGACCCCGGAGGTTCCAAACAGTAATGGCTTCCATACTTCAGTGCAACCTTAAAGGTTATAGAACTCAACGTCAAGAGTTTCAACTCTTAGCGCGTCGTAATCCGATCTGTATTTGCCTGCAAGAGACACACCTTTCACCAGAACACTCACCCTCTCTGCGAGGATACAGCAGCTTCAGATATGACGACACCACGGGAGATCAAGCAAGAGATGGAGTTGCCGTGTTTGTTAGAAACACAATCCTCTGCTCACCTGTTCTCCTACAAACTCAAATTCAGGCTATAGCAGTCAAAGTTCATAGCGTGCCAGCCATGACCGTGTGTTCAATCTATCTTCCTCCGACACGAGGTTTCTCGGAAGCTTCCCTCAGGGATTTAATTCACCAGCTTCCTCGACCATTCCTCCTCCTCGGAGATTTCAACGCCCACAGTGTACTGTGGGGCTCGTCGAGCGATTGCCCCAGGGGCCGACTGCTGAATTGTCTCTTTGAGCGGGAATATTTATTTCTACTGAACACCGGGGAGATGACCCACTTTGCGTTTGCCACCGGTTCTTGGACTGCTATAGACCTGTCAATTTGCTCTCCTGAAGTTGCTGATATCTTTTAATGGAAGGTGATCTGCATTGTAGCGACCATCATCCTATCTGGTTGTCCTTGCAGGAACGTGCAACTGTTCCCGAATACAAGCCACAGAAATGGATTCTCAGAAAGGCATATTTGACACTGTACCGTTCTCTGTCTATATTCAGAGAAACGGGTAGTGTCCAACAGAGAGAGGGTCGACTATCTGACCCAGGTGATTCATCACGCCGCTGAAGAATCCATTCCGAAAACATCTATTTGTCCGCGAAGACCTCATGTCCCCTGGTGGAACGACGCATGTCGCTCCGCCATTCGGGCAAGGCGAAGAGTATTACGGAAATTTAAGGCTAGTCCATCTCCGGAAAACCTTATCGCATATCGGATTGCTAGAGCAAAAGCGCGCAGAACTATCAAAGAATCCAGATCCACCTCCTGGAAAGAGTTTTTAAGCACCATTAAGAGAACAACACCGTCCACTAAAGTATGTGAGTCAATCCGAAAGATATCTGGAAGGTATTCTCGAGTTACAATATCTGGACTCAATTATCAGGGTCAGGTTCTCACCAACAACAGAGAAATAGCAACAGTGATGGATAAATATTTTGCTGATCTAACATCTACAGCAAACTGCGATCCTGATTTCACGAGGAAAAGGGAAATAGCAGAGAGCGCATCGTTTTACTTTCGTTCCACCAACTGGGAACCCTGTGACTCTTCCTTTTCTATGTGGGAACTTGAGTCAGCTCTAGCGACAGTCCACTCCTGGCCCTGATTCCATTCATTATGAAATGCTCAGACAAATCAGTCTAGAATCGAAAGAATACCTTCTGGATATCTTTAATCTTTCATGGTTCGAGGGAGTATTCCCTAATTCGTGGAAGGAAGGAACGGTAATCCCCCTACTAAAATCAGGAAAGGACAAAACGGCCATTAGTAGTTATCGAAGCATTGCCTTGTCTAGTTGCATCGGTAAAACTGGAGATAATTATTAAGATGCTTCTTCTGGTATTTTGAAAGACATAACTTGCTGAGTCGATCTCAGTGTGGTTTAAGGAAGTTCCATTCCACCCTGGACAACTTACTTCTCCTGGAATCAGCAATTCAAGATGCTTTCGTCCGAAGACATCTCATCGGAATATTCTTTGACATCGAGAAGGCTTACGATACTACTTGACGTCATGGCATTTTACAACAACTCTATGCCTGGGGATTTAGAGGACGTCTTCCTCTGATGCTCATGTCCTTTTTGGATCAACGTTCCTTCCGCTATAGAATTGGAAGAGACACCTCGGATCTCCTTCTCCAAGAGAACGGTGTTCCTCAGGGCTCAGTCTTGAGTGTGACCTTATTTGCAGTGGTCATAAACAGCGTAACGTCTGCTGTAAATAATCCTGTTCTACACTCTCTTTTTGTCGATGACTTTGCTATCTTTTATTCATCACAGAGTGTCACAGGTGCGGAGCGACAAATCCAACTCGTCCTCAATAGATTATACCACTGGTCGAAAACGACAGGTTTTCGTTTCTCTGCAGAGAAAACACGCTGTATTCTTTTCAGTAGGAGACCAAGACTTCTGGCAGAACCTCACCTCGCCCTGGGGAACAATATTCTAAAATTCTACCTTTTTGTAAAATTCTTAGGTCTAATCTTTGAACAGAGACTGAATTGGATTGAACATCTGACAGGCCTAAGAGCAAGAACATTAAAGACTCTGAATTTATTGAAGTGCCTGAATAGCAGGGAATGGGGCGCTGATCGCTACTCCCTGCAACAGTTTTATCGAGCATTCATAAGATCTCTGCTCGATTATGGTTGCGTTGTATATAGCTCTGCTCGCACAAGCTATTTAAAGAAGTTGGATAGTGTCCACCATGCAGGAATTCGACTAGTAACGGGAGCCTACCTCACTAGTCCCATTCCGAGTTTGTGTGCCGAGAGTGGCGAACCATCTCTTTACCTCCGCCAACAACTCCTCATTCTACGACACTTTTGCCACGTGCTACTTTACCAGACAATCTGGTGCACAACGCGGTTTTTCATCCTTCCTCTTCTTCCATCCGTTTCTACAACAACAGACTGAGAGCAACCAAACCTTTTGGATATCGCTCCAAACAAATTTTAGAAACCTTAAATATGCGCACACCTAATGTTTTATACCAAGGTTTTAGTAAATCTCCTCCTTGGGCTTTGCACAAGCCGAAGATTAGTATCGATCTTCTGCATCATGACAAAAAGAACACACCAGCTCCGATGTTAAGGGTACACTTTCACCTAATCCGCGACAAAGAACGGGTCCGTATCCCTGTGTTTACCGACGGGTCGAAGCAAACTGATGGTGTCGGCTGCTCCGTGGTTTTCCCTGTGAGACCTGTGGCTACCGTCTAGGCGACTTGTGCAGTGTTTACACTGCTGAGTGCTGCGCCATATTAAGAGCAAGTGCTCCGGCGGATCACATTTTCTAATTTGTTCTGATTTGCAGAGTGCCCTTCAAGCAATCCAGACTATGTATCCAGCTTGTAAGCTGATCCAGAACATCCAGGATGTGCTTTTCTCACTGCAAAGTGATGGAAAAAACATAATATTTTGCTAGGTTCCCGGACACGTGGGTATCAGAGGAAATGAGGAAGCAGACGATTTCGCAAAGACGGCATGCCTCAAGAATCGCGTTGATTTCTCCACGATTCCAAAACGAGATCTCCTAAATTTCGTCAAGATAAGGATTATGAGTGAATGGAACAATGAATGGTTAGCTGTTGAAAGGAATAAGCTCCGACTTATCAAATCTTCTGTTAAGTCGTGAAGCAGTTCTTGTAGACGAGCCCGACGCGACGAGGTCTTGCTGACCCGCCTGCGCATAGGACATTGTCCTCTCACTTATAGAAATCTCTTGCTACTTGATGATGAACCCGTTTGTGATGAATGTAGTTGTTCTTTGACAGTGCGTCACGTAGTAACTGATTGCGGAAAATACTCGTGTTTACGGAGACAAATTGGCTTGGCTGCAGGTTTACCAACAGTTCTGGGAAATGAAACTGTTAATGTTAATAAACTATTAAATTTTATGAGTAGATCGGGGCTCCTCCTACAAGTTCTCGGGAGGGTTTAAAAATTTGCATTCCCTTTTCATCTTTACTGGGTTGTTTTTCATCTTTCGTTTCTGTAATTAGAAAATATAATATTTAGACATTGTTCTCCTTTTTTGTGATATAATGTATTGGTATTCTGTTTTCTTTTCTTTTATCTTTGTATTTAGATATTTGTTGAATTCAGGAGGGTTTTTTAGTGGGTATGGTCGAAATATTCGGCGAGTCCCACACACCGGGAAGAGTCATTACGGCTCTTCTCTATGGTGCGATTTTTCCCTACTTGCATGGGCTCTAATGACCTCGATGTTGACGAGCCCTAAAGCCCCATTTTAAAAAAACGCGAACTTTATTATTTGTGTTATCCTTCCCTTTTCTTCCCACCATTGACGAGAGACTTGATGGCAAACAGTATCTATGCGTCCTACCCACCCAGGAACCAGCTCTTAAGGACACGGAGTCCGTTTCTTTTGAGCTAAAGATATACTTACGTTTGCGGAGCGGAGCGATTTTTCCGCCGACTTGTTTTCTTATGGGCAAAGACACACCTAGCTGGCGCGGAGCGATTTTTCGCCCGCTGATTGCAGCGGAGGTCTCCGCTCATTTCTGCGGGCAGCCGGGGAGACAGCACGTGTTATGTTATGGGCAAAGACACACGCGGAGCGGAGATCTCCGCTGCTTCCTGCGCGATCTTGTCGCCGGCTGTAGGTCACAAGTGCTAATAGATGGGTATATTGAGAGAAGCGGGGAAGATGGCGGGTGATTTCTTTCACGGTGCTTCTCTTGAATATCATTTCCTTTAATTTCTACGGACTGATTATTAATTATGTCAATGTTCATATTAATTATTGCAACACTGAGTTATAATGTCACTGAGTATTTGTTCTCATGTTTCCTCACTTCTTTATAAAAAACATTTCGGGTCCTTTTTAGTTGCGTTTGTTTTTCTGAAGCTTTCTTATTTTCGTGTTTTACTATTTTTGGCTTCGTGTATTCTTCTGTTTGGTTTCGTGTATTTTAGTCTTTTGAGATTTTTCGTTATGTAATTGCCCCAAATTTTGGCGTCGTTTTAGTTAAAAAGAGAAATGCGCATTTTCACAACTATATTCTAAAGCTTTACTTTTCAATTATTTGTTTTAATATTTGTTCCTTAATTTGAGTTCTATGTCGTACTATTTTTGTGAAGTCATTGTGAATCTTTGTGTCATATTGTGAATTTGCATTGTGTTGTGTTTTTGATTGTCCGTGTATTTGAAACGAACTAAACACGATTTCCTAATCTAATAGAAACTTGTCGAGTAGGGAAGTTTCTAAATATTGGGTAATTTTGTCTGTACAGTTCGCTTTTAATTATCAAAATTATATGATATTAGCAATTTTTGAACATAGATAAAAGATTGTCACGCAGTTTACCTTATTTAAAGTGTAATTTAAAAATTTATATTACTACTTAAAATTAACTTTTTTAAAACAAAAAATATTGAATCAATCATGTTAAGTATTTTGGAAGGTAGTTATTTATCTATAATTATTTATAAATTATATGGTAAGAGTACATTTTAAAAGGGAATTATATTTGAATTAAATAATTATATATTCTA
>NNCF01126575.1:0-89741 GCA_002313205.1 Laupala kohalensis | reverse complement strand
TATATATATATATATATATATGATGCCCCTTTTCAATTACATACATAAAGGTTGCTCCAGTAAACGCACCAACGTTTTACCGGAGGCAACTCGCTGTCTTCTCGACCACCACCATCAAAAATGCTCGAGAGTGTTCAACAATTATACTTTAGTACGAAATATACAAGACAACTCTTTAAATTGTACAATATTATATTAACAGCTTGCAGTGTTCATAAGTAACCGATCGCGGCATAGTGACAACTGGTAGCGCACCACCGCCCTGCCCGCGAACCGCATCTTCAAGAGTTCGTGACGTTCGCGAAACTTCCCCCGCACTAGCAACAGTTGGGAGGAGAGGTATGGTAGGCGCTCGGTGATTGACGGGACAATGTGGCGCGTCCGTCTTCCCTCCAGGTGACGTCGCTGGACACTATCGTCGCGTTGTACATGCGCGTCGCCTGGAGCGTATTAAATTCACCGGAAGGGAATATTTAATCATTTAACATTCATGAGGATTCATGTGCTGATCGAATGTGTTCAAATACACTCGTGATTATAGCAGTTTTCGTTGTTAGTAGACTTGTCAAAGTTTCCAAACACTAAAAAGGACAGTTATATGTACGAGTATTATCAATTGGTAATGTTGTGTATTGTATGTTGATCGAACTATGGAACAGTTCCCATACGTCTATTTTGGTGTATCATTTGAAAAATCTTGCGATCTACAAACAGCAGTGCAGTTTGTAAGAAGCATTTCGGAGAAAAAAATTATTTTAGAGAAGATACCACTAGATTTTGAAACTAATTTAATTCGTGCGTGTCAAAAAGTAACCCATTTCATAAATAATCTGTCCCACTCGTTACATTTCATTATATATTTTTAAGTACATAAAGTAAGTTTCCAATTTGTTGTCAGTACTTAAAAATATTCAAACAATCCAACAAAATAATATCATTTATTAAAGTTATCGGTCGAAATATATTGAGAAATCATTCGTCTGCTGCTCTTGATCTCAGTTCAGCACCGTTGATCGCCCGAAATCGGCCATCATTCAACGCTGAACTCATTCACATGATCGTCGGTGAAAACCGAGGACTATTTTGATCCGAGTTTAAACTCCGTTCTCGGATTGATCTCGGTTCCATGCTGTTGGTGAAAACCGGTCTAAATTACCGTATCAACTTCGCACACCAATAACTTACAAATATTAACACGAACTTAAATTTCCTTTAATTCACTAAATTATCATATAATTTATTTAAACATTTAAACGTTGTTTGACATAATTTAAATTATATTAAACAATAAGTATTTTCCTAACATCACAATGCATTATGAAAAAATGTTATTTAATAAATCCCCAAACAAAAGTAAAAGGTAAATCATATCGATCCACTCGGAGAACAATCCATACTTCGTTTTAAAGTAAACTCTGACGTCAGTATGATTTATCAAAATTGTTACTGACGAATTGTAGTGAATTTAACGATTTTATAACTTGATAATATTATTTGTTTAAGTTTATGCATCATTACAGTTGTCTTTGTAAAATTTATACGGATAACATGGAGAATGTAAGAAATGTTAAGTTCATGAAATCTCTATGTAGCGCACCGTTTGATACAGACAGTTTGATAACGTTTTCCGAAAATAGGAAAACGCTGTGAATACTTTTAAGATTCTGGTACACAGTTTCATTCTAATTGATTCCCTAAGTTCTTTAACAAAGCTTCTCCTTTAACAAAACTGTGTCTTCTTTCTATTCTATGTCGTATTAATGAATGTGGAGATCGTGGGTGACTCTCATCTTAGAATGAAAATCCTCGGGTTTGGAACGATGCGTCTCGTGTTCAACGCGCATACCTAAAGATCAAACTCTTTGTGAATTTATGATTATTTCATTTTATCTTGCTTATATTATATTTATTCATATAACATTGTTTCTTGAAGATAAAAATTCAAGTCACTGCATGTCTGGTTTGTTATGTGGAACAAATTTTCTCCATGTATTATTTCCGAAACCAGTAATAGTAATTTTACAGTTACATGAGTCGCATCAGATCTGGATGCTAGATACCTTCCCAAACGCACCAGGGATTGCGTACGATTCTTTCTCCTCTGTTAACATTTTTTTCGTGTATTTATTTCGTATCTTCCTCATGCGCCAAACCTACTGGGGTTTTTACACTGTTTCTTTTACATATTTTCTTCTCTGATTCTAGAATTGTTTCTAATTTAATATTTTCGCTTCAATAGTCTTCTTACCATTATTTTTGCACAAAGTTTGTTGAAAATTCCATATTTCTATCGCGTTTTTGATCATCTTGGACATATTCCGGGTGCTTATCATATAAATTTTCAAATATTCATCCCTAAATTATCTTCTTTCGTGTCCAATTCAAGAGCAATCCCATAAAATATGTTCCACTGAATCTATATTCTCCCTATATATACAGGTTGTTGCAACAAACCTCTAGAAGAGGTGGGGCACGTCCTCAAACGTCAGAGGAAAGTGGTAGCAGAGGTCGAAGATTGGAAAGGAAACAAGAGAGTGAATCATTTGAAACATTTATTGGACATTATGAGTACAAATGATGTACGACATGAATACAGTTCTAATGTTAGAACAGTTGCTCGAAGTTTGCACCATCAGACGACACGCATGCCTGACACCGACGGAGCATTGACTGCCAGATACACCGGGAGTTTCTTTGATTGTAGCAGCTGCGCAGACGATTGTCGTGACAGGTTCATTTAAGACTCCACAGGATCGCTATACATGAGAGATTTCATGGCTCCCCATAGAAAGAAATAAAGGCTCGATAAATTCAGGGATCCGGTCCACGCCCAATCCATTGATGTGGGAATGACCTGTTCAAATGCCTTCGAACAGCCAGTCCAAAATAAGCAGGCATGTTGGAACCACAATGTTCCAGCAAATGTGAAGATGTTCACATGTGCAGGAACATCTTCAAGCAAGTCGGAAAGAACCTGTTCCAGAAAGGTCTGATAATTGGCGGCGGTCAAACGTTATGGTAAAAGGTACAGCCCGGCTAAGCAGTCGCCGACCAAACCCGCCGACACATTAACTGTGAAGCGATGTTGTGCCGCGTGGTGTCGCACACCGTGGGAGTTTTCTGGTGCCCACAAATGCTCATTGTGGTGATTGAATACGCCATCCCTAATGAATATGACCTCATCAGTGAACAACACGTAAGCTGGGAAATTCACATCTCGGCCACTTTGTTGTAGAACCACTGGGCGTAACGCTCACGTGCAGGATGGTCGTTTGGGGTGTAATAGCTGCACCCTTTGTAGATGAATGGCGTATAAGGACTCGGCGTTCAAAACACGCTGGACACTGCTACGAGACTTTCTTAAGTCCAAGGCAACGGTACGTATGCTGGCGCTTGGATTAGTCTCCGCGGCATCAAACACACGTTCTTCCCTAATGACCCAACGCGTCGATCGCGGCCTGCCCTCACTAGCCCTGCCACTTCTTAATGACCTGTACTCGCACAAATTTCGATGCACACGTGCAAACAAACAGTGGTGCGGTTGATGTCTGGCTGGGAAGCGTTCTCAATAAATGCGTGTAGCGGCTCGTCCATTGCACTCAACTATTCCATACACTAAGTGCATGTCTGCAAGCTCGCCGTTCGTATTCCGTTCCATGCTCCTCGTATGCTGGCTAGCGCTCGAGTGAGGAAATCCTCACTTTCCCCTCCAGTACTCGTGTAGAGTATCACCACGCGCCGTACTATGACGTTTGCGGTCATGGGTTGCTATGCAATTATTAATCCTTATAACGTGTCCCACGTCCCCTAGAGGTTTGTTGCAATATTTCTGAGACACGCTGTATACATACTTCATCCTTTGTAATTTTCTTCTTCTAAAGTTATTTATTGAAATTTCCATGTGATGTTATAATTTGTTTGACATCTCTATTTGGCTTGAACCATTTCTTATTATTTTGCGGTAAATACACATTATCTATTAATAATTTATAGCTGTCTCTCACTTGTTTCACATTCCCATCTATTTTGCTACCGCTGAGTCAGCATTATCATTATTCTTTTCTTGTATTTTTTATCAGTCTGTTTTATTGTTTCTCCATTTATTTAAGAGCTTTTGAATTGATGTATTAAACATCATAAACGCATTGTTTACCATCAGATCTTACGTCATTTCACCAAATATTACCTTCAGTGCTGGCGTATATACAGTGCGATAGCAATTACTCCATCCTAAAAGACATATCCTTTGTACGTTCTGCGATATCCTCTTAATACATGCTATTAATACTCTGTGACCCCATATAGTTGATCCATAGGTTAAAATTAGTACCAAATATTTAGTTTTCTTACGTTGTAGCCTGTTATCATTTGGTATTTTGGAGTTTGGTGCATGAAATGGCACTAAATCCGTAAAGACCATATGAATTGACACATGTATTCCACTCATGCTTAAGAACTTTCAGAGAGTAGTCGAAACATTGGCTACGGATCTTGTTTATTTACTTCCGGATTCTCTGAGGGATACAACCTCGGATATTTTCACGAGAAACTTTCAGAATAGATTATCGTAGACTCAATTCTAAAAAACCTCGAAATTACTTTTGATTACTTCTCTACTTCCCCTACATTCGTCTTGCTGGAGGAATACGTGAACTCTTTACCCGCTGTCCAATTTTGGAATACGTTCAGCTTGCTACCTGGTCGTATTGAAAAGCTGCTTCATTGAGTTAAGGTGTTATCTGTATTTTCAAAGAGACAGTGACGACTTTTTGGCTGTTGTGCTAAAAAATAATTATTTGCTAAAACAAATATTGTTTTTAAAAGTATTCAACACATTGTGCGTAATTGAGACGTACCTGTTCACTAATATGCAAGGTAGTCTTTAAATATCTCGAGACAAACTTCTAGGTTTCGCAAGTTCCTTTTGTGCTTTGATGTGTCGCGACGACTCGATGGTAAGAGGTCATTAACCTCCTGCTGCCCTCTGCACCATTGATGCCAGTTGGCAATGATCCCGTGGAACATGCGGGCTACGTTCTTGTTGTCATAGTTTGAATTGAGGAAAAGGGAAATCCAGATTCTAGGCACACGTTTTCTATGAGAGCAATTTATGAGTAACCACTGTTTCCTAATCCACTTTTCGTTGTTAAATTAGGGAGCGAAATCTCTTTTTCAGTATAATGAATTTGAGAAGAACCTCATTTACCAAAGATCCACTGGATGAAGGAGTTTTCTGAAATTCGTTCTTTAAAAATTATTTCTATTCGCAGGAATGACGTTGAAGGATGATTATGCTTCGAAGAAGGGTGAAACAATACTTTGCGAATAATTTAAAGATTTGATAATAATACAAAAGTTGGAAATTTTTCTTGAATTTTATATTTAATACAAATTTTGTTGGTATTTTAACTCATAGCTAACTTTTTTATTCTTGTATTAGAAGTATTAAATCCGCCTCTGCCTCAGGGCTTGTGATCGGCTTTGACGAGATGGTCCCTTCCTCGCTTCCAGAGAGTAAATTAGTTTATTGTCCTGCACTTGGTCATACGCAGTTTGTAACTGATTTATTGACGACAAATTTATTATTATTATTATTTACCGTGAAGTATTTGGGATTCTTGGGTACAAGATTGTTGCTGAATACCATTTTTCTGTGTTTACTTGATTTTTCGTGCCAGAGATGAGTGCATATTATAGCCTAGAATTAATTCTCCCATAGAATCTCTGTGTCGCCAGTTAGTTTCAGAAGGCTTTTGTCTCTGACTTTACGATATGAGGACCGTCTCTTATAGGACATCATGTCCTCGTTTCGCAATCTCCTCCCTCCCTTATTATTCATCTGTACAGATGCGTTCCACGTATTACCATGCGTATACCATCATGTGCAGTTGCCATCGCACTCACCTTCGTTATTTCTTGCTGCTTCGGTAGCGACGAGGCCTAACGGACGTCCAGGAAATGGATTATACAGTGAAACGTTTCTTTTATTAAGTTACTACTGGTTAATTTGACGACACAACGGACAGAATTGTGATAACTACGGTCAGACCAACCCAGGAACTCCTACTTCCTTCCACAAGGCCTGGTTTGAAATAGTGTATATTTATTATTTATTTATATTTTACAACATTGCATCGTCCTAAAAGATTAATTAAAATTACAATTCTTTGGAATCATAATGACAAAAAAAGATTATTTTTTACTTTCATAGTGCGTGAATGAAAATTAAAAAGAAGGCGTTCGGTGGTGTAGAGGACAGCTCCCCAGCGATCGAAGCAGGGTATCCAGTGCTCAATTACCAGTTCGCCGCCGTATTTATTTGACCATATTTATTTCACTCCTGCATGTGTAGGTACATGAAAGGAATGTATGTCTAAAGAACTGAATTGGCTGTGACATGTTATATTTAATTCATTTCATATATTTTTGTGCACGAGGATTTGGGCTTATTGACTTTTTTTTCTAACTATGCAAGTAGATAAAGCAAATTGAAAAGGGGATAGTTCAGTTGTTCAATGTTGAAAATAGCATCTGTCCGGAAAGTTTTAGTGAAGTTCTGAAGATTTGCTCCCTTGTATTTGAGGGCAGTCTACTGTTCTTTCCGTGTCTCCCAGAGAAAGTGAGGAAAATATGAAAGAAAAAGCAACAGAAAAAACAAGGCGTTTTTGGCTTATTACATGAAAACTGCAGTTTTTGAAGAAAATATGATTCTATAATATTTTTTTAAACTCCATATGTCGCGACGCGTCGTAGGTTTTTGTCAGATTTTTTTGCCGTTTAAAGCTCATTAAAATATGCTCCGGGAAATATTTGTCTGAAAATTTCGTAGAAGTATGGTTTTGGAGGCTTATTACGAATTTTAACTTTTTCATCTCGAAAGACTTCAAAAAATAGGGGGGAAACTGAAAAATAATAAAAATTCTTGTACTTGAGTTATTTGCTTATCACACGATCTGCGATCATTTCAAAGAAAGAAACTGTATTTAAAAATAAACCAGATTAAACTTCCTACAGCCTAGGTAAGTTTTATCTGCCAAACCAATACTTTTCCCGTTAGCACGTTATAAATTTATGCTCTAACCCTTTCCATAAAAAGTTCAATGAAAATTGAAACCTAAATCTTACTATCCTATTTTGGCAATTTGATCATTATTGGACTTGTTTGGATGACAAAGCTCAAATTCGTCATTAAAACTTCTCTTCAAGGTTTTTGAAGTTTTGAAAAAGAACTTCATAGGAGGTAGCAGGAAATAAACTATAGGAAATTTAGTCAAGTTAATTTTTGAATACCTTTTTTAATGTGCATCGTTCATGTTCATAAGTCACATCTTAAGGCACTAACCGAAGTGGATGACATTCCCACAAATATGTCCCTCATTTAGAAATACTATTAACAAACAAAAATATTTAAAAGAACAGGAAGTTGTAGGGATGAGAGGAAACAAAAACGTTGTCGACTTTCGGTTTCTCAACCTTGTGCGCGATCTCTATCAACTTCCAGTTTGCACAATATGCATAATTGTGCAAACGAGCTTCAAATTTTTTAATGCATGTGAATATCTCTCTCATGAATCTTCTGACACGAGACTACTCCGAATGTGGGACTCCCTTTTAAGTGATGACACCTGTGCTAGTTCCCATATGCGCCGTTCGCGTTCCATAGCATTGACGGTTATTATGCGATTTTTATATGATCTCTATTAAGGAGAAAGTATGTTGCAATTTCCTTCATGATTCTGAAGTTCTTTTGGTATTTTCGTTATAAATGAAATTTCTAATGTTACAACAGTTCTAATGTTGCAATAATCATTTATCCAGAAATATTTTCTTTTACAAAAAATACAAATGTCAAGAGAACAAGGATAAAAGAAATCTGTCTGTAGTAACCCTAATTTTTCTATTGTTTTGTTGTATTTCCACTATTTATCTCTTTAATATTGTTTAATTTGTTGTTTACTAGTTCGATTTCTTTATCTTCTATTTGATTAATCGTTATTGGTCGCTGTGTTTTTAGTTTCAAATTTCTTAGCGCTATAGTATCTTTCCAATAAAATGGTATTTTTACCGTGAAGTTAATTTGAAAATAATTGACAGCTTGAGCTATCTCTTACATCTTTACGGGGACACTCACAAATATGAGGGTATACACGAATCACGATGTATGAACGACCTTTTCAAACATGTTAGCAAAAATATGAGTATTTGCGCGTACAGTTTCATCGTATCGACCGCAAATAGCAGTAACTGGTTTCTTAGAATGTTGCGTATAAATAGTTGGAATTGCGTGAAAAGTCCTTCGACGCGCGCCGACACCGATTCCCTGCATTTTAGAACAACTCTTCGTCTCTCCTCACCTTGATCTCTCATTCCCTGCTCGTTCCCGATTCATCGGCCATGCCCCGTCGCCCATGCTGCCCATCCCCATGCCATTCATTCATTTTCTCTTCCCACTCATCCTGCATCCAGCGAGCTCCTCGAACTGAGACAGGGTCTCTCGCTCGCTCACTCGTCCGCGTTCAAATAAACACGTGAGGGCGCCTCGGGTGAACGCGCGTGAGAATCGCGGCCACTCGCTTAGACGCCCCTCTCCCTCCGACCGAGCGACCAAGGCGCATTCTTGAAATTGTTTGTCTCACCTCTTTCTAATTGGATGCGCGAGATGTGGTCGTTCTCTTTCATTCGCTGATTGGATTTTGAAAGATGTAAGCATAATTATGTTTCAAAATTCTAATTATGGAAGTTTTATTTAAGTATGTTTATTTATTTACGAGCCATCCCCCAAAGATACGAACATGAAAGTTGGAGCAAAGTGTAGAGCATATTTAACTATTTACATTAAACAGCATTTGCATGCAGCAAGAGGGAAAGTAGGAAAAAAAGTTAACGGATGGGTAATTGCAAGGTATGATTATGTATATTTATATATATTGTTACAATATTATTGGAATGTAAAAATTATTTTTATTGTAACAAGAAATTTCATATTTGTTCAATATTTCGAAAGTGAGTTCGATGTGTATCAAAGGCATGAAACTGCTCAAACAGTATCTGCGAAGAAGTCGTTATCAAAGACAGAGAAACGTTCACAGACAGTAAAAAATACAAAAAAAAATTGGTTGTGTGTTTTGAAAGCCATTCGGAGACATCTTAATTAATAACTTTTTGTCGAATGTCGTTGTATAGTTCAAAGCCGGGAATATTACAATTTAGTTGTTTCCAGCTCCTCCTTTAACCTGGTCACTTCACTACTCCAGTTTTAAGTTCCCCTTTCGAACTCCCTTAGTCCTGTCTAGACAAATTAGATTGATACAATTTTGTGTGTCTAGTGGAGCCCCTTTAATAATGTCATATTGCGTTTAATTAATGTGTTCCTTTCTTCGAGGTTAATGCAGAAGTTGATTGTCAAATTTGGCAGTGTGAGAACTCTCATATCGGAGCTGTTATAGTTTTGTGAAGCCAATTCTCCCCAATGCAGAAGTCTTCCTATAATTTTATGTGCAAAACGGTGAGGGTTTAGGTTGTATTCTCTCTAATTCAGGTAGACTGGACTGTTTTGATAAAAAAATATCATCAAAACCAGTGTGAGCATTGCATCCAAGATTTCTCACTTCACTACCCCTCTGGGTAAACTGTATATCATAATTCAGCGAACACTCAGGTTAATTGTAAAGAGATATAAAGAAATGAATATGAAGGATCTGGTAAGTACAAAAATTAAGGAATGTTATTTAATTAAATATTTTATTTATTTTATATACAAGCTAATGTTATGTCCCACATATAAAGAAAACATAGCACTCTTATAAAATGCGAACAAAAATATTACGATGAAAGTAAGTCTGCTCTTTTTATGCTTTGCGAAAGAAGTCTGCTGTCTTTATTATATTATTTTGGTGTGGTGACTAGATGTTAAATTATTTCGAGTGAAAGCAAATTAATTAGAATGATACTTACAATAATTTTCTGGGAGTGTTTCTTCATATCCTTTTTCCAAAAAACATTAAAAATGAAAGTGATAATTTATAGTATTTTATGTAGACTGTTTTTTTTTCCTTCTAAAAACCGTTTAACTGCTGTATGCCTTTAGAGGGGCTTAAGTAATCGATATATTGTAGAAGTGAAAGCTGTATGTGCTGCGCACGCGCTATCATGTTCAGGATCAGAGTGTTCATCATAAGATAGTAGTTTTGTACCCGCCCCAATTTGCTTCTGAAAATCTTCAGTTCTGTCCGTGCATGGGGAAAATATTGTAAAATTCTTAAAATTTCCATCTCAATTTCATTTTAAGTATTTTCAATCCTATATTACTTAAGAGTTCCCGAGTTTTACGTGGTTTTTAAGGTCTCGTATGTTAAGATTATTTTCTGCATAGTTATGTTCTAGCGTTAATAAACGTTAATAAGAAACGATTAAATTGACTTTTAGATGTACAAACTTGACTCGTTAACTCATGTCCTTAAACAGATCTAGTAAAAAAACATTCCAAGTAATAATTTTTAAGTCACCATTAAGTTATCACTCGATCATTCCATCTGCAATCACATCGAACTCTTATATTACTTTTTATTTGTTTTTTTTTCTTTAACTGAGCCGTGAACCCAGTTTTCCTTGCTGATAGTTTTCTCAGCCGGGGAATCAGAGGATAGGCATTCCTTCCTGTCATTTAAGAATCCCTATTTTAGAAATTTGTATAACATGAATGAGACATTGTCAAGAAGTTACATATTCTGCGATTTGTTATTAACGTTTTTCTTGTTCAATGTTTAACGTCATATACCTCAATTTAATTTTTTAACATTTTCATGTAACCATTAACACACAAAGGCGTTTCGGCTCTTGAAAATATTATTTGTTAGTTTTCATAGGAACTCTCAAATTTGTCAACATTCACTTAGCCTAGTAATTTTTGCACATTATCTATACAAGGAGAATTTCTACCTACACATTTTGCCTAATTGTATAATAAATGACAGAGAGGGCGTTATTTCTGTATTATTTCTCATCATACTTACTTACGTACTTCTTTTCGTAATCGTCAAATCTAGAAAATAATTCAAGTGACATTAAAAATTGACACAGAACTAAGACCGAAACGTGTTCGTGAACTTACTGATTTCTTTAGAGGAGTAGTTCAGAATTTTATCGGTATTTCAATATTATCTTTAATATTGTCACTTAAATTATTTATACCATGGTAGGAATTTTAAAAACATTGAATTTCTTATTAGCGTAATAATAGTTTATACTCAATATACATATTAACATCTGAATCTGCGTGATTTAATTCGATATTTAAAAATTCCTTTGATTTAAGAAGCGTTAAAGTAAAAACTTTTCTCTCTTTTTTTCTCGAACCCCAAAAGAAAACTACGAACAGATGTTTTCTTAGGCCTTGAATAACTTGTAGTTAGCAGTTCTACTCAGAGAGAGCAGTAGTGGCGGTCTCCGACAATGCTACCATCTGTAGCATATCAAAATCGCGTGTGTATCCTTACCTATCTACCTAATATTGCTTAAATAGTCATTTATAATTTTGTCAAAGGCTTCAATGGATACAATCTTTATTATTTCATTGAAATATTTTTATTCTTTTAGACTATATTTATTTTAATTTCCGTGCAGTACTGCAATGGATTCCAACATGCCGTGATCCTTGCAGTCGTTCTTCAAAATGGCAGGCGTATCGACCCATGTCAGTGAAATGGGTAAGGAATAGTGATGTTTTATACGATAATAGTGGAATTTACATTTTGTGAATCAGTGTATATATATCCCCTTATGATGTGATTATCAGAAGGTGATTCTAGTGTATTGTCTTGTGATTGATACCCTGTGAATGTCTGTGTTCTTTTGTGGCATATACGAGAGCTCTGTATCCAAGACATATTAGTGAGGTTTTGTATTGAGTTCGATAATATACTGATTTCGTGAATTTCACCATTTCTGGATATATTTCATTTCCACAGTTCGGTAAAGGTACTGGAATGTATATGGAGAGATTTATGTAATAATTAAGCCTACTTTGAGCGTCTTGGTTACCCCTGCCTATACGCATCCCCCCTGACGGCTGAGCGCAGCGGGGATGTCTAGACAGCAGGGGACAATATCGAACGGCCAGGTTTTCTCTTTTGGAAAAGGCGTGGTTTGTTTTAATTTCGATTTACGAAGAGGGAGGATACACAAAACATAATATATTACTGAGTTAAGCTATTTTTTCTTCAAACTGGTCTTGATATTAAAAGAGTGGCAACACAAAAAATATGTAAAACTAATATTTTATGCTTGTTAGAATTAATCTTGTGACATTTTTAAGGCTCGACCTGTATTAAATTCATTTTTATGAAAAACAAATATTTTATCCCTGGGAGTGTAACGATGATTTGATAAATGGAATCCAGTTTTTTAATGTAATTTCTTGGAACCCGGTAATTCACATACAAATATTTTTATCGTTCTTTCACCTGTATTTTCGTAAGTTTTATTGTTGTCCCGGGTATTGGCTCTCAGCCTACCTTATGTTTGCCAAGTCGTAATTAGTTCTGCCTGAAATTTTGGCCTTGCTTGATTCTTTTTGTTCTCTTTCCGAGCTTTTAGCTTTTTTTGTTTTATGATCTAAAGCATATTAAACAAATTAGTATTTTATATTATATTTCGTTGTATATGATTCGGAGGCGAAAACTCCGTATCTCGGGGATAATTTTTAAACTATGAGTACTGTGGGGTACAGTGGTATGTACAGCATTTCGGGATTGTTTTATGCGTCACTTGTTTTGAAAGATTTGAGACTTTAAAATTTTAATGATTTACCACCTGATTTTCTCCCATCCAAAGTGTAATTTTAGTACTTTTTGCCGTTTAGTTTCCTTTTGATGCTTTGATCTCGTATGTTTCCGTTGGATCCTGCTGATGATGGAATTCCGTATTAATTGCTCGCAATTTCCTATTGACCCCAAGTCTCCTATTGATTTTTTTCTTTTCACCTAATCTTAATTTTGACTTGTACTAGTATTCCAATTTAATATTTTGTGACGTGACGTGACGTGACGTGACGTGACGTGACGTGACGTGACGTGACGTGACTTCACTTTGCCCTCAAGTTGTTGATACGTCGTCATTATTGAAACATCATCACTGAATTATCAATGTTAACAAATTCATTACATATTTTAGTCAGAAATGTTACATTTTTACTTTTTTTTTCATTTATAATTTGTTGTGGATTTGGTGATTATGTTAAAAATGCTACATATTTTTTACATAAAATTAATTTAATGTTAATTTAAACCTCATGTAATGGAAAAATATATTTTTGTTTACAAATGAGTAAAACAGTATATTTCCTTCTGAACATATGTTTGTCGTTCAGTTTGTGTTAATTTGGTGCTTCTCTCGTAAGTTTGTTGGTAATTTAAAGTTTAAAAACACATTGTTGTAGTAAACACCCAGGCAAGTTAAGACAGTCCTTGTATGGTTGTATTATTGACATATTTTCTCAGTCCCAATTGCATAAGAATGATATCGGTTTCTAGATTGTAAAATTCTAGGTGAGGATGGTGTAAACATGTTTGATCTGCACTTTTGTAAAATGGAAATCATTGTTGGTATATTAGATACTATGATATCAGAAGTAGATTTGGAGAAGAATGTAGATCCTCATGATTTACTGTTACAATTTTCCCTAGGAAACAAGAAAGGCCACTGCACCATGTAGGGGATGAATCCACAGACCAGAATAACAACATCACAATGACAAGTGAAGACCTGCTCCAGCCAGGCCATGTGGTCAAAGAACGCTGGAAAGTGGTGAGTATTCTGATTATGAAGATAGTAATCTCCAACTAAATGTCTGTGATTTGTTAGGTGACTACTGTGTATTTATGTATTTAAGGTCCGAAAAATTGGAGGAGGTGGCTTCGGAGAGATATATGAAGGACTGGATTTGGTTACCAAAGAACAAGTGGCTCTTAAAGTTGAGTCAGCTAGACAACCAAAACAAGTTCTGAAAATGGAAGTTGCAGTTTTGAAAAAATTGCAAGGTTTTAAATGTTTAATTTTATTATTTTGTATTATACATAATTTGCTTCTTGTTAAAATAAAGTATTCTTTTTTGCATTATTATCATGCAAACGTTTGTAATGAATATTATTGTAAAATTTTCTTTTAGGCAAAGAGCATGTATGCCGTTTTATTGGATGTGGCCGTAATGACAGATTTAATTATGTTGTTATGCAACTACAAGGTAAAAATTTGGCAGAACTTAGGCGTGCTCAGCCACGGGGTGCCTTCTCACTTTCCACTACTTTGCGACTAGGCCTCCAAATATTAAAAGCCATTGATAGTATCCATCAAGTGGGCTTCCTGCATCGTGATATAAAACCTGTACGTAATTAATATTTTCAGTTTTATAGACTCTCGTGGAAATCTTCTGTATGTATTATTTTTCTGCAGTCCAACTTTTCGGTTGGTCGACTGCCACATAACTGCCGTAAAGTGTACATGTTGGACTTTGGTTTGGCTCGCCAATATACTACAGCCACCGGAGAAGTACGGGCCCCTAGAGCAGCTGCAGGTTTCAGAGGCACTGTGCGATATGCTTCCATAAATGCTCACAAAAACAAGGTAATTATTTTGTTCATTAGGTCACATTTTTAATGATATTTTTTCACGTTTATTTGTATGAACAATTAACAATTTAATAATATTATTAATTTAATGTTACTAATAAACATCAATAAGAAGAGTTTGTTAGTAGGTTATGATTATGCAATTTTCATTCTCTCATCTCTGTTCTAGATCATTCATTTTTATTTTTTGTTTCTTACTTTGTCCTGAATGTTTTTCCTTTTGTGTAATACAATTAACTGTCATTTTAATGAGATACTTGGAATGTATTTGAGGGAATATTTAAAATAAAATATTATTCAGCTCCCTCAAATCATTCACTTTTATTTATAAAAGAAGGAAATAACAGTGAAATTAATTTTTATTTGATTTTAAATGTATTTATCATTAGGTCATTTTTTTATAATATAATTTCACGTAAGATAATGTAAAAATTTCTGTTTTGTTCACAAAGGAAATGGGACGGCACGATGACTTGTGGTCTCTTTTCTATATGCTTGTTGAATTTGTCAATGGGCAATTACCTTGGAGAAAAATTAAAGATAAAGAACAGGTTTGTATTGCATTCATTTATTTCTTTAAATATTGAACTGAAATTTAAAACAAAATTTGTGTATAGTCATCTATAAAATTAGAATTCTCCTGTTTAATTGTTTGTAACTTTCAAACAAATGACTCAGAATCTGATTTGTTTTTATTTTTTTTATTTTGATAATCTTTATTGTTCATGCTTTACTGAATCCTTTCACTGAAGTTGTAATGAGCCTTAAGCATGAGGAAAGAAAGTTTGTTTTCTTCTTACTAATATATTTTTTACATGTTTATTAGAAAAAACAAATGTGGTATGAATAAAGTTGTTGATGCTGCTTCTTAATTCCAGGTAGGGCTTATGAAAGAAAAATATGATCACAGACTGCTGCTCAAACATTTACCATCGGATTTGCGGCAATTTTTGGATCATATTCAGTCATTAGAGTATGCTGACAAACCTGATTATGCAGTGAGTTGTCTCATATATTTTACTCTATAAATGGAGACTAACTGTATTGTCTTAATTACTAATATGTGTGAAAATCTTAAGATTTTGCCAAGAGTTGTTTCATGAAACTTTTTCTGAAATGAGTAATATGATAAACAAGACAAAAAACATTTTAAAAACCCAATGCCTTCCTAGTATATTTTCAGTTTTATATATAGTATAGTTTCAGTTTTATATTTTATCACTTCTTTTTACTTTGTTGATCTTATTTTTCTTATACTTTTGTCACAAATTGCAAAAGAATAAATATAAGCCTATTGTGGTAGGACTTATGTTTTTCTACAATCTGAGAGCACCTGAAGTTCTTAGACTTGTTTAATGGTATTTGTTAACTGACTTGGTGTATATTGTATGCTTGTGTGTGTACGATCCTTAATGTTGAATGTTCACCTCTTAATACTTATTGTGCTCTATAAATAATGAGAACATCATGAAGAAAAGTAGTGTGTATTAGCACAAACTCAATTGTTGTTCTAGGACTTGAACTTCCAAACTTTCTCTTTAACAACAATTAGATAAACCCCTTTTATTAATACAAATACAAAATGTTTTTGTATCTTTCACTGATATGAATCCCGGGCTTGATTAAATCATGAACTCTGTTAAATCATTAGAATAATGTAATTGACATAAATTTTGTTGAAAATCATTATTTAAAGTTATATAAGAATGTGATTTGTTTGAAATACAAAATTTAAATATATTTAGCAAGATTGAATTATTCATTTGACATGTATATTTCACTGAACCTTATTTCTGCATGTAACCTGGCAAGTGGTAGAGTATACCCACCATGTAATTCTGATATTTTTTGTTTTCTACCACATGGAGTTCTACTACATTTCATTGTTTACTGATGATACTAAACTATGTACAGCTATTTCTTATTATCAAGATTGCCTTTTTCTTCTGAATGATATCAAGGGTTGAAATGAACGGGCTTTTATGTAATGTTTGTTGGTGTTTCATTAATGTTTGTAAGATTTCCCTTTGGCAAATCTATGAATATTATTGCAAATAAACATACAAATATCAGCATCTTGTAACTGTTGATTAGGTATTATTCTTGATTCACAACTATAATTCCATTTTCATTTAGAATATATTTAACTTAAGTTAACAAAGGGAACTAATTTTGTATAAAGATTTACGAAGAAATTTTCTGCACCTAAGTCTTCTTTTAGGTGTCTTTATTACTTGTTTGTATATCCTATATTTTCGGATGTGGAGTTATATGGAGGCCATCGATAAAGTATATGAAACAGGAAATAGCAAAACTCAAAAATAGGTTTCTCAGATATACTACACTAAAAGTGTGTATACTTATGATTTCTGTTAACCATGATTATAGTAAGATTCAGCTGCTCCTTGGTATCCTACTATAGAATCCGCCATGAAAAAAAAAGTCATTAATTTTCATTTAGAATAATTACTTTTGAAACGTAATGTCCAGAAATTCTTGAGAAATTTATTTTTTATGTACCATCACATTCCTTGAGATTGAATGATCAGTACTTTTATTTTAAAAATGATCAACTAAATGCCATGTTGAAATCTCCTAAAACAAGACTAAAAAACTTGTAATAGACATTATAGTTTGTTAGATATCAATAATTCCAGTTTACCTAATACTGAAGTTCACTCGAAAATTATATGTCATGAATAATTGAAAATGTCAACTGCAACAAATCATTACTTAGTCATTTTGTATCATATATAATTTGTCTATAGTACTGTATTTTATACTCGAGTAAATTTTTCCCATTGAGTGTGTTATATATACTTAATTAATATATAGAGACCCTATTCTATTTTCTTTATTTTTACTTAGTTAGCTCAAACTTTTTCATTCATTCTGTAGTTTTTCCAGTACTTTAACTCATCTGTTTCAAATTACCTACTATTGACACAAAATTTTTCATGTACTTTGCCATGATAGATTTTTCATGAAGTTTATGCGTTGTCATACCAAACTCAATTCAATTATCATAAATTAATCAATCTAATCTTTCATTAGTGAATTAGTTTATTAGTCCCAACATGATCATATAATTTTTTACAAAAATATTTGTTTGTTTTATTAATTAATTTCATTATTTTACGGGAAGATTATAACGCAATGGATAAGTTGGGTATCACAGACATTTTATTACCCGTATCAAATTAAATTAACAGAATTGATAAATAATTTAAATTTACAAAAACTACAGAATTGATGAAAAAGTTAGGTAACTAAAATTAAAGAAAATAGAATATTGTCTCTGTATAATGAGAACTTAAAGGAAAAAGTAGTTATCATTTAAGGAATTCCATGAAATGAAATCTTCACAATATAAGAAATAAATAAATTAAATTATATTTTTCCTTACACCTTTATTTACCTTACACCTTACACTGAGCTTTTACCTGTCAATCAGAAATATGTTTTCAGGAGTCCTTACTCACATTGTCAGCCAAGCTCTGAATGTCTACTATTTTGAAAACCTGGTAGTGGATTAATTTACTGCCCAAACAAATTTTTCTCTTAAAAATTTACCCTAATTGTTAAATTTGAGATACCTATGGAGAAAAAATTTATTGTTTGGTTCATCCAACCACCCCAGGTTGTTAGAATAGCGGAGTCATGCTTGGTCGATGATGGGAGTAATGGGCCCTGATAGATGCTCCTGGCTGGAAGGTAAATATTAGTAGACACATGTAAAAACATTATTTAATATATTATAGTTGTTTACTGTTAATAGTTCTATTGTTTTATATTGTCCTAACTTAATATATTTATATTTGTCCGAAGTTAGGTAACATAAAACCAATCATTAAATAAACAAATGGACTGAATGGATGTTACTGATAAGTTTTGCTTTCTTTGAACACAATTTTATTTTAATGGTGAATGAAAGTAGTGGATTGAATGAAAATTTCATGAAATATGTTTGAGCTTCCCAATTGTAATTTTGGTACTTGCAAATAAACTGTAGTTGTTCCAAGTTTTCTAACATAAAATTCTATAGTTTCAATCAAATATGAAGGTCCTACTAAACTTAAGTAGGAGTCATATGAGGAAAGTTGTAGAACTTCTACCAGGCAATGATACCCTACGGAGACTTTTACACATTATGGGGATCAGTCAGGATTAATGTGTACGAGATGCAGCATGGAGGAGGAAACCTCTGTGCATGTACTATATTTGTGCAAAGCTTTTGCCCAAATTAAATATCATTACCTAGGTTTATTTTTCCCAAACCTACAGGATATAAGGAAGGCTAAGATCCTCTCCTTGGTGTCCTTGAGTGAGACCCTGGGGTTGGAGTAAACCTAACAATACTAAGGGGTGCAAAGGGTCTTTTAGGCTCTGTTTATAACAGTGCCCACTTAATTCCCAATCTAGTTTAATTTCAAACAAAAATATTAACCTGTGTATCTCCATGGAGATAGCTGTGGTTTGGTTTTCAAATTATGGCCTTTGGTTTTCTTTTCAAGCTAATGTCCATGTAGTAGGCCATTATGAAGCATCCCATTAGCTTCCAATCCAGAATTAGCAGTTGAACAGAATAGGATTCACATTTGTGCACTTGAAAAGGAGATATAAAATAAATTAGGAGTAATTAATGCTATATAAAAATCTCCAATTTTTTATGTTGTCATTATCCTACCTCTTTTTATTAATTATGTCTGTGATATATTTTCAGATGCTTATAGGTTTGTTTGAACGATGTATGAAGCGTCGTGGAGTTAAAGAATCTGATCCTTATGATTGGGAGAAAGTAACTGTGCCAGATAATGCTATACCAAGTGTACCTACCACTACACCTGCTATTCTTACTAGGCCTGCCTTGGGAGCCACACGAATTACAGATAATATGTTGGAAGACAACCTTATTACTAGTCTAGATAACAACCAAGAAAACATTGAGCCTGATAATAGGCGTGAATTAGAGGTGAGTTTCTTATACTGTGTACGTTAGTAAGAACATTATAATTTGTTTTTATGGAATTGAAATATTTGTAATGACTATTTGCAGGCACAGTTGGATTATGAAACAGTTTGTCGAAGAAGGCGGCACTTACATCAAGATATGACATCTCCTCTGGTTACAGACACCAATAGGGAACGTGATAAGTTAGTTATTGACAAGAATTGCAATGCTACTCTTGCTGCCACTCAACCTACAAACCAGACCACAGATCTCAATTTACATCAGGGTACGCTCAATATTCAATTTTTATAATCTTCTGGATAATTCTGAATACTAAGATTAAATCTTCTTAGGAGCATTAAATCAATATGAGGTAATAGTAGTATGTGTTGGAATATATTTTGAACCACATTTTGCCCTTAATTAATCAATATCAAAGGAAACTATTAATTCAGTTTCTGATATACCAGATGCTCGCAAAACCTCACATCAACAAATTGGCTGTGTTTCAGATTACAATGAAAAAGTACTTAATTTATATACCCTCAAAGCAGGGGTCTAAGGGATTATATGTTCAAGATTATACCTGATAATCTTTCATGTGGACAGAGGAGCTCTTTTAATTATGGTATACATCCCTACCACACATCCTTCACATACCTGAAATATTTCCTTTTTGGTATGAATAGTACTTGCAGTATCCTCAAATGGATAACTGTGCTCATGTCTAGCTTAAAAAGAAGATGCTTCATTGGCGAAGCTGTTTTAGTAAGTGAAGAAATTGAGAAGTGATTTGAATTTTAAGTGAAAATTCTTAGTATTTCAGATTGACTCTGCTCTTCATGATTATCCTTGTGAATAAAGTATTACAATTTTGCTGTAGTCTCATAAGTTAACTTGGAAGTGATAGTTCATATTTTAAATATCTTTTGAGAACAGCTGATATGGGCATAACCAAAAGGAATGCAAGGATTATTTGTATGAAACTCCTTGTTACTTTCCAAATCTTAACCCCGTCACAGTTTGTTTGTATTTTGAGATTTGAATTTGTGGCCACATGAGTATTGCTTTCTATATTATGAATGTTCTTAGTTTTTTAAATTGTCATATGTTTATAACTATCTTTGTTATTATGATAGCAAAAAAACAAAATTTCCTGTGTAATATAAGATTTTTCTCTTTTAAAGTAGTTGTTTTTAATTTGATCTAAGGAATTGTAAAGAATTAATGTGATTTATTGGATGATTTCAGGTTCACCCAAAAAGCAAGTTCCTCAACGCCGTGCTGTTTCAATGGCTGGTGTAGATCCTGTTCCTGAGAAGTCAATTGCTCCTGTAACAGACAAAGGCATAGACTATGAGGGAGATGCAGTAATGGCATCAGCCCGTAGTAATTCTGATACGCAACAGCAACAACACAAGAAATCAGTGACTCCTATTAGTACTCAGATGTTGAACCAGAACCAGAACTCATCTCGTAAAGGTGGTGCAACTTTTGGCCGTTTGCGTGTTGTAACTGCCCCAGCTACATGTGTGCAAGATCTTGGCAAGGCAGTCGAATTGGACAGGGGTGATGGTGATGGTGTTACCGATGAAGACAAGATTGCACAGCATGATCCAAACAACCCACTGGCATTGCAAAGTTCTGAACTTCCAAGTCCACGCATAAGAGAAGCCACCACTGAACCTGATGGCTCTTACTATTCATACGAGGCAACGAAAGCAGGTGGGTGGCCTTACAGAACATTATCTACTTTGCAAACTCTAAATCTGTATAAATTTTGTAGTGAAAGAAAAAGTGTTTTGTATTTTGAATTTTTGTATTGTAAATATTTTTTTATTTATATGTTAATTGTGAATGAATTTCTTCTTTGCAAGTTGCTTGTGAGTTTTCTTTTACTTTCATCATATGACCTCTCGTGCTCAGTTATAAACATCTCTTGTTCCAGAATCAATTTTTAATCTGTTCTTCTAAGTATTATTATGTATGTTTTAAATATTAATAAAGACTCGACATTTGGACTATGTCTTTATGTTTTAGTATTATTTAAAATTTGTAAATTAAAGGTATACTGGTGATCGATGCTGTTTGCTTGAGAGCAAATACAACATCAAGAGAAGATGCAAGAAAACGAAGCTGTGATGAATCTTGCCAAGCAACAAAGGATTTAGATGGAGTCAGATGACAGATAGGCTTAAATATAGCTTGATTTTAGGTGTGAAGAACTAATATTAATGGTGCTGGAATTTCCAATTTGTAGGAAACATTTACTAAGAGCTCTGAACTTAGTTAAATTAAAATTTTAAATTCTTGAGAAATGTATTGTTAGATCTGCTCTGCGTCAATATCAAAGTAATTTTTCATCTTGGTAGTTTTTCAAGAGTGCTCAAGAGTGGTATGTAAAATACAACAGGAGAAGTCTCATCAAGTTTTGTTGTTATACAGTTATAACACCCATTTTTACTCGTGAGAGTAGATACCATCTTTGTACTTACCATAACCATGTTAGTTACTTCATTTATTTTGTAGGAATGCTTGGATCATCCCCAGTAACAGATCAGCGTGAGCCTTTGAAAGAACGAACAAAAGAACACAGAGTACGACGTTTTCACTCATCAGGTGGGTCATCTGGACGACCTGGAATGTGCAAGACCAACAACCGTGATACTTCTATTACACAGTTTGCGGTTATTGATGATGACAATGTATCTGCCCTTCAGCAAGTTACCAGAGGGGGAGGAGGTATGAATTAATCCTTTTTCAATTGCTTTGCTTATTGATTAGAATTGTAACAAACTTCATTAAATATTAGTGACTAAGAAAAAATGTCTTGGTGACTTTGTCCCCATTAAGTATAATCAACCGGTGTATTTTTGTGATGCAGACCAGTTAATAGCCTTGGTTTCATGAAATATATATTGTGAAAAATAGGAAGTAACTTGAATAAACTGGGAAAAATGGAGAAAGTTGACCTTGCAACCATCTTAATTCACATAAGACATCAATATGTCAGAATCTTGACAATCAATCTGGTAGTAAACCTCCAAATGTTTTACTTGCAAGTACTTCAGTAGTGAAGTTTCTATTATAAAAATGCACTACACTTCATATTTTACATTACAATACATTGTCATTATATTACATTACAACACTGTCACTGTATTACATTATTTTTATTAAAGAGTTGAAACACTCATTTATGTTATGTTACACTGTTCTACCTTAACTCCCTATTTATTGCGATAGCTTACATTTTTATTCCAAAGAACTTGAGCAAGTTTTTGTGCACAATGTTTTGATGAGCTGGTATTTGAGATTATACATTCATTTCTTTTCTTGACAGGTCTCACTTTGGCCTCTCAGTGGAAATCCCAGTTTGATGATTCTGAAGAAACTGACAATGAGTGGAAAGGCGAAAATTTGCAGAGCCCTGAACATCGACATAATTTAACATCTCAAGTAATTTATACCATTATTTCTAGTACTTAGTAAGAATCAATAGTTGTATTCTTTCGAATAGGAGTAATGTTTGCTTGCAGCAGCAGCAGGCGCCGTTGTTTCCATGTGTGGAATCCGTGCACCCTGGTACTGTGACCTCCGTAGCTTCTTCAGTTGCTGACAAACCCAACCCTGTGGTTGTCTGTGATCAAGTCACCCAGCCTCAACAAGGGACTCTTGTTTTGGCATCTCCCTCTCCAGTTCCTCCTGCTACTCGTGCAGTGGGCCCTCCGGAGTTATCACGGATTAGTGAGGACTCGCGGCAAGAGAGACAGAGCCACCAACACAGCCCTCAGGTAGATGAGGTGTCGAGCTCTCTCTCTCTGTGTTGTATGTTAATGTGATTCAATAGCTTGCCACGCTCCAACACACATAAATGTTTTCTTTGTAGTCAATGTAAGAAGTTTTGTGCAATGAAATGAAATTGCTTTTGTTTCTGTTTTATCTTAAAACAGATTTGCTTTTTGAACATAGGTATTTTTTTCTAGTCAATAATAATAAAAATCTGTGATATCCCATTGTCTGAGGAAAGTTGATTAGATGTAAATAACTTTTGATACTTTCCTTTTTGTTTTTTCATACACACACCAGAGTTTGAAGTCTCTGACTATGACTCTTATTTTTCCATACTTATTTCTTTCAGTCTTGCGGTGATCAATGTCAGCTTGCCTTTTCTGCTGTTTTCTTCTGTAGCTGTTAAAATTCAGGTGCTTGAACACATTCTATGTGTGTGTGTGACGTGCCAACTTTTCTTTGTAGCAGTTTCAAAATTGCCCTCCCATGTATTACTTTGTTAATCCTAAATTTAAATGTCATGTTGTTTTGAGACCAAGACCGTGAGACAATAAATGTTTGTTTTCCTTGAGTGAGCATGGTCTTTTAAAAGCTTTGTATTGTTGGTGGATATATTCTGAAAACTTTATATTTCTTAGAGCTATTTGGACTGGAAGCATTTAATCCCACTGATGTAAATTGTCGTAGGCACACGATGAGACCTTACCTGGAGCTGATAACAGTAGCAATGGGCAACAGAAAGCAGCAGCAGCTGCCCCTACTTCCCTACCTCCGCCTCCTCGCTGTTTGAACATTGCTGGCATTGAAAACTTTGTTGATCTGCAGGCAGTGCTACCAAGAGCCTGGAGTTTACCTCAACTCTCTGGACACATAAGGTCTGTGTCAGCGATCTGCACAGCTGAGACACTTGACCTGGGCATTTTTGTAAACGAATGAAGCACATTTTTCATGTGATAGATGTATCTAAAATGAAATCAAATTAGTCTTGAAAAGTAACTTGACTAAGCACTCAATAATTAAACATTTCATTTTTTAAAAATCTTTTTCATTGTTTTTGCATAATGTGGTGTTATTGTGTGAATTCATTTGTGGAAAAAGTTACCCCCGTATGATTTAATGTTGCATTTCTTATTTCTTGAATACACATTATAGTGAAAGAGTATTTACTTGTTTTCTGAAAATACTTTTGCCCAGTCATGTTTGTCGGAGACAAACATTTGAATCTTGTGTTGTTGAGGTTAATTTTATTTACTTCAGTTCCATTAAAATTTCATTTCTATATTGACCAATTACTTAAACATTGAAATAAACTGAAAATCACTAAATGTACATCCTTAAACAATGAAACAAAGTTTATCTGGGGATTCATCAAGTACAAACACAACTAAATATCTACTTGAAATAATTTGATTGGAAATTTTCTTTTAACTATGCAATGTTGTTCACCCTTTAAAAGATTTTATTAGAAATTATGAAGTAATATCTATTGCACTTCACTGTAATTAGAAATTATGAAGTAATATCTATTGCACTTCACTGTAAATCGGATGCTATTTGGTCAAATATTTTGTTGTGTATCTTAACCTTTCTTTTTCTAGTTAATAAGTTTTGAAAATTTGATATCGGTTATTTGGAAACAGGAGTAATGAATTATTTGGTTGTGTTGGATATTTGAGTTGGCTAGGACTGATAATTGTGAAGTTAAAAATTTTAGAAAAACCTACTGCTTTGTCATTATAATTAAGATTAAATATCATTATTGTATTGTAGATACATTGGCAGAAAATCAATGAGTTATGAAACTTCCATTTTTCATAAATTTTCAACATAAGCGATGCCCAGGAGAATTAAATGGTGCTATTTATTTGTTCTTATAATCTATTTTATACCTATTTGTTATGAAAATCCTTTGTAATTCGTATTTGCATAAAGTCATGTAAAGACTGATGATGTATTCCCAACTCTGCTTTGTGTTCTTAATTATTATTTCTTGTTGTGTATTTTATTTCATTATTTATTTTCTGGAATCCTAATGAGATTAGTTGCTAGTTATTTCCTAATACAGAGAATTGTTTTTATTTTCAATTCTTGGCATCTTGTTATGTTTTGTATTATTATTGTATTATTACTTTTGTATAGAGGAATTTTGTACTCTTTTAAGTTTTTGTTACATTAAATATTAAAATTTCAATTAAATTTTGATTTTGACTCAATTAATCTATGATATGATAGAAAATTATAACCTTTATCACTTAACACTATAAGTTTTTTAAATATATTATTTCTTTAATTTCATCATTATTATTTACTAATTTTAATCTTTATGGTCTGGTTTGTAGACCCACACTTGAACCTCCACTTCTACAACAAGCAGCATTTGATGAACTTGTGTATGAAGTAGATGTAATGAGAAATATAGCACTCCGAAGAACCCAGGATGAGAAAGGGAGGGAAGATAAAGAAAAAGAGAGACGTTGTAGCTTACCTGTAAGAAATTATTTTTTACTTGAACTATTAATTTTACTATCTCTTTTGAATAATGTACAAAAATGACATCAGGGGAATTCAATTTTTTTTTATTCACTATTTTTCCAGACCATGGCTTTGAATTCCTGTTCAACAACAATAAAAGATAATAGCCCCTCCAACAAGCTTGAAGAAAAGTCAAAAGTTACTCTAAAAAATAACGTTTTGAGATTAGAACCTTGTTCAAAAGCTCCAGATGACGATGATGAGGAAGAAGAGGTAGGAAACATGGAACCAGTCGCAGGTCGACTAGAGATTCGTGTGTTAGATCGTGCAGAAGGTTCTGCTGTAGTTGAGACTCATAACAACAACCTGACTGTGCCTGTAGTTGCTACTGTTTCATCTGTACAAAATTCTGATGTGAGTAATACTGTTACCAAAACCAGTTCAGTTTATAGAGGAAAACGAGAGCAGGGTTATCCTCAGTCCCAAGTTAGTGAAGTTGAAGAAGAGAAAGGTGTTTTGGAAAACAATGCATTGGAGACAAAGGGTAAAGTGACTAAGAAAGAAGAAATGAACAGCTTAGCCAAATTAGAATCTTTGAAAAGTGCTGTGGTATCCTGTGCAGCTGCTAATGGAAATGATGGAAGCAGTCCTGTGAGTCCTGGCATTGGTCAGGAAGATCCATCGGTGTACTTCGATGCCACCGATCATGCTGCTACTGCTACTGCTACTGCTACTGCTACTGCCATGGCTGTTACAGCACACATTGCTGCAGTATCTGTTGGTGGTGAAGCTGTCAATGGTCCACAGGATTTGTCTGCTATCAGTGCACTTGGAGAAGATTCTCAAGAAAAGGTTTCTGTTGTATTGATAACCTCTCTTACTATTTTATGTTTTTGTTGTTACAAGTAGGGAATTCTGCTCATTTGTTATTTCTTTACTTTTGAGATTAATACCTCCTTGGAGTTCAAAAGTAAATTCATTATTTGTTTTTCAGTTCAATATATGTTGATTCAATTATTGGTTATTTGTAAGTGCTTGATAATTATGTTCAAATTAAATTGTTACTATATGTAAATGAGTCAACATACACATATCTTAAAATTGCTCTTAAGAATAAGCTTAGTTTGGTTTCTTACACACTTCGAATATTTGAAAATAGTTATCTTGCGAAACTAAATGTTTGTTCCTACACTTGCCAGTTATAAAGCAATGATAATTACATTTTATTGTATATGATCTGCAGATGACTTATTTTATGCTGCAATTGTTAAAAAGACAATTTGTTACATTGTATATTAATACTGCGTTATATTAACACAATAATTGTTAGTTATACGTATTGGCCTGAATATAGAGCAACTTTTCTTCTCTCAAAATCAATATCTCCGAAAGTTGTATTCACACTATGTTCAAGCACTTCAACATAGTGCAACAATATGTATAGCAGCAATAAACTTGGTATTGTGTGCCTCAACAAGCATTTAAGCATGTTTGTTTGTAATCGCTAATCGAGAATTCATGGTTTCTGAGGTTCTGAGTTGTTGTCTCGCTGCAGTCATCTTTCACGCACATGTTGCAATTATCATTTCTGAACATTTATGCATTATTTGTTTCATGATAGCTAGAGATAATATTGACCATATTGAAATAAAGCTTTGAATAAAAAAGGCTTTAATTGTTCATGAGTTAGAAGGAAAATTGTAACTTAAAAGAATAAAATAAAATGGGTATTTCCTCTTTCCTTCAAAATACTTGGGATTTTACTACATTCGGGGTTGTATTATATTCGAGCCAATATGGAAGTTCTGAAACACTTTTAAAATAAATTGTTAAATGATTTTGATGAATAATATTTGAACACAATGACCTTAAAAAGCTAATTGCATTTATTCACCCTAAACAATTATTGATCAGCAGAATTCTTACCGTTTTTGAAATAACTTCATCACAGCAAAAAAAATTCCAAAAACTTTTTGTGAATGTTACATCTCAGACTGAACTCAGTTGAAGGCATAATTTCCTCATTCTGTGTAATATTGTGAATAGCGGCCATAACCAAACCGAAATAAAATTTATGTGAAAATGTTTTCCAAGAATCAACATACAAAAAGAGCTTTCTTTTTCTAAAAAGAACTTATTTAAAAAAAGCAAAATTAGCAGGACCATTCAAAACCACACATATATGAGAGGAAATATGATGTTGATAAATATTCAGACTTGAAGTTTAAGAAATGAAAAAACGAGGAAGGGGATTTATCCACCTCCAGAACTGTGGTGTGAGATACCACTCTCAACTATGTTATTTTGAGTAATTTTTTCAGAAACAATCATTTAAAGTTTTGTGCATGGATATCATTTTCATAACACTTTTATTTATTTTACTTGGTTGTAAATGTGGTTCAACGTAATGTCCTCATCTGTATTTGAAACACTTTTATAAGCAATGAATCTTATGAATTTATTTTGAATGGATTCCAGTTTTCGGACATAACATTTTTTGGTCAATTATTTGGTCTCTCATCATATAAATTGACCCATACAATAAATAGGTGAAATTAAAGATTTGTAGATTGCAATAATAGGTTTAATATTTATAAACTCTTTGGTAGAGCGAATAATAAACCCCCAACATATTAAATGCTTTGGAGATCATTGCATTTATATGCAGGTTGCACTCAAAACTGTCCAGAACTAATGCCTAGATCCTTAATGGTACTGACTGCTTTAAGTCTTTGGTTATTCATCATATAATTAAAACAAAATTTATTAACCTTACTTCTACAGAAAGAGACTACAGTTTGCATTTTCTATAGTTTAATTGTAGTTGATTTAGACAAGACCATTCATAGATCGTATCCAAATCCTTTCGTAAGCAAACTTACTTTTGTGAGAAATTTCTCATGAAATCTGTTAATTTCAAAAAATATCTTGGTGTCATCAGCATATATCTGTATTTTAGCAACTTAGAGCTTTTCTACAACACCACTAATAAATAGTGTAAACAATACCTAAGTACAACCAGTCAGAACGCATAAGCTTACAATTAAAGTATATGAGAGGTTACCTTTTATTCTTACTGTCAACTCATTAGTAGAAAGAAATGATGTCCACTTTAGAGTACTGCTTTTAATGCCAAAGTTTTTTAAAATTTATATAACAGGATATGGTGATTTGCTAAATCAAATGCATTTGAATATATATTGAATACTTTTTTTCCATTTAATTTTAGTTTTGCTTTTCTGTGTTGATGTGTATGAGCAGATACAATTTATCATGTTGATAAATTAATAATAAATTTACTCTAAATTATTTCACAAAATTTCTATGTAATTTATTTTGAATCATTTAAAATTTGTTCAGGAAGTTTTCATTTGATTTTTGAAGTACATTTGTAGTAAGCATTTAAGAGGTTTATACAGAAAATATCTTATTAATTTGAGACATATATTCCTTCCATTAAAAAGATATGTTTAAAAACGTGAGGAATGTGTGTGGCCAACAAAACTGAAGCAATATTTTTTTAGGGGCTCTGTAATTGGTATCTGAAATATTTTTTCTACAGTATTTTTCAATGTTTTATTGTAAAAAAAAGCAAACAAAAAAACTTCAGTTGGTGAATAAATTTAATTTTTGAGAAAATGCTTTATAAATACCTCTTTTAGCAATTGAGACATCTGTACCTAAATCTAAATTGAGTTTTTACTTTTTATGAATGATTGGTAGATCCACTTCAAAATACTTTTTGACATACTCGTAAGAAAAATGTTTTCAAGTTGAAATTTTAATTTTTGATTCTTCTAATTATTTTTAAGTTTAAGAGCATCAATTATTCAATTTCATCACTTACACATTCATTCTCCACATAATCCATATATGATAAACTTTACACAACTTTGCTACCTTCTATCTATGGATAGACTTGAAACAAGTTAATGGAGAATCATCAGAGAACAACTAAATGGGTGAAAATTAAGAGCAGATGAAATACAGTCTCATCCCATTAAGAACTTTACTTTGCTCAATATTTTGTATGATCTCTGCTCTTGTATGTAAACTTATTTAATTTAAAATTCATTTCATTCTGTCTCTTTTGCATTTTATTGAGGTCTGAATCAATTAATTTCAGTCCAAAAAAGTTACTGTATTGAGTAGGTGACTAGTATTCTGTACAGAAATGTTTTACAATAAGTGTTGGTGCCCTTTCCATTGATATTGTATTTTTAGTCTGGAATAAGGAATTCTAGCCTGTTGCTCTTGTCCTTGCAGGAAGTTTCACGACGGCACTCCACCTGTTTGTCTCCTGTGATGGAGTCAGAGGAAAGGAACAAAAAAATTATACCCATTGGAACAAAGAGTAAAATCCCTGTGCCTGTGAGAAATCCTCGATGCGGCTTTGTGGAAATGGATAACAGGTAAATTACACTGCGTGTTTGCTTTTATCATAGTTGTTAGGTTTCCTTATTGCATGCAGGGTGAGGTAAGGGGAATTATTCTATTAATTGTTATTCAGGCCAGTAAGATATACTCTTTTGAATGTTATACTTACTTTTGTTTGAAATTCAAAGAAGACATAATTCCTGAGGAAACTAATTATTAAGCAGTTTTTCCCTTTCATTTTAGTGAAGACAGTTGTATTTTTCATAGGATTGTTTTAAAATTCACAAGAAACAATTATCAACTTTATAGTTGCCAGAACTTAAAGCCCAGAAGTATTAAATTTTGTATATCAAAAGTTAAGTATTGTATTTTGAAAATTAGGAAATTGATATTGCTGTAGAATGAGGAAAAAATATTTTGTGATTTTCTACTATATATTAAAACCCACAGATTTAATGAAGTGGAGACTATGAGGCTCCTGTTCGTAGAGTACTTCTGGCTCAATGGGCTTTGTTCGAATCCAGAATTAGTACAGAGAGGTTTCCTTCTTCCTCAATTTTGAATCTTGTTTCCAAGCAAACACTAGCTGCTGTGTACTGATGTATGTCAAATGCCTGAGCATCATTCTGACTGCATCATTTCTTCCTTGAACCCTCAGGGTATGCCACAGAGCATATAGCGGGATAGTTTGGCCTTTTTAAAATTTAAGTACAGCATACTTTGTGTCAATAATTTAAATTGAAGTATCTGCAATTCACATTCTTGTGACAATTTGTGATGTAAACTTAATGTGTAGAATATTCTCAACCAGAAATAATTACTTTGGCATTTATGGTTGCAAGTGTGGAGTTCTTAAAATTGCTTTTTAATAACTTTATCATTTAATTCTATAAATGTACTTTTTAATAACTTATCATTGCACGAAAAAGAATATTATATTGCTCTTCCGTGGAGTTCTTCACATACTGGTCAGTCTTGGAAATATTGTTGATGTGCTAAATGGTTGATCATATCTATAATGTTGATGAAAAAATAATTGTTTTGACACAGAAGTTTGATGGAATGCTTCATCAATTTGTGACTTCGGATGTATTAAAAATGTAGAATTCTACCTGCTGGGGGATGTTCTTAAAAGATTGAAATATTTAGGAAAGGAATATGATTGGATTAGGAAAGGTTAATTATAACTACAAATCTTTATTATAAGTTAAATCATATACCAACTCCACCTATTCACTAAAAATTGTGTACCTTTTGAAACATGTTTAGGGGAACTCATCTTTATCGAAGTCTCTGACATCCTTCTTTCTGAAAACCATCAAGTGGTGGATGAACAAACTACCCAATTAAATTTTTTTCTGTTGGTATTTCAAAATTCAACAGTCTGGATTTGAACTTTTGAAACACATTCTTTCCCAAATACTTAATTCACTTTGTTGATAGGCTGGTCCTAGTAATTTGCCTCATCTTGCAATTAATACTTTCTCAGTTTTCTCATTGTCAGTCCATGGACTGGTTTGGAACCATCTTGAGGAGAACAATCCCCATACATTGTCTGGGTGTCCCGAAATATACCTGTATGAGATCAGATGTTATATCCTTGGGATGGATGTGATAATGATGCTTTCAAATACAACCCGTACTTGTTTCCCATGCCTCACAGAGGCATAACACATAATAAGAACAACCAAGAGAGATTTACACCTAGGATCCTAAGCTTTGGGAGGTACACCTCAAACTAGCTGATAAATCAGGAATTTGATTGGAAATTTTGTTAATTTGCCACCAGATTGGTTTCACTAGAGAGTAAAAAAGGGAGGAGTAATTTGTCTGAAACATGTTGTAGAAGGTAAACTTTTTTTAATGAAAAGTAATTTATTACATTATTATGACTTTTGTGTTTGGATTATGTTCAAAAACTTACTTCTTTGACTTACCAGAATTACATATTATGATCTATTACATTTTTGGAAATATTCAGTGGTCTCAGGGTAACCTATTCGTAAAAAATGTAAAACCTCATCACATGTGAATCTCCTGTAGATCCTTGTAAGATTGATTCACAGTCTCTTAGACATAAAATGTGGTGAATGAAAATCTACATCTTATTCTACAATCTTATTGAAGGATTGTGAAAGTGATCTCCGAGGTGATATTGACCTCATATGGAAAAATTTTGTATTTGAGAGATAATTTTGTGACACATTATGCTGAAGTTTGCGTACTGTTTGAAATACTTAGAGTAATGTATAATTTTTCCAATATTTCATGACTCTTCAAAAATCAAAGTAGCTTTGAACATTAATGTAACATTATTGATGGACAAATTCAAATAAAGAATATAAACCTACTTCACAGGACACACAAAATTTAAATTGATTGAACCTCTACCTGCTGAGGATATACTTTGTACTCATCTTGTGCCAGATTTTTTAGATGTTCCTGTCGTCATTAGCCGATGTTGGGATTTCCTTGATTAGGATTACTTCCTCTTTTTGTGATTAGCTGGGGGTGGGAAATTAATCTTTTCTTTGTTGGAGCTGTCATGTGTTACATGTGTAAGCAAAAGAAATTTTCAGGACAACACTTTTTAACAATCTTTACTTTTAACACAACCTATTCTAATAACATTCTCTTTTGATTTACTATCATAGCCAATTCAATCATTACTAGTACTCTCAAGATCTTAACTCCTTTAAAGTAGTTGTTATATTTTGCATTTGGGGTTACATGTAGGGTTGGAAAAAGAAGATAGATTATGAAGTACAAGTTTTGATCAAATATTGCTAAAATACATTGTGTGCTAAAATAACATTATGAAGAAAGTGAAGAACACTCAACATAAATAGAAGGGGGGAAAATAGATTAGTTAAAAAAAATAGATATGGTTTACATCAGTTGAAAACAATAGATATTAAAAACTTTGTGTAATAATTTTTGAAGTCAGTACTCTAAAATTTATTATCAAGTTATTACTAGTATGTGATATTATGATTATCTATCTATATTTTAATGTGTGAAGTGGTTTCTATTTCAATGTGTGTATGCTGCAATTACTTTTGAGGTAGCAGTTGAATTTTGCTTGAGCACATAGAGAAATATCTCTCACTGCGTGATTCACTGTTACAAGGGTCTCAGAGGAAGACCAGCGAAGTTTGCACTTACGGCACGCTACACCTGAACCTGACAGCATGCCTTCATCACCTTCCACACACCAACTGCCTTTGCGTCGGTGTGCCACCATGCCTGATGCACGGGGCTCCAACAACAATAGTTCCACAGAAGATGAACAACAACTTACTGCGTGTACCCCTGCTCTGAGACGCCGCAGGGAAAGAGAAACGAAGTATGTTACTGATCAGTCACAATTGAATCTCCGTTTCCACAGGCCAGCTAGAAGAACTAGGCCCGTGTCTGAGATGGTTTCTGGCCCTATACGGCAAAGGTGTGTTCAATTAGTTTGCAACAACTCATTAATGTTTTTATGGTGGGGGAAATAATGGTATTGAGTTTGAAGCTTTTAAAGTAATTAAAGCATGACAATGTGTGTTCATAACATTGAGTCAGCACGTCAGTGAATCCGATGTGCTCAAAAACTTTCAAAAACAGGTTTGTGGCATTTAATTCTTCTAATTAATAATTGGAATTACAATGCGTTAATCTGTTTCTCCTTCAATGTATTTATGCTTCAATATGAAGTAGTATTGGGAAAATATTTACTTGAATATGTGTTGGAGTATATGAAAATAGAAAAATCTTTCTATTTCTTTGTAGATTCTAGAATTGGAAGTTGAATGGTGTAGAAGTATTTGTATTTTCATGTAGAATATGTTATGCCATTTAATAGCTTTTAGTTTCTTATAAAATGAGTTTCATTTTATAAATGACTTGAATCTTATAAAGGTTTTAAAAACAATTTGAGGGAATTAGGGGGTTCCTAGCATTTAAAGTCTAGTAATAATGCATTTTTTGATATACGCAAGTAGAAGTTTTTCATAACATAATTATTAAATATAATTTTATCTGGTTTTAGAAAACCTTTAAAAGCAAGAGTTAGTATATTATAAAGTAGCAAAACTAAGCTATATTGGCCGGGATTTAAAAAGAAACTTACATAATCATTACTGGACATTCAGAATTATAAAACAATTCACAAGTAAAACATGAAAATGTTTTTTCCATTGGAATTCCAAAGAAAAATTGGTTCTGTGGATTAATATATTTTACCTAGCAGAGTGTATTAAATTACCTGTCAATAGGTCTGGATTATTTTAGGCTCATTTTGCTCAGCTTTGCCCAGGGTTCTTGTATAATAATCTAAATTCACGTTAGTTTCCCTATTTCTCTACTTTCATGATATTAAATTTTCTCTTTTGTTAATTTCAAAAAGTAAAGACTTAAAAGAAACCCTACAAAAATACTCAGTTTTCAGTTTGTATGCTATTATGTACATAATTAGGAATTCTTTTAAAATCCAGGTAGAAAGAAACTACATTTTACTCATAAAGATTAACAAACAAGGCATATAGTTAAGACCTCTGAATTCTTTGGTTTTCATTTCACTTTTAGCTTATGTGCTTGAGAACAATGTTTTTCACAACCTTTATATAATTTTGCTTCGTTGATTGGGTCACATGGATTGATATGTTCAGTGAATTGTCTGCCTCATGTATAATTGAACTTGGACAGACACATAAGTAAGCTTTATAGTCCATGGTCATGCAGGTGAAGATTCTCATCTAAAACTGATAAGCATCCACTTTTAATTATTTTTCTGCTCTTGTAATTCATCCATATTAACCACACTTGCAATAACCCTTAAGAAGAGTCCTTTGAAGTTGCAAATATTTTCATTGATTACGTTTTACAATTTCCATGTCACAGACATTCCATAGAATTCACTTTTATTAGTATAATTTTCATTAACCATGTTTTCTCATTTCAACTTCACTCAATTCAGCCAGAAATTTTTTCAACAAATATTATTCCCATCTTGAGCTGAACAAGGCTGGAGCTTTACTATTCTAACAAACTAGTAGCTTCATGTATTTCCTAATCAAACTTTTCACTGTTGAAACTTAAAGCAGAATATTTAAATATTACAAAGTAAATCCTCTCCCAAACAAATAGCTACTCTTGATGGACTCTTAATAATTTTGCCTTGTCTTCAAATTCATGTATTACAAAAATCTGCTGCTACTACTGATTTTTCTGTGTTTCAATTTGATATTTCTAAAAACATTTTTGTCTAATGCTTTTCTTTCTTTTTGTTTGGCCAGTGTATAATGTGTTACAATTGCTGCATTCAGTTTTGTAAATCCTAGATTTTGTGTTGGAGGGTTCTTTGTCCTTGTAATTTGCAAATCAGCAGTGCCTCCCCCCTCTGCTTTGTGCAAATCTCTGTAAGTATTTATACACAACTGTCCTTTGTACACATAAATGGGTCTATGATTTGTGATCTACAAAATTACTGAAAGATGATTGAAACAAACAAACAAACAAACAAACAAAATCGTTTCATCAAACCATGTTCTTTGGTAAATATATTATTGAAGGAAATGACGATGTCACATAACCGGCGACCACTTCTGCCTGTGTTAAAAATATTTCTATCCTGCTTCTGCCTCAGTTTTAATTGTATTGTTAACAAATGCCTTTTTTGTTTCAATGAAATACCTCAGTACACTGTTTCAGAGTACACAGACCAATAATATTGATTTTGTATGTTGTTGAATACATTGAAATGAAATATAATGGTGATATTTACAAAACTCTTAGAATGCTGCTAGAGATAATGTAACTGAGCATTACTTTTGATGAACTTTCTGTCTTCAAGCTCTTATTTGTGTCAGACTGTAAGGAATGAGATTTGATGACATGAAGACTTATTTAACATCCAGTAGTACCGTATTTATCCAAATATAGTCCCCCCTTTTGTTTTGAAAGAAAAAATAAATTTGCATTTGCGGTGGGAACTAATTGGAGTATAGGAGGGGAAAGCAGCTCATTCAACGTTTTGTGGGTGAAAACAAGTTAAGCAAACACAAACTGTAATGTAATGCAAAGAAATAGATCAACGATCGATTTTGGCGGGATATTATGCTTAATTGAATTCGAAAATGAACTGGTCCATGCCATCTAGGAATGATCAATTGCTGTCATCATATAGACCGTGATACATGATTCTACCAAGAGAAAGGGGGTCATCTTCAACATAATGATCGAAGAAGCTTCTATCTACATTAATTTCAAAATGCGAGTTCTAAATGATGCTCAGACACATGGAAATAATTTTTGTTTAATGAACTTTAAGGCTTGCCAACATCTAGGTCATTAGAGCCCTAAAATTTCATGAAAAAAAAAGGGAAATTGAATTACAATCAAAGTCCGTGGATCCAGCGATGTCAGAAGGTGTTGAACTGCATCAGTTAGCTTTTCATTTTAAAATCCTTATGATTGTACCTTCCAGAACCAACCATTTGACATATAATTTTGAATGAGCATTTCTCTTCTGAAAGACTTTGCTTTTACTTTTTTTTTTCTCTCACTTGTGTCTCCCAAAAGAGGGGGGGAGGTTTATATAAGATAGTATTAGTCAGAGCCAAAGGCAATACCTGCAGAAGACATTCTAAAGAGAAATTGACAGAAGCACTTCTAGGGAAAGTCTAGAAAAGAATTTGAGTTGGATTCTCTTTTGACTGACTCTAATGATGTATCCATTTCAATAAATTGTTTGGAAGATGTACAAGTAAATCTTGAATCTCACACAATAATTTTTATTTTTATTTTGGAAAGCTGTGCAAAATGAAAGCAAAAACCTACAATGTTTTATGGCAGGAATAAATCTGAAGACTGAAGATTCTAAAATGCTTTAGTTTTTAGATTTGTGTAATAAGTTTTTGTTAAGCTATTCAAAGAATTTAAAAAAATGATTTTTAGATGCTATTTTGAAACTTTAAGTTCTTTCCAGAAATATACTTCAAAAATTGAATATCCTGACATGTACCCCATAAGTTTTTGGAAAAATTTTGAGATTACAAACTGTCTGAACTTTATTTCAAGATTTTTTTGTCATATGTTGAGGGATAGCTTGATTCACTCATATTTAATGTCTATCGTTTCACATATTACTTTGTGATCCTAAAGCCAATTTCATCAAAGATAGAAAGAATGAAGAAAGAAAGTGAAGCCAGTGAAGTATTGGAATTTTTACTAATGCCTCAGTGTCCAGACAACCTCCAGGTCTATTCAGTCTGCTCTAAAATTAGTTCTGGGTCTGTCGGGTCCAAACGACCAGAGCAAGATAGTGACTACATTTCCTTGTCCTGAGACCCTGATACCTAAAACTATTAGGATCTATTGCGGAAGCACTTAGAAAAATGGAGATGCTGAAATGAGAGCTAGGAAAAAGTAGTTAATGAAATTTATTGATTGCCAATCCACAAAAATTAATTTCTAAATCCATTTCAGTGTTGCTTGTAAGTTTGAAGGCATGGTCTAGCAATTTCCACTTGCACAACTCGTAACAGGAGCCATTTTTACCTTTTTTTGGCAGCCCAGGGCTTTTAGTCAATTAGAGGCTAACCCTTGAATCAGAATTTATTTTTCACACATACCAAAAAACAATTTTGATCTTTTGAAATTTATGAATAGCTATTTGAAGACTTTTCTGTTTCATCTCTTACTTACAATATCAGCTATATTGATAAGCATGGGAGCCGACTTGTCAAACATGTTGTTGGGGTCTTTTGCAATTCTTATTTCTCATTATGGTTAATTTCACATATGTATTCATATGGCTATAAATTATAATGCTTAATGCCCTGATTTTGTATTAACTTAAATAATACAACTTCTTATAGATAGAATTAAATTCTTAGAACACTTCATATTTCTTTACTTTTAAATGACAAAGTTTTAACTGGTGAGACCAAAATATTGTTTTGTCAACATCGGGGTGAACCAAACCAAACTCCTCCAATCTTTATGAATTTGTTGGCCGTGTTGATGAGGTTTTATCATACTCATTTTTTTGTAAAATCTATTATAAAACATATATTAACACAATCACAAAGAAAAGACTAGATGAAACACACCAAGTTTTGTCTGCTTTGACGGCATTTACATTTTATGGGTTATTGTATGAAGGTATTTAGTAGCATTTTGTGAGTATAAATGCATTCAATACCTTTTGTGGCATATTTTTTACCTTAATTTTATAGAGAAAATATTTCTTTTACTTATAAGAATTTTTATATTTTTCAAGTTTGAAAGAAAATAGTCTTTCAACAGTATTTTGAGATTCTTTTGAACAGACTTGTTTTTTTTTTAATAAAACACAATGCTGTAGCAAAAATTATAATGGTTTAAGTTATAAATTTTAACCATTTTAAACTATAGGACTAAGTGGTCAGTGTTTTAAAAAAATCACATGCAGACTTACCATGCAGTGACCTTGGTTTCTGCTAAAATGCTGTGTCCCACCTTCGTCCACTCAATTCTTCATTTGTTCTCAATAAATCACCTGTGCTGGCAACATGACCTCAAAACATTCACGAATCGCAGTACATGTGATTCTATAAGGCGCACAGTACATATCTTGTTCTAGTGGCAGTTGCCTTGTATTGTTAATGCTTTCTTTAATTTTGAGTTTCTATCCCTTATAATGCGATCTGGGATGTTGGCTGTTTGTATAGTTTGGAATATAAGAACTTCTTTCACCCAAATTTGAGACATGTTTTTGTCTAAAAATTTAAAATTGTTATATTGTGTTACAAAATTTTCTTTTTTTCTTTTTAATTGAATATTATTATTCTTTCAAACTTCTGTACCAAAACTACATAGTTGGTTGCATTTTTATGTATTCTTTGCTTCTAATTGATGTTAAAAATTGCAATTATACCCTGAACATCTGAGTTGGTTATTCTTCTGTATCTTTTTTGTTGCTCTTATTAACTGGATGAAACTGAATATTTTCTATAATATTGTTCTCTTTGTAAGTTTTATTTCTTTTTGTTTTGAAGTTAATGTTTCAAGGGATGAATAACTCAACTAAGAAAAGTTCTTGCTTTTATATGATTTTTCTTCTGGATACCAGTGTTACTGGGCAATGGAGAATAATTACCCACTAAATATAAGAATATTTTGTTATGTGTTTGCATGACTTGATAGCCAGATACTTACTCTTTTCTGCATGTTGTGCTAACCCTTCAGGGTGTCGGTGGGTAATGCTCCTACTCGTGAGCTGAGGGGCATCCCCAGCCATTTGCTGGCATGCCCCTCAGGTCGGACTGAGGAGAGCAGTGAAGCAGACAGCGACTCCTCGGGCAGAGTGCCTCTTCCACATCCTCCGCCCTTGTCTGACTTCCGACCAATGGAGAACAATGCTAGGTAAGACTTAATTATGGGGGAAAATCACCCTTTAAATTATATTATCCAGAAATTCTTCACTTAATTAAAATTAATATATCAATGTCATTGTTCACTAACTAAAATTTGTAACTAAAAAAAAAAAGTTTTGAAAAATTTACAGTGGAGCCTAGTTATGAGAGACCTGCTTACTAGAGATTCCTGCCCATAGTAGACAAAGCATATATCCCCACAGTTAATTCCAACCCCTGTGTAAGAGACATAGTAATTTTTCACAAATATTCTGAGAATATTTCAACGGATGCCCCGCATATGCGTCATCATTGATGTCTGAATAGCGCCAAGATTTTCACCAATTCACTATTCATCACATGACCTGATGCGATCGAACACTCGGTTACTTATTTGGCGGCATATTTTATATTTCCCTGAGATAATTTCCCCCAAAACAAGTATTTGTTTGAATGTGTTAATGGGGGCCTTATTGTCCAACTTGTTCATCAAGGCAAACTACATTTTCTCTATATTTGTAAGTTATTTTTGAAAGAAATATAACATGTATGTTTGAAAGATTTTCCTTTGGGGACTTTAACTTAAATATAATTAGAGAAGCTGATAAATATGGAGTTATATTGTGAGCTGTGGAGCAAAACTAGCAAACGCTAATATCGACACCAGGCAAGATTATGTAGAAGATTATACAATTAATCCCAAAATCCAACCTCATTTCTGTTCCATTAACACAACAAAGAAATGGGCTTATGGAAACTCTGCAAATCTGTTTGAGCTCCAATATCTTTTAATATAAATGAAATGAGTAATGGAATCCTAATAAAATATAAATATGTTGTGTTACATTCAACTTGTTAAAACCCATTTCCCTCTTATAATAGTTTCTGCATAGAGGCAAATTACTGTTCCTTTTTTTTTGTCTCTTAGGGCTTTAGGGCTCATCAACGTCAAGGTCATTAGAACCTTATTTCTGTTCCTCCCCAGTGTCTCTTTTAAAGGGGTTTCACTGTATTATTCATCTTCTGCTAAACTATACAGTTAATTTTGTTTCAGACTTCTCTTAATCTGCAAAAGGTATGAAAAAATAGCAAAAGCGGAAAAAATAAGTTTAAATTTATGTCTGAATACATTGATTTATTAAACATTTATATGGTTTCATTCCTTAGTATTTTAACATAATGTCATTAAGTAATTTATTACCTTAAGTTTAAAAACGATGCGTCTTAAAAGAAATATTAATGTATGTAAGGTTTTTAAAAAATACATATTTGCCTGTGAAATAGAAAAGAGGTTCTTTGTATAAGGTTTAAGACTTGTCTGAAGACTCCTTTTTATTCTTAATTTTCATGTATTCAGTTGAAGCAAAAACCAATATTTAAAAAAATAAATAAGAAAATACCTCAAAAGAGTCAAGTTTTTAGTTACTGTGAGAGAGACATAAGATTCACATTGTAAATAAATAAATAAATAAATTTATTGTCAAAAAAGAGTTACAAACTGTGTATGACTACATGGACAACAATAAACTAATTTACTTTCAGTTTGATTAATATTGATAAGACCTCTGTTGTGAAAGAGTTAAATACATAGTTATTTATTGTATTATTTATTTATTTTATTTATTTATTTATTTATTTCTAATTTACAGACTAATGTTCATTTACACAAATCTATATAAACTACTATAAATATTGTAACATGAGTAATTATAACTAGAATATACAAAGGTTTCATCTTTCTTTCCTCACTGATACTAACATTTTGAATAATCCTTGATATCTATGTTTTGTAGATGTAATAAATCAAGAATATCAACTTTCAGCAAATTGGCAGTATTGTACATTCTATTGATTGGATTATTCATTGTGTAGTTTGTTTTATAAAAGTTTAACATGAAAGTATTTTTGTACCTTGAATTTATCATTGGAACTTTAAAATTCAATTGGTTTAACAAATCAGGGCAGTCAATAAGGTTATGACTTAACTTATATATGAATTTTATAAGTTAGACAAAATAGAACCCTACTGAACTGAAAAATGTTGTAAAGCCTACTATGTTGTAAAAGCAAACCATTTTTAATTTTTATTTCAAATTTAAGGTTACTTTTTAACTACATAGGACAACAACCAGTGGCATAATGTTTTCCAGCCAGACCTCCCACCGTAAATTTGTTTTACAGGATCTCAGCTTTTTAACATAAATTCTTTTTTAATAACGAACAACTATCGCCCGTAGGTATTTGGACAACTAAAATAACATGTTTTGCTAAAAGAAATGTTGAAACACATTGCAAAATTATATATCGAATATGAAATTTAGAGAGTTGAGGTTGTTTTTGCAGTGTATCTATGGAAATTTTTTGTTGGAAGTATTTTTTAACAATTCATGTATTTAAAAAAACTCTACCATGTCCAAATAGAATTTGAGCCACTATACTTAAGTTTGAAATGTTACGATACCTTACATACTAATCCAGTATAGTAGGTACAACTTACCTTGTTATTATTGCTAATAAAGAATAATGGAAAAACTTTTTTTAGTTAGTGTTGACGAAGTGTCTTTTCTTTGATTACAAAGTCCCTTTTTTTCTTGTAAACTTTATTTGATTGCAAACACTGTGATTACTTCATTCAATCCAAGTTTCTGCCTCATTCATTTTCAATACTCAATATCCTGTGGCCATTCTGTCTCTCTTGGGTCATTGTTTAAAAAAAATTTAATGAGCTTTAACTTGAAAAATGAGTACTCTGAACTAGCCGCTCGGTCTTGAAGGGAAGTGAAGTATTGCACAAGTCTGGGGAACTAGATGCTATTTGAGTAATTTTCCAAAATAAGATCTGGTAACTGTCATGTTGATGTCTTTCTATCCCCCAATGTATGTCTTTTGTGCTATTCTAAAAGAGTTGATTTGAAAACTGAGATCAATATTCAGATCCTCTTCATATTTGTTGACTAGAGCATTCATTTTCTTAGACTACTGAGCATCTGTTGCTTGTAATTAACATTTTAGGGAAAGAAAACGCTACTGATTTATATCATAGCTTTGTACCTAGTTGTGAAATGAGTAGTATATTTCTGGTCTTGTTAAATGAGTAGTATTTTTTCGGTCTGTCATTCTCCCATCTTGACAATGTTTGCCAACATTCTTCTTTACTTCCTTGTTTTTTGTTGTTTTTTTTGTCTTGCAGCTGATAACTGATTTCCGGAGCATTTGCGAGATCATTTGCAGAGTTTTCCATGTTTTACATTTAAGATTAAATGCAATTACAAAAACCATTTTCAAAATTTTAGGCCTGCTAGTAAAACAACCAAAAAAGCTAGAGTCTTTCAGGTCAGGTCCTTCGAACCCTCTCAACCCTTGGGTCCCCAATGTTGTGGGATCTGCAGGGGTTTACGTTAGGCCACTGCCTTCAGTGTCCTTTAGAAAGTTACAACAGTTTGAATACATAAAAAATAAAAAGAATAACTATTACAATAACCAAGAAATGTTCTTACATTTTATACAAATCACAGGAAAGAAATCACTAGGAGGGGAAGAAATGTATTCTTCACGTAGTTACTACAGTTCATTTCTCTTCACTTCAAACTAGTACTTGAATGTGGAATTGCATAATTTTTTAAAGGCTCAACACTTTCTTGCATCCAATTTCATTTCAAATATCTTGAATTGGACATTAGGGAGGTCAAGGATATGTCTTTGATTTATAAGTCCTCAACACTAAGATTTATAAGTACCGAGTTTTATAAAACAATACTAATATAAAATGATTATGGTTAGCTTTTGATAGGAAAAAGCTCTGCATTATGGGCTTCATGTGTTCAATCATAGCATAGTGAGTCTTAATATAATGGACAGTTTTCATAAAATCGGCTGGTGCCTAATTAGCAGAAATTTTTAAAAAGTAGTTGCTTTTTTTGAAAACGTAATTGGGGAAAGTTAATAGTAATGGTTTTAAACCTATTCAAAACAATAATAATTAACCTTTCATGGAGACTGGTAAATAATTGATTGAAGGACATAGACTATAATTATGAATAAGAGAACATTGCTAAAACTAATGGATTTGCCTGAACTATGGTAGATAAGAAGATTTAGAAACTTGAGAGACTGTAAACGGTACAGAAAGTAACCACCTTTTAAAAGATTTGAAATATATGATCATTATAATAATTAAGGCTAATTACAAAGAGTAAGTACCTCCTAGCAATAGACCAAGTATCTACAGAATAAATTATAAAGATTTGCAATGAAGTTTGCATTGAGTAGAAATTAATCATATTTATGTACATTAAATTTGAAATGATTAAGCAATCGGCAGAAACTGTTAAGTTTTAAGAGGAGAAACATGATTGTTTACGATCCCTAAAGCCCCACGGGGAAAAAAAAGCAAAAAACAAACGATGTATGTATTTAAAATGTGTTGAAGAGCGTTGGTAGTCATTTTGAACTGTTGGTTTGAGAGGGTCTGTTTTCCCATTCAAGAATGAATTTGGAATTCAGTTAGAAAACAATCTCACTTGAAAATTATCCAACCATTTATACCTCTAGAGTTGATGATGGAAGTGAGAGTTCTCAGAATGCATCCTAGGAGAAGTTACCTACCGGCATTACTTTGTATTTTATTATAGTAACTTCTCTGTAATTTCTCGAAGTATTATAGTTTATCATGATATGACAGTTGATAAAGCAGAGAAAATTGCCAATGGCCTACTCTTCACCGTCAGCACAAGAACTTATGGCTTCAGAAGCCATTCATTGGCATAAGCGACAACTTGCTCACCAACTTTAAGGATAAAAGTACATGTTGAAAAAAGAAGGAAAATGTCAGATGGACATTCTGATTAAGAGAAAGTAATTAATCAGACGCAAAAAAAAAGAAGAAAAAAAAGACAATTACAATTACTTTATTAGAAATGGTTGAACAACAGGTGCAATTGGCATATGGTTTAAAAATAATGTGATTGAAAAGTCGAGACACAAAATCCTGTGAGTACTTAGATGATATTAATGTAAAAGAATTACTTTCTGTGATTATTTACAAGAATAAGCTAGGAAGAGGATATCTAAATATTACAACTCTTCATACAATACTTCTTGCTTTCCCCATCTCTGCTGCTTTTAAAGAAGGAAGCTTCAGTAAATTAAATAAATTACAAATCGTATAAGAGGAAAAAACCACATTTTTGAATGATTTCAGTTGAGCCAGTATGAACTTTATATATTTGTTTCAAGAAAATTTGTAACATAATAGCTACTAATAAAATAAAATGACATATATGTTTGTTAGAGAAAATTATGAATTTAAATGTACATAATTATTTCAAACAGTTCTTTGACTTCAAACAAATCTTCTGATGCATTTTTTAAAACTATTATTAAATGTCTTATTTTTTACATAAAGAAACACATTTCTAATGATGTAAATATTTCCTATTCTGTCATATTAAGCTTATGTTATTGTAAAATTTTGTTGGTTATTTTAATACTTAATTTAATACTATATTATATATATTCATTTCCCTTTTGAATTACTACTAATTATTGGTATGTATGTATGTATGTATTTATTTCTCGTTTCGGTCAACTAAGGACCACGATGACAAGTGTTAGTAAGGTTCAGTTCTGTGTGAGTTTACCGTGACACATTTTTGGGGGGGACAGCATCTGGAGAGAATCTATATTGCTGTATCTGAGTATTACAACTGCTGTTGTAAGCTGCAGAGGGTGAACTTATCATACACTATAGTTATATGAACTGACATACAAATGAAAAGCTACAAATTTTTCTGACCCCACTGGGAATTGAATGTGGGATGACTTGATGACGAGCAAGCACACTAACACCATAGCCACAGAGGGTAAATTAGTAGCTGTAGCCACTAATTATTAGAATTAGAAAAGTATCATAAAATTCAAATGCATATTTTATGATTCAGGAAAAAAATTGTAACCATTAGTTATTTAAACATACTATACTATTTAATATTTAAAATAAATGTTGCTTTACATTATTTTTTTATAAAACTATTAACTGATTACCTAGCATTGCCTGAGATTTTTCTTACTTGTTTGACCAATCTCATTTTACTCAGGAAAAAATAAAATCTATCTTTTATGGAAAATCAAAATAATTTTACTTCCTGTTTTATTTTTTAAAATAAATGTGCAACATCCTAATTTTACAACTTCATTAGAATACAAATTTAATACATCCTTGAATGAAACCACCCTTGAGCAAGCTAAGTAGCATTGTCTGTGAAAGAAACAAACCAATCGAAATATCACCATCTTTTGGTTACACTATTGATTGTTTCATGTGTCATTGAAATTATTTGGTTTATTTATTTATTCATTTACTTTAATTTGAATGTGTAAATGTAAAGATTAAAATGAAGAAATATACATTGCAATTGTTTTGATGTTCTTTAGAACAATTCCATTCAGGAGGTTCCATGCCTTGTGTCTGTGCCATATGTGTTTTTGTTTGCATGTTTGTGTGCTCACTTCCTTTACCTTTGTTGTTTGTCTTTTTTTCTTGTGATGCCTACTCTCAGATACTAAATGACAAACTGTGAATGTTCTAATGCCAAATAAGATTTATCTTCTGTTGTCAGTTACTTATCAACCACTATTTTATCCAGAGGTTTATTTTATGATGTTTAAATGACTGAAGACATTAATACAAAAAAAGAAAAATTTCCAACATTCTTAAATTTCTAGAATATTTAACTGTTAATTTCAGTTTATTCGCATAATATATAATTATTCCATTCTATAAAGGGAACAATCATTGGACGTATATATGTATCTATGTTCTCTATTTTTCTCAAGAATGACATTAACAATTTTAACAAAAATCACAGAATAGAGGTATTCTGTTATGTAAAAGCAAATTAATGGTCTCATCTCCAAGTAATGTTTGCATTAATATTTACATATATTAGAAAAGAAGTGTATTATAGATTCCATTGAATAGATGACTTGATTTTTTAGAATATGAGAATAGAGAAATGAAGCCCACATGAAGCAAAGTGATAGATAAATGTTTTGTTCCTTCTATGTACTTGCAACATCACTTAGTATCATGGATGTGGACAAGTACTATATTATAGTTAGTGTTTGAAAATTATATACCTTGGGTCTGTGAGATGGAAAAATAAGTATTTTACCAATCAACTTATTGATGTATCTGAACTGTGAACTTATCATAAATTCCTTTTAAAATATTGAGGTAAAAAATTAAAAGTGCATTGCTTTTCTTTCAAAAGTTAATATTGCGATAAATTGTTTTTTTTTTTTTTTGTTGGACAGGAATTTTTATCCTGTTGTATGCTTACCATTCTACTATGTAAAACAGGAATTTGAATTTTTGAAAGGGGAAAACCTTTAACATTTGGAAACTAATGAACGATACAATGAACGTTGGAGAAGAAGGTTTATTATGGACTTGGGTACTAAAATATTAGATAGATTATTTTTCAAAAGTTTCTGAAAATAACATTGAATTAGCATTATGTAGGTTCTCTGTAAACATATTGCCAACTGTCTTTTTTTTGTGTGTGTTATAGTAATAATGAGCACACATTGTAATTTATTATTAGTCAGCTTGTTTCTGTATTAAAGTTGTTAAAGTTAAGGTTCAAGTCTGTGAAGTATTGTTTTGTTTGTCAAGCGTGGTTGGATTCACAATTGGTTTGACAATTGAATATGATAAATGTTTTCAATACATATCAATGGAGATTCCAAAGAGATTATTTATGCACGAAATTCAAGATATGATGCAAGTGAAGTTGCAGAAATGGCTTGTTGTTTCTTAAAATTTTGATGATTTTCTATAAATATGTATATAAATCCATTGTGTTTCTCAAGATAAATTTACGACAACGATATACAAACTTTACCAAATTAAAGTACATCAATTCGTGTATTATCAATTACAGAACAGATTCCTCTGAAAAGACTAAAATACCGTCAATTTCTTTAAGTTTTAAGAACATAGTCAAATGAGATTTTTGCATTGATACAAAAACCTTGAGTCAAAATGCATTATTCACATTTATCTTCTTCTCCTTATCCCTACTTTTTCTCCTCCTCCTCCTCCTCCTCCTCCTCTTTTCCTTCTCCTATCTTTTCCCTATTATTTATTAAAGGATTTTTGCATTTTCTGTGGTAATTGAATTGGCTTAAATTATATTGGTGAAAAGTATTTTATTTTTAATTAAATAATGTATGTTGAAGGTGTCGCCGTTTCCATCCAGTAGTGTCAGATGGTGCTGTTCGTGAGTCATGAAGACCAATGAAACTTAGGCTGCTTTACTCAGGAGCCCTCACTGCTGTATCACCATGAAGAAGAAAAAAAATAGAAAATGCCACATTATCTTTGTGGAATTGATTGTTAGGGAATCAGAGCTGTACCTCTTTAGGGAATGTGCTAATGCTGGTGAACTGCTTTGTTTGAGCAGTCGTGGATTGAGATTGTGTTTGATTCAGAAAGAAAATAGAGCCATGGTAGACAGAACTATAATTAAAGAAACTTTCTTACCAAATGAGGTAAAAGCAAGTAACTCGGATCTGCACAGCTTTTAAAATTGCTTGTATTAAATTTAGACCAAAGTTGAAGGTTATTTTAGGTTCACCCAGCACTGAAAATACCATCCGGTATTCTAAATGTTACCTCGCTTAATGAAGAAGCTATTTTTTCCTCCACAACAGAAATACTGGACATTTTGTCTGTTCTGGATCTCTTTTCTTTCTAGCTGCCTGTAGCTCTGAGTTCAAAGTATTTCACTTCCAAGTGGATTTTCTCTCTGAATTTGGTGCAGCTTGGTGCCACTGCGAAACTGTTGCTCTTTGAATTGGTAGGAAGTAACAATATATATATATATATTTTGTTAGTTGTCTGAATAGAAAACATTATCTTGGTCTGATGTATCATATCTAATGGAAATTTCTGGATGGTGAGTGAGTAACTTGTTGCTGTCATGCAGGGCTACTGTTATCTGATAGATATAAACAAACATGTGAATATTTCCATGGAGTTAAATCTATGGGTGATCCAAAAAATTCTAGTTTGTCATTTTGCTGCACACTTCATTTTTTGTACTTTTTATTTATACTAAGCAAAAAATTTTGTGTCTCGAAGGTTAAATAATGTCATTTTGAAGAAAAATTTTAAATGTATCTTATAGCTCTAGGATTTATGTTTTGTTATAAAATTCATACATTTGTAGTATACAGTAAAATTTATAATTGGTCCCAGTAAATTTATATTTTATTGTAATCTTGTGGTTGTCTCTGTTACATTGACATATCTGTCATGGTGGAAAAAGCTTAAATCTTGTTCTCAGATTTCTTGAGATTTGGCTGAATGGAGTTCCTCACATAAATTATCTACATATTGACACATGTATTATGTGTGATAATTACTTAAAAATCTCCAGCGTGATAATATGGTCAAAAGATCTCCTTGAGTTGTTGGTTTATGAAGTATTTTTAGATAATTTATTATTGATATTGTTAAGTTTATTTGCTCATGCAGTTTTGCTAGTCAAAGATCACATGTTGATCTTATGGAGCTCAAGAAAAGCCATTACTTTTTAAGTGTTATTTTAACTAGTCATCCATCATTAGAGTTCACCATGCATGGGAAAGAGAATCCAATGTTTGGGTACATGAATATATATATATAAAGAGAATTTATCTCTCGTGAGAAATGGGTGCTTTGTTTCTATGAATGTTGGCATTGTGCACTAAGATATATATTGCCCATAAATGATGTTCTCTTGTTTACTCAGTAACTTCACATGCAGAATTTGTATGGAAGCAAGGAATTGTTTTGATCGTCAGTTTCTTAAAGTTGAGGGATTAGAATATTTTAACAGCTTGTAGCCATAAATTTGATTCCTTGCGATAACTTAGTCATTGAAACTAGCATATTAATTATTTTTTTCTTAGGTATTAAATTTATTGTTCTAATTTGCTAATATTTTAAATGGTGCTTTAATCTTGAGATTATTTAATTAAACTCTTAATTTTCAGAACAAAAATGTATGACTGACGTATGAAGAACATATGTGCTACATACATTGCGTATGTGTGATTTGTGAATTATGTACTAATCCTATATGAAGAAGTTATTCAAATACAGTAATCATTTTGTGGTTAATAATTTTTCTTTTTTCTTATCTCTAGTGATATTTTATTAATGTAGGGAAATATTTTTGATGATGTAACTTGTGAAATAATTTTTCCATTCCAATGTGAAGACTGGATAAGAGTGATTGATGTCATTTTTTAAACAAAATATGATTTGTTTGGTTTATATACTCATTTTTCTGGAAATTTTATTATGTGAACTCTTGAAAGATAGTGCAGGTATTTGTTTTAAAAACTATTTCTTGTGTAAAAGATAAAGAAAATTAAAAATAATTGAAATAATTAACAAATCAAATGTTACATCCATTATTTATAGTGATTACTTTGACAGTCAACCCAAAAAACTTTTGGTATTCTTTTTATGTATGAGTGCAAGAGGGTTGAATGTTCTATTTCATTTACCTTAAAAAACTAATTTATCAGTAGTCTAGACGTAAGTATGGATTTATAAGACTGATATTTTCAATCATGATTTGTTTCAAGCAACAATGAATGTGACACTGACTGCAAATATTTCATACTGTTCTGAATAGTATGGAATGAAACATACACCCTAGTACATCATTTCTGGGCATTGTATTATATAAATCTGAGGTTCTTGAATGCTTGCAAATGTTGTTTTGTTCTTTTTTAATTGTTGTGATTAAATATTCTTAAATAGGAGGAGGTTCTGTCTTTACCTTTCTAGTTAGTGGGAGGATATGTCCAACATGTGTACAGTGATTTCATTGTTTAATGCCATGCATTGTAAATATTTCTGGAATACTGTATATTTTGTTTGTATTTTATTTTTGTCTTAAAATTAAAGCTTGTAACATTATAAATAATGAATCTGAGAATAAAACAATCCCAATGAATAAAAATATGAGTGTTATCATTTTAATATAGAATCAAGCTTTTTAATATTAAGATACATAAGTAAAATTAGACTTTGTTTTGTGTAGTTTTCTCATTGCTTCATTTTTTAATGGTATGTGTTGTGAATGTTGAATGCATACCCTCTATTAATTTTTATCGACATTATGCAAATCAAATAACATGTACTTGTAATGCAAGTAATTCATTCTTGCTATTTGCATATCCAGGGTAACTAATACAAAATTCAGAAGCAATGTGATGAATTAACATTTTACACTCATCACTAGAGTAGTTACCATGAACGACAGCACATAGTTTTGTTTTGAAATAACCCTTGGAAAAACGTGACCATGTACAGTGATTAGCGCCATCTTTTAGACATTTCTCAGCCACCACAGTTAGCAGACTGAAAGAGGCCGAGATTCTCTATGGAGATAAGACTAAAACAGAGAAGTAAGAATTGGGTAATTGAGATGGGAGCAGAAAATTTCACGGCCATAATGCCAAGAGAATGGACATATGGAGAGATGTCTAGTTATAGAATACATAGTAACAAGTATAACAGGTATGGGCACTTTGCGAGGACTTGGTGAAGAGAAGGAGGATGTTTGTAGCCATTGTGTAGAAGCAGGACATAATTTTTGAGAAAGCAAAAATCTGACGTACCAACATGTATAAATTGTAAGAGGAAAGAGGTCAAAATGGAATGCTGTCACGAGAATGTCTGGAATATAAACAATGAGTAAGAATATTATTAAAAATGCAGATTATGGGGGTTAATGTTTTCCTACAGAAAAAACAGAGGAATAAAGCGTGTCACAAGAATTGGGAACACACATGCCATGGAGGGACATTCAAATAGCCTGTATTCAGGAACATTTTTCTTGCAAAGAGTGGCCAATGCATGTTCCAGAAACAATTAGGAATGTGGCTCTGCAGCAATCACAGGCAGTGACATGTTAATGATGCAAAAAGGAACATAATGGTACTGGATAGAATATTAGGGTAAAATCATAAAATAATTCTTTGTGAAAAATTGACAGAAATTTATAATATTTAATATATACTTGTGATACAGTGAGACCTAAAGAATGATAAGGTGTGATTACATGTATGGAATAAATATATATTCCAAGATGTGGCGGAATAAGTGGACAAAAAAAGAGGGGTGAGGCTGTGGAAACTTTCATTGTGCAAAATGGATAACCGAATTATGATGGCTATGGAGACAATATATTTAATGGATCAAGACATAATTCAATAATATATTTGACACTGTCTAATAGACTAAGCAATAATACAATAGGAGAATGGGAGTTGAGAGTAATAATGCAGGGGTGCTTTTCAAGATAGCAGGATTGGGAGAAAGAGATCAAGAAGCAGAAATGAAAACAATGGTGAGCAGGGTTAATTGGAATGATTTTGGAGGAATTGTAAAAGATAGAAGTATAATGAGGGAAATAGAAACAATAGAAAATCAAGTGGATGCATTGCAGCTTTGGTTGTTAAAAAAGCAAAATGAATGTACTCAGGAATATGTCACGAAACCTGATCATGGCAATGGAACTGACAATGGAAAATGAATAGTGAGAAATAGTTAAAGGAATGCAGCTATATAAAACACCGTGCTATGTTCTGATTAGGCATGAGTTGGTCCAAAAATCGTACATGCAAATGGGACAAGAAATTTTGAAATTGTATAATACATATATATGAATGAGTACTTTCTGAAACAATGGAAAGTGGTGGAGGTGAAATTATATTTAATAGGGCATAAAAGTGATCCAACAAATTCATGATCCTACCATCCTAAAATTAGAGGAGTAAGGATACTGCTAGAGGTGAGGATGTCCCCAATGCTTTTCTACAGGACCTGTGTTTTGGTTAATGAAGATGAACAAAGTATTGGAATATCTAGAACAGGACAGGGTGCATCTGTTGTGTATGTGGATGAGAGAGTTGGAGAAAAAAATCATAGATCAAAGATCATAGTGAACAAAATAGTTGAATTTTGTGAAAAAATATACTGAAAGATATTGAAGTAAAAAACACAAGCAATGTGGACAAAGTTATCAAGAAAAGGAAAGAGAGAACTTGTATTTAAATTAACGGGTCAGAAAGAAAGAAAGTCAAGAAAATAAGATAACTTGTTATAATTGCTGATGAGAAACAAAATTATGTATCTTTTAATTATGTAATGGGGAAAAGCAAAGAACATGTATTATAATTTATTGAGAATAGGGATAATATTAAATATTGAAAATTCTTGGGTTTTATAGATGAACAAAGGAATACTAAGGAGTTGCTCATTTATGGATGCAACATATGGGGTACACAAATACAAAATAGCTTACCCAAAGAAAGAGCAAAAATTAAAAGAGGTCTAGATTTTTGGACGCCCTAGGCGATAAACATTTCTGCACCCCCAAAATCTCAACCCCCATCTCTTTCCCAATCAAACCAAAATTAGGCCTTGTTCCAGACACATATACCACATCATCTCATTCAAGAAAAGTATAATTTGAAAATTATGGATTTGTAGTTTAGTATAGTCTTCTTGATCTCATTATTACCATTTGCTTCAGCTCCTTGAAAGGTGGGTAAAAATCACCCATACAGAAAACTGTGTTCGTCGTCTTGGCCAGTCTTGGCACTCCTAATTGTTGGTGGCTCTGGACTTTTACGACAATGCAACGACGTCGTTACGACTCGAAATTTCTACGTGCGTAAATTTGATGATGATTGATTTTTTCCTCCTCAAAGTACTATCTTGAATTTAATTATTTTAACACTTCTATTTTTAATAACGATTTATCGATCAAAAACGAATATAACTCCTTAAAAAAATTATCGACATTTATCGTTGTTGCGATTTGGTCAGAAAACAACAACATACGTCAAGAGAACAATCTATGGACTCGACGCTCATTGTGCCAATTGAGTGATATCTCTCAATTGTTGAGCTTCTATGAACTATTTCTCCAAACCTCATAGGTCCACTCAAAAAAATCACATCTTTGGGTTAAAGAAAATGGCATTAATAAACGAGCCTTTTCATGCATCCTGGAAACCACGGAACTGTATTTTATGATTCACCGCCAGAACAACCTGAAAGTCAATCGAAAAGATGGACGATCGATACCCACATATCGATACGCGGTCAACCTGTGACGTCACGACCCGGTGGGTAGGCCCTCGCGGCTGCAAGTTGTTAAAATAATATCGATATTTTGTTGTTANAGAAATACTTCCTGACATTTTTGTTATTTTGATAAAAAAAATTTTTATCAATATTGGAAATATCGGTCGATATATCAACATATCGATATTTTTGTCTCGATACTATCGATAGTTTTTGTAAATATTGATACGATATATATATACGATACGATATATACGATATATATTTTGATTAAAATTTTTTTATCAAAATAACAAAAATGTCAGGAAGTATTTCTGATACATTGATTTCAATGCTATTGCATATATTATAGTGGAATATTTCGTATTATCTATTATAAAACACGTTTCGTGTTAATATTTTCGTTAATATCATGTTAACTCTATTTCAATATTTGTTATAATTATTTGCAAGGAGACTATAGTCTTTTTGGCTGCATCTAATGACTGTTCCACCAATGGTTGAAACGCTACATGTCTCATCGCCTTATAAAAATATCGATATTTCGATGCATCGAAAAATAAAATATCGAGGAAAAAATATCTATATTTTTATGAAAGACAGCTGCTGGAATTGTCTTCTGCCGGCATCTGCATATCTCGTTGGCATCAGCAAGTAATCGCTCACGAGATAATCACCAGGTCAAATCGCTACGTGCTCACCTGCTAGCATCGTTTGGCCGCGAACTGCCGGCTTTTCCACATCAACTGCACGTCAACTCACTTCAAATCATCAAATCAACATCAATCCAACGCCGCCGATGCCAAACTACGAGGCATTTCGAGAATCGGATCATCCCGTCGTCACTTCATCACAGTACCTCATCTAGCTTTTCATTTTTGTATTCCTTCATTGATTACCTCATTCTAATGCTTTTTTTGCTAGTTGCAATTTAGATTATTTAATTATTTTGTTGGCACTTCACTTGCGCAACTCCCATCTGAAACACCTTCATCACACCCCTGGTCCTTCGAAACCTCAACCCGAATGAACCGCAATTTTCCCATTAAATTCTCTACATTTTTTGGTCCTCTGAGCCGGGTAAGGTCATATTTCTAGGCATAAAACATTAATAATTTTATATAGGAGCTTATCCTTAGTCTATTTATGCTAGTTTGCTAAAAAAATTGTTAACTTTCACCACTGTCAAGCTTGACATTCAATAAGTGAGTTAAATCAACTTCACAACTTATAATTGGTTTTAATCTTAGGGTTCTAAGATTCCCTACAACATTTCTTTTCGTTAGCTTAATGTCTCGAACCCTGAGATATATCTGTACTAACATATAAATGTGAAATGCTCAAGTATGTCTGTCTGTTTGCTACCTGATCACAACTACACTGAACCGATCGTGATGAAATTTGGCAAAGAGATAGTTTAGATGTCCAAAATTGACATAGGATAACTTTTATTTTTAAAATATGCGAAAGAAAGATGGATGATTTTTTATGATAAATGTCGATGTCGAAGGGAAAATTCGCTACATTCGCTTACGCTGTCTAAATGATTAGAAGTAGCTGACAACTATTATTGGCAATATTATTCGTCTCAAATAGTACTACAAAAAAGTCCGCATCAGCATGTGTCTATCTACAAAGGTTAATCTAAATTACCGAGAAAAATGATATTAAAAAAAGAAGTAGTTAAATGCTTCAATTGAAGAGAGTAATTTAAGGACAGAATCAATCATCACCAAATTTAATGTTTTCTTTGTTTTGTGCATTTAACAAAGATTTAAAAAAAGTCTTTAAATCGTACAATTTGGATAAATAGTTTACATTTTACATGCGTTTTACGCGAAATGGTGCAGGCGCGATGCCGCCGTTGTGTCTGCCGCCTTCAGAGAGTAAATTCAACCTGCATGGCTCTCGATAGGAGAATTCGTTCCACTATCTAAGATACTATAGAGACACCTCCGATGTGATGTCAAAGTTGGGTCACCATTCGGGTTAGGGAGGACAGCCCTAGGACACCCATGGGTGAAGTAGGGAGGGAAGGTCGTGTAAAATTGTTTAATCGAATAAGACTGATTTTATCCATAGATTTCGGGACCTTTAAGATAAGCAGTGACATGATTCCGCATAAATACAATTTCAGCACACGTGGGCGTTAAATACGCCTAACTCTCCTAAGGTTGAAGTGGTGCGCTAGGTCAATTGCCCACGCAGAAATCGCCGACGTAGAACTGACTTTACGATCGTCACGACACACATGGGGTATTTGGGTTCAAAGCCCGGACAAATATTTAAAAAAAAAAATTGTTTTACATTAAATTGTATATCACCAATTAGCTGATTAATTGGCGTCTAACGACGTTAATTTCTGGAAAAATCGTTAAATCTGGCTTCTGCTATCGCGATTGAACGTAAGGTTTGTATGTTTGCAGATGTCAGTTATTAGCGTTTGTAACTTCTTATAAATAAATTTGTACAACCCGTATGCATCGCTAGATTGACTTCAAATTTTACACAGGGATAAATAAACGTATATTCTATCGTTATTTTTATTTTTCATTATCACTAGAATTAAATTAACTGTCTTTATAAGGTAACTTTATTCGAAAAATATTTTTGTAAAGAAATGTATTCGGAACCTTATATTTAACGTAGATTTTAAAATGTGTGTCGGAACCTGTGGCTTTATGACCAATGCATTAATATACGATTTATGTAGAAATGATCCCAAAAGAAAAATTTTGCCCTACGTTTCCCAACGCTTTTTGCCCCAGGGTCAAAAAACGATTGCCCCAGGGGCCGACTGCTGAATTGTCGCATTGAGCGTGAAGATTTATGTTTAATGAACACCAGGGAGATGACCCACTTTGCGTTTGCCGCGGGGTCCTGGACTGCTATAGACCTGTCAATTTGTTCCCCTGAAGTTGCTGATATCTTCCAATGGAAGGTACAATATGATCTGCATGGTAGCGACCTTCATCCTATCTGGTTGTCTTTGCAGGAACGTGTGACTGTTCCCGAATGCAAGTCACAGAAATGGATTCTCAGAAAGTCTAACTGGAAACTGCACTGTCTTCAGAGACATGGGTAGTGTCCAAGAGAGGGTCGATTCATCACGCTCAGGTGATTCATCACGCCGCTGAAGAATCCATTCCGAAAAAATCTATGTTTCCGCGAAGACCTCATGTCCCCTGGTGGAACGACGCATGTCGGTCCGCCATTCGGGCGAGGTGAAGAGCATTGTGGAAATTTAAGGGTAGTCCATCTCCGGAAAACCTTGCCGCATATCGGATTGCTAGAGCAAAAGCGTGCAGAACCATCAAAGAATCCAGATCCACCTCCTGGAAAGAATTTCTAAGCACCATTAAGAGAACAACACCGTCCACTAAAGTATGTGAGTCAATCCGAGAGATATCTGGAAGGTATTCTCGAGTTACAATATCTGGACTCAATTATCAGGGTCAGGTTCTCACCAACAACAGAGAAATAGCAACAGTGATGGATAAATATTTTGCTGATCTAACATCTACAGCAAACTGCGATCCTGATTTCACGAGGAAAAGGGAAATAGCAGAGAGCGCATCGTTTTACTTTCGTTCCACCAACTGGGAACCCTGTGACTCTTCCTTTTCTATGTGGGAACTTGAGTCAGCTCTAGCGACAGTCCACTCCTGGCCCTGATTCCATTCATTATGAAATGCTCAGACAAATCAGTCTAGAATCGAAAGAATACCTTCTGGATATCTTTAATCTTTCATGGTTCGAGGGAGTATTCCCTAATTCGTGGAAGGAAGGAACGGTAATCCCCCTACTAAAATCAGGAAAGGACAAAACGGCCATTAGTAGTTATCGAAGCATTGCCTTGTCTAGTTGCATCGGTAAAACTGGAGATAATTATCAAGATGCTTCGTCTGGTATCTTGAAAGACATAACTTGCTGAGTCGATCTCAGTGTGGTTTAAGGAAGTTCCATTCCACCCTGGTAAACTTACTTCTCCTGGAAACAGTAATTCAAGATGCTTTCGTCCGAAGACAACATGTCGGAATATTCTTTGACAACGAGAAGGTTTATGATAGTACTTGGCGTCATGGCATTTTAAAACAACTCTATACCTGGGGGTTTAGAGGATATCTTCCTCTGATGTTACAGTCCTTTTTGGATAAGCGTTCCTTCCGCTACAGAATTGGAGGAAACACCTCGGATCTGCTTCTTCAAGAGAACGGTGTTCTCCAGGGTTCAGTCCCAAGTGTGATCTTATTTGCAGTGTGACCTTATTTGCATAACATCCGCTGTAAAGAATACTGTCCTGCACTCTCTTTTTGTCGACGACTTTGCTATCTTTTGTTCATCACAGGGTGTCATAGGCGCGGAGCGACAAATCCAACTCGTCCTCAATAGATTATACCACTGGTCGAAGACGACTGGCTTTCGTTTCTCTGCTGGACAAACACGCTGACCAGCAGAGACCAAAAGCCAGTCGGAGACCAAGCCTTCTGGCGGAACCTCACGTCGCCCTGGGGAATAACGTTCTAAAATTCTATCGTTCTGTAAAATTCTTAAGTCTAATCTTTGATCTGAGACTGAATTGGATTGAACATCTGACAGACCTAAGAGCGAGAACATTTAAGTCTCTGAATCTATTGAAGTGCCTGAGTAGCAGGGAATGGGGCTCTGATCGCTCCTCTTTGCACCACTTTTATCGAGATTTTGTAAGATTTCGGCTTGATTATGGCTGTGTTGTATATAGCTCTGCTCGTGCAAGCTATTTAAAGAAGTTGGATAGTGTCTACCATGCAGGAATCCGACTAATTATGGTAGCCTACCGTACTAGTCCCATTCCGAGTTTGTATGCTGAGAGTGGCGAACCATCGCTTTGCCTCCGGCGGCAATTCCTCGTGCTACGACACTTTTGCCACGTGCTATCTTTACCAGACAATTTGGTACACAACGCAATATTTCATTCTTCCTCTTCTTCCATCCGTTTCTACAACAACAGACTGAGTGCAACCAATCCTTTTGGATATCGCTCCAAAATTTTGGAAACCTTGATTATACGCATACCTAATGTCTTAAATCAAGGTTTCATTAAGACTCCTCCTTGGGCTTTGCACAAGTCGAAGATTATTTTCGATCTTCTGCATCATGACAAGAAGAACATTGCAGCTGGGATGTTGAGGGTATACTTTCGTCTAATCCTCGACAAACACCGGGTCCATATCCCTGTGTTTAAAGACGGGTCGAAGCAGGCTGATGGTGACGGTTGCTCCGTGGTGTTTCCCCGTAAAACCTGTGGCTACCGTCTTGGCGACCTGTGCAGCGTTTACACAGCTGAGTGCTACGCTATATTGAGAGCACTGCGATCAACAAAGTGCTTCCGCGGATCAAATTTCCTGATTTATTCTGATTCGCTAAGTGCCCTTCAAGCAACCCAGACTATATATCCAGCTTGTAAGCTGATCCAGAACATCCAGGATGTGCTTTTCTCACTGCAAAGTGATGGAAAAAACATAATATTTTGCTAGGTTCCCGGACACGTGGGAATAAGAGGAAATGAGGAAGCAGACGTTTCCGCAAAGACGGCATGCCTCAAGAATCGCGTGGATTTCTTCACGATTCCAAAACGAGATCTCCTAAATTCCATCAAGACAAGGATTATGAGTGAATGAAACAATGAGTGGTTGGCTGTTGAAGGGAATAAGCTCCGACGTATCAAATCCTCTGTTAAGTCATGGAGCAATTCCTGTAGGTCAGTCAGGCACGACGAGTTCTTGCTGACCCGTTTGCGCATAGGACATTGTCCTCTCTCTGATCGGTATCTCTTACTACTTGATGATGAACCCGTTTGTAAGGAGTGTAGCTCTTCTCTGATAGTGCGACACATACTAACTGATTGCAGAAAATACTCGAGAATACGGATATAAATTGGTCTGGCTGCAGATTTACCAACAGTTCTGGGAAATGAAACTGTTAATGTTAATAAACTATTGAATTTTATGAGTACATCGGAGCTTCTCCCACAAGTTCTCGGGAGAGTTTAAATTTGCCTTCATCTTTCCTCTTCCCTGTCTCCTTTCCTTTCATCCTTACTTTCCGTAATTTGAAAATTATAATACTTGATTTTTTTTCCTTTTATATGATACAATGTGTTCAGCAACTGTTTACTTTCCTTTTCTTTCATCTCTGTATTCAGATATTTGTTGAATTCAGGAGGGTTTTTTAGTGGGTATGGTCGAGATATTCGGCGAGTCCCACACTCGGGGAAGAGTCACTACCGTTCTTCTTTATAGAGCGAAACTGCATTTTCCCCCACCTGCATGTGCTCTAATGACCTTGCCGTTGACAAGCCCTAAAGCCCCACAAAAAACCAACACTTTTTATAAATATTAAAAAAAAAAAATGCTTTTTGAAGCTTGATTACGTTTCTGTTTAAAATAGTAAAGTTAAATACCAAATTTTTATGAAGAACTCTACTGGAGAATACTGTAATTCTTGTTTATACATATAATTGATTTGAAATATTTGACAGGGGCACCCCGATTGGGAGGTAGGGGAACGCAAATGGAAATAGTTCCCCTTAGAGGACTATGGGATTTACATTAAGGTGAAGTGTCGATATATCATATTCGATATATCGAAATGATTTTATTTTGTGTGATCAGTGTAGAGGATTTAAGGATATTGAAAGAAAAGGGTTTTGTGGGTGTCCTGTGCTGCTTGCCCCAAACTCGCTCATTGCATTAGTCCAGAGTTATCTGCAGACCCAACCAGCTTCCATTCAACGCCTTTCTGTCTCCAAGGAGTTCCCTTCGAGAAGAAGTGTCAACGATGTTATTACTTCAACAAGGATCGGTTGTTGAAAAAATGAACGTTTCGTAGTTGTTAAATGATGCATTCCATAATGTCTTCACAGTGAAACTATGTCCAGCACAGGGATTCGGTAGTGTTACTGAGAGGAAAGCACCATAGTGTACACATATCCCGTGGTGCGTTTCCTACGTGTGTACCAAGTTTAGTAGTGTTTCGTGATAAACTATTTGGTTATTAAGTGAAATTCTTTCTTCTGAAATGAACATTTCAAACATTTTTTACATTAATGTCCTAGTTCATGTAGCTGTGACTACTGAGAAGCCAACCTTCCTTCCTCTATCCAGCTCCTCCTAGTATCAATAACTATTAACCACTTCTACTTACTAACCACTTCCACTAACCCCTCCACGTGGGCCAAGTTGTTGGTAACCCCAGCTATGCGACCCACCTACTAACAATAGTCTTCCACTCAACTACTACCTCGTATCGCTCCATGTAGATAAGCTTCAATAGCACGCTACATTTCCCATTTACAAATACAACAATATAAAAAAATTGAATATTGTACAACGAGGGAGCTGGATAGATTTTTCTTTGGTGATTGTGCAACCATTGCTAGGGGTAAGTTTTGAAATTCTTCATCATTATGAAACATTTTTTCCTTATACACGATAATAGGCAGTTTTCGCGTCATCGAACAATATAAACTATCTCTCAATACAATCTACAGTATCTATCAGCAATCTATAGAACAAGAATGAAGATGATGTCCCGAATTCCGAAGAATCAGATTATTTCCTAGATCAAGATATTTTAATATATAAAGAACATATACAGCAACTATAACTTTTCCGTTCTTTACGCTAGTTATATCATTTTTAGTAAATGAAAATGGCATTTTTATTGAAATTTACTAAAGAATCATTTTTGTATAAATTAAAAACGTCCATGGAAATATGTCAATATACACTAACGTACTATTATAAACAGTTTTTGTCAATATATATGATATAAAATAATTATTACTTCATTTGACTACAAAGAACTTGAAAAATAATTTTGTTCGCGTTTAGAGGCAAATACTCCACAGTGCGACGTTGAGAGTTTTTTATGCGTAGTGTAACGACATTGTGAAGACATCGTTCTCCGACGTTGAATCGACGTGACACGCGCACACATTGACAACGTCTTCACGACGTGGATTTTGTCGATGTCGGCACGACTTTAACGACGATTCAACGACTGAAAATTTCTACGCGGGTGCTGACGTTTCGATTGGTTTGTTTCTCTCACGTACAACGTAACGTATCTTGCTCAAAAGAGGTTTCATTCAAGGATTTATTTATTCTTGCTGCTGGAGGTGAAACTCAAAATGGAGTATACAATCAAGTTTTGTATTATAAAGAGTTGCAAAATTAGGTTTCCGTACTTTTGTTTAAAAAACAATAAGTAAAATTATTTTGATCTTCCATAATAGATGATTTGTTTCCTGAGTAATTGGTCTATTTCTGAGGGTAGTATATTCCTAATTCCTAGATTGGTCTAACAAGTAAGAATCCCGGACAGCGCCGGAAAATCAGCTAGTATTTTATAAAATATAAAATAAATTTTATACACTTTATTTAATATATAATATATTTAAAAAGTATTATTATTCTCACAGTCTCAACTAGCTTTATGTATAGATGTGGCCAATACTAAGTATAAAATGTTAAATCCATTCATTTCTGAAATACAAGCAATTTAATGCGCAACATTGGAATGCAATTTGACTCGGTGCTGTTGTTATGTTGAAACATTTTCGGTTTTTGTTAGAAGTGATTTCTTTTTTCTTCTTCCGAGAGCAAATTCGCTAAATGTGGCGCAACGAAAAGGCAGAACGGAAGCAGAGGATGCCAAAGGGCAAACGCAGTACCTCGCTCCCCGGAGCGCCACTGCTGAGCACTCGGCAGCAGCAATACTCGTATTCCCGACAAATTGAGTTTGGAAACCATTTTGAAACGTTTTAAAAATTTCTCCTGAAAGTATAACTTCGTAATGCGCTCATTTCGAGGCGGCTTTCTGCCGCTGCAGGCGCCGTCCACAGAATGGGGGAACAGGAGGAGGGGGTTGATGGGGAGGGTGAACGGAGATCCAAGTAGGAGCAGACGCTTGCAAAGAGAGGCGAGTCACAACGACAGACGGGATTCGCGAAAGAACGAATCCTCAGATTGTAGAGGAGTGAAGGAAGAGCCGCTCACACAAACGACACAGAGGCCAGGGGTGGAGTCAAGAACAGTGATCTGTCCTCTGCGAAGTATGAAAATAAAATATTTTCTTTTTTATATGTTAAATAAATGTCAACAAAATGAATGTCAAATAAACACACGTTTTTATGACTCGGTTAAAAAAGTACTTCTTTAGAAAAAAAAAAAATCATTAGAAACACTTGTTGATAAATCACATCAAGTATAAGTATAAAATGTGAAATCTTCAGGTAAATTCAAACATATTTATTCAAACGTGTTTCTCTGTATGATACATCAAAGCTACATAAAATTTGATTTAATTGTGTATTTCCTAGATAAATACAAACTATTACACCTCCTTCGGCTATATATGTAATCCTTTCATTAAGTATGTGACAAATTTTCTTCATTTTTGGATTGGTTACTATTACAATGGAACATATTTAATTCGTGCTCAATCAATATTTAAGTTCATACTTGAATAGAATAGAATTAATGTGACTGAAATTTAAGCTAGAAATTTTCCTTTTGACAAATAAATCGCGCTGACAGAAGGGGTAACTTTTAAAACGATTGTATTTGTTTCCATAAAACACTACAAATGTTAGGAATATAAAAGTTTTTGGAGAACAAAAATCGTATATACTACCTCGTTTTTAAAGATACTTCCATCTTTTCCTCTCCAACTTCTGGTGATACATTTTTGTAGGGTTAAATTTAATGAATGAATGAATGAATGAATGAATGGTTTAATTACTAAAATCTCTTTGAAAACATAACACAGGAAATCCTTATCATGTCTACAGTTCCAGTTGTTTTGGGAAAGCATTTGTACTTATCTCTCCTCGATCGTCACAAGGGCTAGGATTGGTACGGTTGGGTTGAAATTCCATAATTATTTCATAACAGCAATATTACTATTTAAATCAGTCAAATATTATGCATAATTCAGAACCTCATTTCGATGAATTATCTGATTATTAATTTCACGTTCACAGTTAATCATTTGAATTTCCATAGATTCCGGTTCACCAAAACCCCCAGATTTCATACACTGTGTTTCCTTCCGTTATTCCTCTCCTGCCACTTGCCGGTGACAAATCGATTTGTTTTCCATAGAGAAATCAATAAAAAATAATCTTGTACGAGAGTATTCATTTGGATATTAGACAATCTGATGAAAAATGTGAGATATTAATTTGAATTTCTTTTATACCAATGACAGGAGATGCAATAAATAATGAAATGCTCATTTTCTTTTAGTACCGGCAAAAATTTCAAAAACATGTTGACAGATTCAATTGATGTTGTCAATTTCTGAGTATAGATACATTAATCGTTGGCATATATTTGAATATTCCAAATATCCACAAAAACAAATTAAAATTTAACCAGCAAAAGGTTTGATATAGTTTTTGACGTTGTTTTACGAGCAGTAAATAACAACGCTCTCGATTTTCATTTGTTTAACAAAAATACACTTACACAATTTATATAGTGAGTACAATACGTATTGTACGACATATCTTTACCGAGTACAATAATTATATATAACGTGTAGATAAAATATATATTTTTCTTTCTGGGTTTGTATGTTTGAATAACACTTCTAACGAATGACTTAAGTCATCCAAGGGGTGGGATTGCGAATGCGATATGAATATTTTGCAGTACGGTGAGCAATTACAGAATAGGCATTTTATTCTAATGGAAGTTTTGTTTAATATAATTGTTAATACGTCTTAAAAATTGAATGAAAATGTAGTAATTATATTTTTTAACAAACCTTCTTTCTCTATTATCTGGATGTTTGCTTTGTAAGGTTATTTTTGGAACAATTAAATAAATTATTTTTCCAATGTAAACCAAACTTAAACCAATTAATTTACAAAATAATTTATTTTTTCCTTTGAATAATTGTATAGATTCCAATATACAGAAGTTTAATGAAACACAAACTTGTACTTTGTTCATCAATTAATTTTACTTAATTAGTTTCTTTCAGTTTACTTAAGTTCAGGATCTTAAAATTCCTCAATATTTTTGGGGTAGTGATTAACATATTCCACAAAAGTAGAACTAGGTAGTTCATAAATGTTGACCTCCGTATAAAACAAATTTTCTTCGCTTCTACGGGTGCGTCTTCCTATGCTACAGCGTCGAGGTATCTTTCTTTTAATGGATTATTCCACTTGTAATCCTAATATAGGTTATATCACCGTTTACTGTCCGATATTAGCTTACCCATGTGGTCTGTAGTTGTACAACAATATTCACACAAGGCAAAGTTCTAGCAACGCTAACATCATTTCATTTGTCAGTTTAAATTAAAGAATTAGTATGGTTTCGTTATCTTCCTAAACGAAGACATACATTCAAATGAATGGTCAAAATATTTCAATTTGCCCAAATAAGAAAATTCCCAACTGAGCGGGAGCAACAGCGATTGAATCCAAGATGGCTTATATCGAAAGCCATCGTTTTCCAGCATTCCTTAAGGAAGATATCATGGTATCCGATATTAGGAAATCATCCAATATTCGGCAACATGGTTAAGTTAGTTTACTGAGAATGCTAACTTTGCGAACCTGAGATGGTTTAATAATAATTTGACTCGCTACATGTTACCTCCACTTCTCTTGTGTAAATGTTTTATAATGAAACAGTTATACTATTTAATAGCAATTCATATTCAATTCAATTCAATTTCTTTGTTCCTTCCTGAATTCCAATACATTTTTCTTTCCACAAAACGTTGCTGAATTTACACCCATGAAACTGATCCATTAAGTTGATCAATTGAGCCGTGTGGCAATCGTCATCGCAGATCCTCCAGGTTACCTGTCTCGCGTAGTAGCAACTAGCGCGCATAGCGCCGGGAAGCGGCACTGATGGTAATGCGATCGGACTGTAGCAAGTTTTAACCCACGGTTATTACCTCTTGGCAATTTTTGCGAGGATACGAAGTTTAATTTGGTTGGTAAATTGTCTGGTCGGAGCGATGTATTATAAAAATTAATTGAGAAATTAAGTAGGGAAAATTGCTCACGAACGGGGCAAATACTGAACAGGGAGAGTAGACAGAGAGAGAGAAACGGGTGGAGGGAGAGACGGAGAGGAGGTGGCATACAGTGAGGGGAAAAGGATCGTTCTCTCTCTTCCGAAAGGTGGAAAGACAGGAGGGGTGTTGAACACCATTCCCCTCAGTAAAATTAACATTTCATGTAATTGGAAATCGTAAAATGTTTACTAAAATAACCTTTACAGTTAGTAAGAAGTGTGTATTACTTCTTATTGTGTGTGTATTATTTCACTATCATTAAAATAATTAATTTTTACAATATATTTATTATTGTTAGATGAATTTAGAAAATATCTATGTATTACCATTAAATTCGGCGATATTCATGTTTAATACATTTCACTTGAAGTTTCTCTCATGTAGGCCCTAGCTTTTCATCACATTCATCTGTTTTAATTTTTTATTAAATGGTTTCATCCTGTTCATATCCATTTACATCATTACTTATTTCAGAACTTCATTGCGTTAATATCACGATAATTGCTTAATTCTGTTCTATTGCATTTACTCTCAGTCGTCCATTTATTTCAAAATCAAAATTAAAACCAAAAATGTAATTTCATTCATCCTCAAAACGATCGGTATACTTTTCTAGATGCAAAATTAATACGGCAAACACATTTTAAATTACAACAAATTAGTGCAATACATTCAACTAATTTTTCATACAAATTAGCTTAATCAAAAGCCTCTCCGAAATGCACATCTCAATGGCTCAACCAACATGTAAACAATTGTTGGATTCAAATAAATGGTAATTTATCTTCACCTGAACTTTTATTTGAAGCGGTGTGTTATTTCTTGTTTATTTCAATCTAACATGAATGGGTTCTGGACTCAGACCCTCTTTGTGAATGTAGGATGGTGCAGACTGTGAACGCATCATACAACAGAGTTATACGTAATTGGTGACCCAGAACCGCCGTCTCAGAGACGTGAATATTACGACTACAAGGGTCGCTCAATAGATAATGTGCCACATTTTTATATCAAAAACAATTAATTACACGAAAATGAAAATTACACATATCAAACACTGATGTCCATCTACGCACTTTATTTTTTCACATTATCTTCTTTAAGTTCTACAGCTACTCTCCCGCAATTTACAAGGGCGGGTATACACGGTCGGTACCAATCTTGGCTCGTTTTTATGGATCCAAGTTTTCACGGCGCTAATCACATTTTGGTCATCCTCAAAATGTTTTCCACGAATCCTGTCCTTTAATGGTCCAAATAAATAGAAGATTGAGGGGGCCAGATCAGGACTCTGCGACGGATGGGGTAACAATATCCAACCCTGTTTGTGATTTATCAGAAGTTCTCAAGACATTGCGGATCTCATCCTGCTTTGAAATTTTTGGAATATCCAAGAACGTGGATAATTACTCGTACACTTACTTCGCCTACTAACAGATCCAGCGTCAATTGCCTAGTCGTAATGCGTCTATAATTTCGACCGTGACGTGATCAGTACGCTGAAACATGCCCAGTGACACTGTCAAGGTTGGTCTCTAATCGACGCCGGGACAGCGTAGTAATTCTCGACGTTGAGCAGTTGATATCCTGATGATTTTGAATTTTTGTCGGTTAATGTTGCTCAGTATCTAATTATTATTAATAATGTTATTTTCTATTGTCTTAATCTAAGTATATTCAAGTATTCTAAAATTTCAAGTATATTCGACATAAAGAAACGTTTGGGTTCATAAAAACATTGTCTTTGCATTTTATGATCGCTTTTTCAAGACTTTAAAGAGGATTACTATTTTAATTGTTTAATTTTCATGGTACTAATACTAAGGTGGCGCAACATCAGAGGATAGAAATTTTGCTATACTGCCGTGCTGCAGTAACTCAGTGGTAGCGGCCTCACTTCGAGAAGTAAAGTACCGTGGTACAAACCATGCCGTCGAAGTCTGAAGATGGACGATGAAGAAGAACGTTCTAAAGGGAATGTGTGATATACACTCGTTGAATATGGTTAAATAAGGTAAGACGATGGATACTGTTTATAAAAGTTTATAAAAATGATAATTAAACATCGTCCAGAAAGTCGTACATGAGTTGACGACGCCGAAGAAACGTTTTCTTGCGAGGTCGAATCGATGTTACATACTGTAACCGCAGCAATCCTCAGAAGTTATTTCTGATAGCTTGAACGGCAGTTTATCAAGGAGAGGTACTCAACTAAGTACCCCAGTAACGCAACGCAGCGACGTACAGTCGCCAAGTTGCAGGTAAAGGTTTTCGCTGCCACCACCCCGTGTCCACAGGGAAATCACACCCAAAACAGTTTTAAATAAAAATCACAAAAAGAACATTTAATAATTAAAAGAAACATGTGCTGTTGCACTTTTACATAAAACAAATTAAAAGACTATTACAGTCGTCAATCATATACCTGAGAATTTCTTAAACAGCAGCTAGGAAAGTTATTTTCGAATAAAATCAAGAGCTCTAGAATTCAAACTGGATGAAATATTTCAAAGTTACTCTGTAATACATCAGAATGTATTCAAATTTAAATTCAATTGTAATTCAGCTGAGTATTAAATATATCTCAATAGATCAAAATTATAACAAACTCAAGTCTACTATAGACTCAGTTAATGAAACCAAATGATACTGATGTCCAGACCAGCATCCTGCAAGTTACCGAGCAACTTATAGTTCACATTAAATTGACTGATGTGATAGAAACATCAAAGTTTCTCTCAGGTCGCCCTGGACCTTACAATTTGGCATACGCCCTGAGCTGCACCCCTCGACATGTGTGCTCCGGAGACTACCTTCGCCCCGCTATATATAGGCAAGTGATCACGTGACGATACCAACCGGCGTCGCTTAGAGCAGACGACACAGTTGGGTATGTGGCACCACCGGACACCTTTCACGTTTGAAATTAGGTCAAACCAAACAAAGGGCGCTGGTGATGAAATAGCACTACATCACACATACGAACGGGTTGGCGACGTCATCTACGCGTCGTTACCCGACGTTGAATATGCGGTTTTTACGACGTTGAGGTTTTTGTGACGACGAGGTCCGACGTTGATTCGACGTTACATGCGTACGCGGTGGCAACATCGTCACACCATTGTTCTTCAACGTCGGCATGACTTTGACGACAATGCAATGACTTCGTTCGACTGGAAATATACACTTGGGAACACTTTATTTCTTTGTATAAGTATCTAATCATGCAAAAAATAACTTGACTTCGCTACGTGATCTTTCTGCAGTCAATTTCATTGTCATCTTATTAACCGTTGTTACGAGTTTGCACGAATGTGTTTCAATTTCTGACTTGTGAGTCTCACTTCCATCTTTTCCTCTCGACAATTCATTTCACGCTTGTAACTTACCCTGGTGACCATCTCATGGCTCGTCATTTTATCTTAAACTGTAAACCGACCACTATAAAATTCATAGTGAGGATGCAAACTGAACGCGTCACAGAACGAAGCTGGGTTATTGTATATATTCGGACGTTTCTAACGCGTCGTTTCAAAAGCATTGAAAATGCCAGATCATTTGATCTGTTTTTAAATATTGTTATTTATATACGGGTCTTTTGATAGACAAGCTTGGACGCGTAGAAACGGTGGGTGTGGCGCGATGCGTCTCATCAGTAATTTGCCATATGTCGCATTGTCGGAACGGACGACCTGTTATTGCTAAAGGTCAACTAGGATGCCTGTTTTCCCCGTAATATATTGGTACATGCTCGATATGCTTAAACCTCGATGAATGACAACATTCAGTACGATTTAACTCCTCAGTGCTGTCTGAGATTCCCAAACCATGCGTAGTCGTAAGGGAGTGAAATTTGACATCAACATCACTCATGGGTACATAGAATAACATTGGATGACGCAACGAAGTTCTCAGATAAGGTGATACGCGCCTCAGCCGAGTAATTAAGTGCACACTAGGAAAAGTAACTCCATATCGCGAATTCAGCACAAAAAATAAAAGATAATCGGTCATTTGGTGGCTTTTCCCCTCTTCTCACATCTACTCCTACTTCGACTGAACTCATTTGACTGATCTTCAATTTTAAGTCTACAGAGTGAACGTAAACAAATAGAAACAAATAGTGACTATTATTTATTTTACGGCCATGATGTATTTCCCTTCAGAAGTTTTGTTTATTTTTACAATATACTTTAACTTCATTTTACGCACAAGAAAACATATTAGTACAGTTTGGGACTTCCACTGGAAAATATATTTTGCAGGGTAAATATCAATCCCTTTCATGTGAAAATGTGAATGTTCATTAAGAGGAACGGTTATTATTTTTAAACAGTGTACTGATGAACATTCAAATGAAAGTTAGAATAGTATGAATGAAACTTAGAACACTACCAGTTAAAAAGAAATTTTCTTTTATGAATTTCATGGTCATATATCTTTTAAAATCTTTTCACATACAAAAATTTTAACACTCACATGAGTTTTCTACAGGCTCGCAGGATTTTTAAAAGTACGAAAAAAAAATCCTTGCATAACAATCCAATTGCTTTTCTCTTAGAACTATTTAATATTTTTGCCAGAACAACTGGGACTTAAAACTAAGACTATTAAAATGGAAATGGAAGAGTTTATTTGTAACTTTATACTAATGATTTTAAGTACTTTATTGTCAAAACTACCTAAAAATTGTGATTTTTGTTATACTTTTTCCCCTTATTCTGCCTCATAAACACATTGTAACAAATTAACTGTAATACCATATGTAACTCGATCCATTTGATAGTGAGAAATGCTGCTGCTGAAACCGCCCGCGTTTTCACGGTCCGTATAGGATAATCAAACGCAGGGCACGGAATTGGTATTTGGAACGCGGCGTTTAAAACGTCTAGAATAGAGTAAATGATCTGAAATCCTTATTCTGATTTACGATTCTTCAGAGGAGCTGAGATCGTTCTTCCTCCGTAAACATGTGTTTCTTTATGGACATATCCTGACTAGACCGATAGCGGAGAGAATCGATTTTGCCCGCTGTTTTCTGCGGGTGCGGGTATATTCAGATTGGAGAAGAAGAGTGAGTTATTTCTTTCTCGGTGCTTACCTTGAATTGAACTTTAACAATGATTTTAAAATATGTCTAGTAATTAAAAACTGCATTACTTACTAATGATGTTCCAGTTGTACGGGCTGATTATATCAATTTTTTATAAAAAAGCTTCATTTTATAAAAGAACGTGGGTGTCTTTAGTTGTGGACGTTTTAGTAGTTTTTTAAGTTTTTCCCCCTGCAGCATTAATTTACTTCTACTGAAAATAATAAAGAATATTTAATTGAATGTTGACTATATTTACTATAACTATTATATATGTGACATCCAGTAATAACCATGTAACTACACTTTTTGGGAAAAAAGAGATAGTTTGTCAAAAATGGATTTGGTTTGAAAAATTTCATTCGTAGAAGTCTAAATGATTCAAAAACGTACTATCTTTACCAATCGAGCTGAGAAAATTTGCGAAAACTCTAAAAAACATTTAAGTATACGTTTAACAGGAATAAATAAGTAACTCCAATACAAATTTTCTTAAAGAAGCATGTTAAAGAGGGTCCAGGTGACAATTTAATTAATATATTAATTATAAGGTTTTAGAAAGAAGATCGTTACAAAATAGTATGACGCTTTTTATCAGATGGTGTTTTCTGTTTTTTTTCTCTAGGGAAAGTGAATGCTAGACACAATTAACCCCTACTTCTAGAATTTGAATTGTTAATAACTCTTTTCTATGATGGTTAATTTGCGAAGTATTCTCGAAGTTTTTTTTCAATCCAAAACTTTATTTATCTGGATAAACGTAAGATAGCTGTATAATATTCATTGGATCCGAATACAGGAATATTATACAGCCAATATATTGTAATGTGATGCCAGGGGTGTTTGTCCTTGCCTCCCAAACACTATGACGCAGTAATGTAAACATACTCACCACTCCATCCAAAATTTGTAACATCCCCGCAAAAAACGTTTTACGCTCACCCCTCCTCCGCTTGGACTCCCTTCCAAATCATATTCCATCTTTTTTCCTCTTATCTACCCTAAATCCATACAAAAGAGTATTGTCACCTATATCCATGAAACTGATAGAATAAATTTAATTGACATTGTAATTAGGTTTGAAATTATATTTAATCCTCTGATAATGAGGAACGTGGTAGAATAGGAAGTTAAAATTATAGAAAAAATTGAAATAACCGAATTCAGATTTAATTTATTCAGATTCATATACGATATATTCAGATTTCGAGGTCATATTTTACATCCGATTTTCTCACTCGATAAACACCTCAGCTGTCACTCGATTTTAAGAAGCATAGGCCAGTACGCTCTTGTTGTACTTGACCAAACGGCACGGCGTCACATGAAGTTTTGTATAAATATAAAATTGTAATTATCGAAAATAATGCGGAATCTTCACAAGTGAAACCCTAAAAATATTGTATAACTTGTAATGATTCTAATTGTGCGCAATGGCGGATCTAAACCACAGTCAAAGGTGGGATCTGGGGAGCATTTCTGTTTGAAAATCATGGTTTTATAAATATATCTTATTTTACAAATTTTATAAATAGTATCTTTTAAACAAAATACATCAACTTATCTAATAGATAATCCACAATTAACAATATTAAATAGCAACCAAATTTATTAATTGTTTAAATTGGCAGAGAATGTCTTTATCTGTAGAGAGTTCAGGTTCAATTGGGGGACTCCTATAGCTCCCATAGGTTCGCCACTGACCGTGCGTGACCGCAAAAATTCACGAAAAAAGTTTATATTAAAATCCCACTTCTGTTCTTGCCTTAAGTCTGATGTGGAAACAGTTGACGCTTTTTCAGAGTACGATTCCCAAGATTTACTACCGTTACATACCGCTTGTGTAATTTTTATTTTAATTAAATAAATAATTGTAACATTTTTTATTAAATTGTATGTTTTTCGGTAATGTCACTTGTTGAATCAAACGACAACTTCCAATGTACAGAGTTTGTTTTTTGGAAATGACAGTTGAAACAGTAGAGTCGCGGCAGTTCTCCGTTTGGGGTGGTCAAAAATAAGCACCATAACACTATGACATCTCAACACTATGACCAGTAATGTGAAAACTCATCATAAAACAAATTGTCCTCTCAAATGGTTACTCCACATAACTCATTGACTCTATTATAAACAGAAAACTCCAAAGAAACCGCCAAAAAAACCGCCCTCACATTCTACAAATACCAGTAAATATATCTCTTTTCCATACTTTGACTACATTTCGCAATCTGTACATAACGTTATGAAGAAACATCACATACAAGTCGCAATTAAACCTCAGAATCCCCTGAGAAATAGACTTTCCTACACACTGCAGATATCAAAACTAAATAAATGTGGCGTGTATATTCTTAAATGTGGAAATTGTGAGGTTCACTATATTGGTCGAACTGGGAGGAATTTTGCTATCCGCCTTAAAGAACACTTACACACAATCAAATACAAGACAGACAAATCTCACTTTGCTACAAACCTGTTGGACTCAAATCGCTCCTTCAACAAAGAGACACCCCCCCCCACAAACATATACTAAAAATAGAAAATAAATATTATAACAGAATTTTACTACAGTCAATTCATATTCAGAAAGTAATAAACCAACATGCACACATTTTAAATAAACAAACAAACTTCTCTCTCCCCCAATAGCAACCTTCCTCCTGGAATCCATTTAGCATTCATCTTCCGGCAGAAACCTTCCCGTACTCACCATTGTCCCGTCACGCCTTCTTAAGACAGGCGATCAGATCCTCGCGTTCCACAAACAGAACGTAAGACGTTCGGCTTACAAAACTTTTTCTTATTGCAAAAAATATTAATAAATTTCAATTTTTCGTGTAATAATTTTGTAAACAAATATTTGTCATTTAATTACTTATATAATCTTTTAAATATCTGAAACCAATTAGTATTAAACCATCTGCTTATTATTAAATACAACATACTAGTACTCTCTATTCTAGTACACATTTTTGTAATTATTACTGTATATAATAATTATTAAGACCATTTTACCAATAGCTAAATATATTCCTGTATCTTGTACGTAGGCCACTGAAGATGGCAGCATAAGCTGTCGAAAGCCGGTTTTGGCAAATAAATATTTTTCAGTTGACTATAACATTGTTTTCATTAAAGTAAAAACCGAATACAACACCATTAACTAATTATAGAGCAATAAAAGATATCTACATCCGCTAAAGAATACCAAAACGCATTAAATTTTTCACAATTGCAACTCTTGTAGAAGCTAAACGTTTTTACAAATCACGTAAAAAAATACTTTCGAACTTATTCGGTGTCTGCGGTGATTGTCCACTTGAACACTGAGATAAGATGGCAATTAGTTGGGTAGTTGGAAGAGAAGAGTGTAAGAGCAACAATACGCGCGTGTGTACGACAAATGCAACGCTGTAGTAAACGATCCCCTGCAACCTCGTCATCCGGCCTCCATTTATCCGGAGCAGTATTATGTTCGCTATACTCGTCATTTGTATGATTTCCAACCTTCATTAAAGAATTCTAATCTAATTCAAGCGTTACACAAAAGCCTTGGTTTTACATCGTCTAGTTCGATTAGTTTGAGATTGTATATACATAAAAATATCCCTGAATTCAAATAGTGGTTTTCCTCTGAAACTCACCCATGTATATACCATCAAGTAATGTTGATAAAGAAATTCTTTTTTAAGCTACGTGTCATTCATTGCATGATGATATTTTCATTTATTACAAAAAGTGATTACGTTGACGTATGAGTTTTTTTTTATTTCGCTACTTACAAGAAAAAATCGTGAAGAACAAAAATTAGAAATATGAAGGAATCTGTTTAGGTGTATATGCTGTTTGACTGTATAATTTTGCATTCTTTGAATATTGTCTGAAAATTTTGATAAATAAAAATTTAATTTTCATTGTTTTTCATAACTTCTGATAGTTTTTTTTTCGAGTTTAAAACATTTCCAAATTACATACAATATTTTAAAATAGTTTGTATGTGTTTTTAATTTCATGAATTTTCGCAATTAATCCATAAATCCCTGAACTTTTTGATGTTATTGTGCAACGACCTAGTGAATTAAAGGTTGAAAAGAAGCAAATACCCAATTATTATCCTTAAGTTGGAAAATCAGTAAGCGCTTCTTAGTGATCCCTAATCGTCGGAGACGTATCAAATACGTGCCTAGGGAGCGTCAAACGTCTCTGCTTCCCAGGAGAAACACAAGAGCGTAAGGAGCAAAGAGCGCTGTAACAGCGCAATCATTGCTACCTTACACCTACTACGATCTACGGAACCGACTCGATCAACACAATTTGCTTTCAAGAGCTTGAAGCTGAAACGACTTCTCAAGGGAATCCGGTCACCGGAAAGCAAAGTCAGAAAATAACAGGAAATAAGTCTCCGTTGTTTTTATCTTGGGGTAAACATGAACGTCGTTTTCATGAAATAATTAGCGATCGCATTACCATACCTTACATAGGCAATCTTTCTCTAAAGTTGGCAAATTTATTTAAACAACACGGTCTCTACACTTTCTTCCATGCACCGAAGTCCCTGAGAAACATCCTTTCCCACATGCCTCTCGCATTTAAGTGGAGTGTACGCGCTCACATGCGGTGGATGCAACGTGATGTACGTGGGACAAACTGGACGCAGTTTTGGTAACAGATTACACGAACACATTCACACTTTCAAACACCTCACCGGACATTCGCATTTCGCCACACCTGTTATAGAAAACAATCACACGTTCCACACAGTCAATGATTTCCAAATTTTACAAATAGAAAATAATTACTGGAACAGACTTAAATTAGAAAACATACACATTCACAATTCACTCAGTTCCAACATTTTCACACTCAATCATCAAATTCCAGATATTTCTTCCCCCTGATAAAATTAGCCATAAAACAATTAAATCCCGTTACATGGAAAACACATGACGGCAATGGAAATTCCGGAAACTTCCCTATATAATCCGACCCTTTTGTGAGATGACGGTGCTTTCAGCCACCGCTTGCAAAAGGTTCCAGGTATGCCAGCTTCGTCATTTCCTATTATTATTTTATATTCTATTGAATATTATTAACTTTTCGAAGAAGAAGTGGGTGGATTGTTTTTAAAATGTTTCAATTTTTATTTGTTTTGTAATTTATATTTTGCAAAAAAATGTTTGTAGCACTGAAGATGGCCGCCATGAGGCCGAAATGCCTCATAGGCCTTTTGCATAAATAAATAATGACAAAATCTTTTATTGCTTATAATGCTTATAATTAGGGTAGTTGTAACCACACACCACAAGTCCAGATGCAGTGTGGGTTCCTTTGGGAAGGAGAGGGATTCACACATATACCACAACCCTTACGGTAGTGTTCGCTGCCACCAACTCGTTTTCCTGAGCAATTAAACACACGTGTAATAACAATAATTAATGATTTAATTCAAATTAAATAGAGATCTGAATATTTACAAAAGTAGACAAACTCTCAAAATCATTAATACATATATAAATTTGTTATTACACAAGTAATGCTATCAGAAAACATTAATTACACATAAATAAATTGAGTTGAAGACAACAAATTCGGAGAACCTCTCTAGAAATTCACCAGTTGCTTTTCCCGAATAACTAACTGATACAAGTTACGTCACTCGCAACTACTAGCAAATGAATTTAAATTACCGCAGTAATTCTTAAGCGGTCTGGCGACCAATACTAGCCAGGTCACATCCTAAGACCTGCGGACTCCGTTCACACAGCAAAAGTCTTCGAGGATTCTCAATCCTCCCAATATATACGGAAGCGGAAGTCACGTGACCACGCCTTCGCTGCCACAATGAGCACTGCAAATCGTTGTTCACCCCTTGGCCGTTCGGGGAACGCAGATTTACCATTGTCTCTGCATTCGGCGAAAATACTCCTTTCATAAAATATTAACATTCTTTCTTTAAGGATTTTACCGGCCTCGCCACGGTACACATGGCGAGCAAGTCCCTCTCACAGAAATAGCATAATACAGCTAACATTCCTGAAGGTGTCTCGCCCCCAGTCAGATATGACGAACAAATGTACTTTCACAGAAATATTGTAAGACAAAGGGAGAGGCACGTGCTGATATCACTCTTCGGCCGGCATTCTTCGAGGGTACTCTCCTTCCCGGAAAAAGCAGGGGAATGGTCCACACAATGAATGGAAAGGCTCAGTTTTGGGTCCCAAGTCCGTTGCACTTCCGTCTTAGCGGTATCCGGCTCGACTCCGTAATCTTCTTAACAGTGTCCGGCTAGTGGAATGCGTAAAAATATTAATAATTCACAAATCGATATACTGAACTGGTCCTGATGTTACAGCAGTATTTTGCTGCATATATAAAATAGAATGAAAAAAATAAAATTTACCGGATAAGAAAATAATGTTTTTTTACCATAGATATAGTAATATTCTCTGACTCTCATAACTTTTTAACCACTCAACGGGTTTTGATAATTGAAGATTTTTCAGCCTGTGAGAGCCACGAGTTTTCTAGCGTTCTGGAATGTAGAGCTTTTCATTAAAAAAATCTTAATTTACAAGTCTTTCGAGTCTTTCAAATCCTCATCGACCTTATTAAATATTAAACGCAATAAAAAACTCTTAGAGCAAAAAATATTATTAAAGAAGCAGGAGGAAATCAAAAGATAGCAAAACTTATATTTTGAGAGTCAAACAGATAGGAGACTATATGCTGCTCGATTTTCCCCATTTTAGTTTTACTTCTTTTTTTTATTTGTTCGTAAATTATTCAAAATTTGTATTTTGTATGTAAATTTGGTTAAATAAAGTCATGGTAGATTTCACATTTTCGCAGACAATAATTATTTGATTGATCGTGCACTAGCAATAACAGTGACGCGTGTGACGAAAAGTACATTTTTTTTGTGGGGCTTTAGGGCTCGAGCCCATTGAGATCATTAGAGAAAAGTACAAACAAGTAGAAAGAATGAATGTATGTATTGATGAATGTATGAGAACTCTACTATTGAGCCATTAAGATAGGCAGGTTCAATATTTTTTTAACAAATATCACACAATAAACTTGATATCAAACTCTTACAGAGAAGTCTCCATCGTATATCGATATTTCAATTAATCAGATCGATAATAGTGTATCATACTCTATTATCAAAATGTATCGCTGTAAAATTGATCGTTTAGCATCGATATTATATCGTTGCAATCCTAGATGAGACCACGACTGAGTAAATTGAGAAGGCCTGAGCATGAAGCAAATTAGCCAAACTGCCCCCTCCCCTCCCTCAAACGGGTGGGGCGGAAGTCGACTTTTTAATTTCAAATGGGAACCTCCATTTTTATTGGAAATTCCAATTCGGTTAAATACGATTCAGATGTGGGTAAACGTACCGGAAATGAGGACAATAGTGAGACATTTCCAGACGACTCCAGACCTTTCCTTGGTATCTCTCGGACCCTTATTATCCTTTGAGTAGTCTCAGGTATATGCCCCCATCGCAATAGAATAAGGGACATTTTCCTACAATTCATGCACAGACTGCATTCGTACACTACTATTTGAAGTAAATAAATTAATAATATACAAATATTTGCAATAGTATGAAAAATTTTAAAATTGATGTTACAATATAGTTTTGTTTCATATAAAACTTATCTATAACTATACATTAATTACGAAAAATAAAAATAATTTACAGCGTTTATAAAATCTGTAATTAATTCTTCATAAGATCGATGTAAACTTCTCCAAATGTACTCAATCAAATTAGTTTCAAAATTGGTTGTGCACATTCTTACAATTCTTCGTCTCAAATCTCTTTTGATTTGACCACATTGCTTCAGTTTTGAGTGTGAATGAAGTGATGGGCAGGATGTACAAAACTCTATGAATGGTTCACCATCAAACGACGGTATCCAGCAGCTTCCAATATCTGAGGGTCGTAACCTTTCCAAGCATCTGTTAATATTGTCGAACCGGGTTCGACGTTATCCAAAATAACATTTGTTTGAGTTCTTTCGTTTCTTTGTGGCACAATTCGTAAAAAACATTTCTTGGAATTCCTGTCAATTCCACCTAGAACTCACCTTGTTTTCGTGATTCGTCCTTCATTATATTTCCTTTTTCCGAATGCACTCTCATCAATTTCTATTGTACAGTTCTCTCCTCCCAATTTTGAACTGGTTTCTGTCAACAAAGCTGTTAGCAGTTCGCGGAATGCGTTTAGCAACATCTGAACTGTAGTGTTGCACAACCCCGTTTCCCTCATAAGTAAATTTTTAGGATATTTCAAAATCCAATCTACCAAAAGTAATATGATTTTCTGGATTGGACATTTTGTATTCGAAAAAAAATGTGCCATTTCGAACAGAATCCTTCCTTCGGCAGTTCCTGTTATTACATCTTAAGATTGGATTTTTTGTTCTTCCTGTAAAGACATTCATAAGATTCTGTATACTTACAATTTACGTCTATATATGTAGAAACTTCAATATTCTGTACAACCGTTCATAGATCATTTCTTAATTTTTCGTACTGTTTTCATTACAAAGTTTCCACTCCTCATTGTCTTCGTGAGCTATTCTCTAAACAAATTTACTCTACTTAGTTACATGATGTAGTCTTTCACAATCAGTTAAAATCAATATTAAACAATAAACAAAAATAATCAATGGAAACAATCCTAAATATAAATTTTCTGTGTCCGATCTCAAATTTAAAGTGTGGATTGCCTTTGTAGAAAAACGTAATAAATAAAGGGAAAAACAAATGATTTCTGAATGGTCGAAAAAAATGTTGGAAAAAATCTACAGTTTAAACCAAACTACTTTATTCAAGATTAGTTGTAACCGGAGTTACAGGAAATGTTTTGTTGTTATGTTACTACCTTCATAATTAATGCACACAAAAATATCACAAAACAAAGAATATCTCAAATATTTCGGCAGGTAGCGTGAAAAAAGTAAAGAGAAAATCACTTCTTGTTCTGATTCACATACTTATACTTGAAATGCTAACAATCTTTTTTTAATTAATAAATAATACAAAATTTATAAATAATAAATTTATTGTCAAAAAAATAGTACAAACTGCGTATGACCACGTGGAGGACAATAAACTAATTTACTCTCCGGAAGCAAGCACGGGACCATCCCATCAATTCCGATCAAGGGCCCTAAGGCAGAGGCGGATTAAAAAAATTCAGCAAATATTCCTAGATAAGATGAAAAGTTAGTTACGAGTTATAATACTAATATAATGTCAATATGTTTGTAATTTAACGCAAAGAATTAAATAATTACCTCGACAATACATAATTTTCCAATTAAATTATTTAAGTTTTCAGATAAAAATATTCGTGAATTTATTAATCAATAATTTCGCACTTTATGTATCCTAAATACAAGTTTTACCAGACAGTTTATAGACACGAATGAACTAAGGCAGTTCCTTAACAACAAAAATTGATGAAAAAAATGAATGGTGTGTAACTTACCATTAGATTGTACTCTTTGAGATTTTCGACACGAAGCTCATGTTCTTTGTTCCACTATCAACTTAAAATAAACTAAAACCTGAATCAAACCGATTCGGTTCATATAATTGTTGCACATAAACAAACTTTGCATGAACTCCAAGTCACAGTGCTTATAACTGTTCTCTTCGAAAGTTATCCTGAAACTGACTTCCTAACAAGTTTAAGTAAGAATATTGGTGTTTTGAAATTTGTCCCTTAAATTATTTCGATGGGAGTATATACCTGAGACTCCTCAAAGGATTATTAGGGTCCGAGAGATAATTACCGAGGAAAAGTCTTGGAGAGGTCTTCCTACTGTTCTTAGCGCAAGTACTTTGCGCCCATCAGAAAAGCTTTTAGCCTCCAATTCTACATCAAAAACATGCATTCGGTTTGTCAAATATTTTTTTCTATTCGTGGCAGATGGCGCTGTAATTGACGAAATTCATTTTTTTCGAATTTTTTAAATTAACAACAGATTCATTTGGTTCTGCATTACATTTGTGATACAAATTGAAACATTTTTGTTCTGTTAAAAACTTAATTTAGTTTTTCCAATTTGAATTTATAGTTAAGCTTTTGCGATAAGACATTTAAAAGTCTGGTTAATAAACTACTTTCAGCATAACTCAGAAACAACGATGTAGCAGTTTTATTTTCCCTTCGTTGTAGATTTCGGTGTCCTCCCCTCCTCTCACCATTGCAATGCATTGTTGTGATTTACAAAAATGACGACCTTCCTCGTCGATGCGTTTATTAATTCGTGCTTGGAATTCTTGTACACAGTTTAAAAGCTTGTCTAGTGTGATTTTTGTATAAGCATTTCTAATACGTCTTATCATATTCTGTCGAGTAGTTGGCATTTCTGCATACACTTATCTTTAAGGTAACCCCACAAGAAAGAATTCGTTGACGTAATGTCCGGTGATCTGGTAGGCCAATTATCGGACCACCTTTCTAGATCCAGCCGATCCAGCGACCTTTGAAATCGCGATTTAAGGTTCATCAGGCAATTGCGGATTAATGTGCCGGACGACTATCATGTTGAAGCCACGCTATCTATCGTACTGCACGAGGAACATCTTCCAAAAGAATTGGTAGCTCATCTTGCAATAAGTTAACGTTCCGTGAAACTGAGTATTAGCGTCCTTAGTCTATTAACTTTTTACGTGGAATCATAGGCGACAAACTAATCGGCTACTTATTTATTCAAGGCACATTGAACGGAGAAAAGCAAATTATTTATTTATTGTTATATTACTTCGTGACCCGAGTGTGACGTCCTGCAGTCACAGACTAAATCCAGACTGCACTGTCAATGTATCCGCGGGTGAGGTTTGCACATCCACCATGACGGCTGCCACTTAATTTAACAAATAGTTTAAATACTACCGATAGGTAGCGCAATAGTATAACTTCATCCAGAGTGCATCTAGTGTGTGGCCGATCTATCTCCATCACCGGGATCCGTCACGTTTCAGTCAAAGTGGTGAGTGATTCAATGTAAATATACTCATGTAAATAGAAAATGTTTGTTTCACGTGATGCACCACAAGGTAGCGCGCCAGTCAAGTGCTTGACTTTTTAAAGAAGAAATTTTTAAAGAACGAACAGAATAACTTCTTCTTTGAGTATTATATCTGGGTTGAAAAAACAATCACAATTTGTATCAACCTATATAAAAACACGAAGCCACAATCCATTGTGGTCTACGGATTTAAACTTTTTCTGCGGGTGTCTCTGCTAACGATGCTTGACGAGGACTTAAAACGGTATATCCAGTATAGTCCAGAGAGTGTATAGTCTGGATTTAGTCTGTGGTGAGGCGTCACGAAAGGTGATTCATGCTAAATCGTCACCTGGACTATCCGAATTCAAGCAAGGTCTCCCGCGGTGTTACCTTGACCATAGTAGAGCTCTGTACAGACAGGTATATGCAGCCGCCATTTTTGTGCCATTGAGATTCATCCAGTGTATTGTAAACAATGCACTAAACTTACCCATTGCTAGTTTAACTTTAAATAATTTAAAAAATTATCATTTATGATTTCAGAGAGACGATTTGGTTTTCATCATATTGCGAATATTATATCCGCTTAGTAGGAAACCAATTCCAACTCTTGAAAAATTGTAATTATTTTCTAATGTGCATTTGACATCGTCACTTTCTATGTATGCTGTACGCATTTGTGTTCTTCATTTTAATAATGTTATAAAAACAAATGATCAAAGAAATTAAACCAAGTGTTTTATTCATAGTCAATATACATTTGCATTTGTTTAATTGCAGTTAAAGAACATACCTTAGTTTACTTACCTATGTTTCGGAGTAATTATATCTTTTAATACCTAACTTCTGCACCACAAAAGTCGTGACGTATTAAAATGACCAACACTTGTTTCATTGAAACTCTCAAGTTATTGAAGTTATATGCTAGGAATTCGCAATAAACAGATTATAAATGGAATTTTATAATAAAAAAAAATATTGCGAAGCGCGACGCTAACAGTTTCCTGTCAATCTGTCAGTGACGGTCAATCTGTCAATGTAACACAAAAATGGCGTCGTGCGTTTTCTCCTCTTTATCGATCCTTAATCATGGTCGGTTTTAGTAGAAGATACCCATACATTGATACAGACATGGAGCCAGCGACAGACAACCAACACTATAGTACGGACGCTCCATCTGCGCTAACCTGCAAAATTACAGACATTTCCGTATCCATTTAGCTTCTCACCTTCTTTCATTTGACATCTTAAATATATCTTGCTTTCATGTGGACCACTTTCTATACAAGAACGAACTCAGATATATTATTTTATTCCGAGTGAATCAATGTTTTTTGAAAAGTATTCAGCTACCCCTCTCGCCCAAAGGCTACTTTTCACGATCATGCTTACTATAGTACGTGGCCGATCACCGAATGCCGCCATTTTTTCGTCAAAATGACACATTATTCAAATATACACATGAATACTCTCTTTCGATAAATATTAATTAGTTATGTGTTTCATTTGAAAAAACATGCAAAAGTATTTCGACACAAATTTATTGAAATATATTTAGAAATTTACATAAATTTAACTGCATTCGCTCCAACTCGACGGAAAAATGGCGTAAACCTCGAGACGCATCGGCCACACTCTCTAGACGCACTCTAATGCGTGTAGACGGAACGTCCAAAGTGTACCTAGTTCAGGTGGCAATGAGGTTGTTTCGGTTGAATGAACAATTATCAAAACACCGCGCGAGTTGAAGGACTTGACTCTCCACCCTTTGGAGTACCAGCCGATGAGGCTCCCTTGGGGCACTCCAGCCATACACCAAGCGCCACGTGCCTCCACGTGTGCCACATGTTTCGTCCAATGAGGCAATAGAGAAAATAATACGATTATTGTCCGACATGCAGACCTACAGTCCTGTAGAATCGAGGTTACTTTGATTACATCTCCTCAATCATATTTTTTCTTCTGGAAGGGAATCCCATGCTTGTCTAGCACCATCCATTGCCTATTTTAGCCCAATAATTATGCATGATTGTTCATAGATCGTCCAAAGTATTACGTCCATTCACAATTACATTGTTTTAATGAATTTCCATTGTCAAGGGAAAAACAAAAAGAAAACGGTGTAGGTTGTTTCGGAACCTAGAAACAGTTTTTTCTCTAGCGTGAACACGTCTATAGGTGAAGAGAATTGATGGAAAAATAGTGATGTATGCATTGGTACTAAACCGGTTTTCTTCGCGCGTAAGTAGTAACCGTGAGAGTCCCTGTAACAGTTTGTGGGTTGAACTCCGACGAAAGGCATTATTATTTGAAAACATTTCTCTTTTCATACATTACATTATTTATCGCCGTTCTAATAATATATATCAAATGGACCATGTAGCTATAAAAACTTACCTAATATACATCGAATTATCTCTTCATTCACATAAACCGGCTCCATATTGAGTTGGATGCAAGAAGTAGGAAATATTTCCGTTCAGAGACGAAAACTGGCACATTTATTTAATCACTACGGCTGTGTGTTTACGTATTACATAAATTCTGCTTGTATTAACTACACTTTTAAAATGTCAGGAAAATCTCATTTATACCAACAAACACAATTAAATCATTTCAAAAGACCGAGGTGAAGAAATCACCCATATTCGTCAAACCTCCCTCAACCCCAATTACCCCATCCCTACGCTCTGAAACTACTCAGGAGAGTGCCGATTTGACTAAGCTTTACTACTTATGTGTTTCCTCATCGCTAGAAGTCATCCCTGTCAGCCACCCCTTCAAAGAATTCACCACATTTCCAAAATTTTGTTCATATTTTTCATATAGGGCCTACTTGATGTCAAAAGGTGTAAGAAAGACATTTTATTTAAAAATTTCCGAACCAATTGAAGAGGAGGCGTCCACCTCCACTAACTATTCCTGAAGTGGGACCTCCACCCACCCCCTCCATCGGACTCCACCACGGTCTCCATCGCGAGGGAAAAAATCTATAGCGAAGAAATTTATTAGCGCCTAAGTCCCTAAATGGATTTCTACACCAAATACAAAGCCGATTGTTGTAATCTTTTGGCCCAAAACCTAATAAATCTCTGATACTCACTCCTGAATAACTATTAAACGGGTAGGGAAGATTTGCGTCTCCCTTGGCAAAGGAGAGACGCAGGTTTATCATCTTCAGACATCAACGGACAATCCACTACGCTGAACTTAAAAAAATATGTTCTTCAAAAAGACAACCAAAATTATATTTACCATGAGAAAATATCTGTGACGGATGGAAGGAGTAGAAAATGCCAGTTACCTGACCTCGATATGTTTGGGAGTATCTAAATCCTGAATGCGACACGGAAAGCTCGTGTTTGTGGTATTTTAATAAATATAAGTTATAACTTATAAGTTTTAATAAGTTATCTTCAATGGACAAATCCACCTTAATTTGAATGCAAACAATTCACTAATACTGGAAGACACAACATTCATAGGACAATCTTTAAATTACATTGGATAAAAAATTATTTTCTTTCGACCTGTTTAATCAGTTCGAAAATTCTTGTGTGATTTAATTTATCTTTTTATTACAATGCAAATAAATGAAGGAATTCCAAGTATTTCAATTTGTTATAGAATAAGATCTGACGTAGATTGATAAGCCTCGTCGTACACTATCATTTTCATTTGGTTATGTGACGTTATAATGTAACCGATTTCCGATATTCATAGACATACAGCCCTTTTAATTTTTCAGTGACATATTTTTCTAATAACATGGAAAAAGACACACATAACAGACCTTAAAACAATATGTTAAAAAATTGAATTGAATTATTATTTTCTTCACGATGAACTATAGAAACATAAGATATTTTTCATAAGATAATGACAACGCTTGTGTTACTATTTTCACCATTTACTAGAATGAAACTTATACGATTCTGAATGAACTTCCCAACGATTGAGAATAAATGCCTCAGTAATGGCGAGTCTGAAGAGCGTAATGACATGACAACGTAATAACTAGACGACTACAGAAGACTTTTGTCAATACAATCTATGAAAAATTCGATATGTCATGTTCTGAATTTACTTCAGTTAATAGATTAACTTTCCGTACAAGTTTAATGAGGAATTTGGTAGGTTTTTTAAAACAAGTATCACTTTTTAGATGATTGGTTGAGTGTTACAAACCAAATAACCGTGTTTTACTTTTTTTTCAGAAAATATAGTGTAAATTATAAGTATTACATGATTACATTTTTGCGTATTCCGACAAAATCATATTCACTTATCACATATCTCACTCTTTCTTCTTCCTCGTTCTAGGAACATTTATTAGTGTTTCTTCGTGCATACATTTGAGTAACAACACAACGGGAAGCTAAAACAAGGTTATGCATCAAGCAACGTTGCATCAAAACTGATTCTAGCGTTGTGGAGAGTCAGACGATCGCTTTTATACTTTGTGGTGTAGCTAAATTGCTTCTCGTGTTCAATTGAGCTAGCACTCTTTGATGGAGTGCATTGACGTGGTGACGAAACGTTGTTACCGCTCTGATCCGTTCCATCAAGTAGTGAGGAGGGTGGAGCAAATTAAATAATTGCTGCTGCACTCTCTTATTTACTACACAATTGACTGCCTCTCCTTTTGACTCTCTCTGTCTCTCTCTCTCTTCACTATGAACGAGAGGAAGAAGGGAGAAGAGGGTAACGAATGTTAGAGAGAGCTAGCTTTGTCATTAACGTTTTCTTAATGCATTTTGAGCGGAGGGTTTTATTACACGATTGATATCACGTGAGTCCTGATGCAATAATTTCCATCCTCTTCCTTCTGCACGAGACTCCGAGATTTCTCCTTCACTGCCTTTTTTTTTTGTGTTTTGATACGGAATAACCTAAAGCGTCTATTGTATTTATGATTCTCGTGATTGACTTCGTACAGTACATTTTAACATTTTTTACTATTAATAAAGAACTGCTAAATAACTAAAATGTGAATAAAACGGCTCAGTTTGCTGCTAAACTTCCATAAGAGTTTTGTTCTAGTTCAGTTCCATCTCAAGTTTACCTTAAAGTATTATACATTTTGTAGCAGAATTCAATGCTATAAATGATAGTGGCATATTAGTAAAGAATGCGTTTCGTCAGCAGAGTAAAACTCAGATTCTTCAGCAACAGTTGGCCAAGTTGATTGAACCGGCATTTTTTAGACACTTGCCTCAAAATTTGTACTTTAATTGGACAAGTGGTTCTTTAATAACAGTAAAATAGTATTAAAAACACGAGGAAAGTATAATCAGGCAGATCATGTTGACAAAAATAAATGAAAATATAAATACTCCAGAGGGGAATCAAACCGGGACGTCGTACGTACATACGTATCAGAGAGTCATTCCTATACCATGGAACTCAGATAATTTTTATGTACAATTTTATCCTATCATTAATACGGTAATTTAATTTACCTTCGAAGAGACCATGTTAGATCACAATTTCATCACAAAATACATATAATCTGTGAAATACATCAAAATCGTATCCACACACTGGACAACTCATCTTGATTACAAACTACCATGACTCGTGATAGTAAAGACAGAAATACCACAGGTAGTAACCAATCTACCCATCGACAGATGGCAACCGGGCATTCGGATTCTGGGGGACCCGGGTAATCACGATCTCAGAGAAAATCGGATTTCGCTGGCAAACTTCCAACTAAGACTCCAATATACATTGGCACCTTCAACATTAATACTTTAAGTCAGCCTGGAAAACTACACAATTTAGTGACAGAATTAGACCGACAAAAAATCCAAATCCTGGCTCCAAGAAACTAGATTCACCGATGAAGACACAATAAACTATGGAAATTACCGCATCTTCAAAAGTAAAACAGATAAGCGAGTCGCCAACAGCGCTCCACATCTGGGTATGGCCTTTATTATAAACAATAATATTGTTAATTCAATCAGAGAAATTTCTCAATAATAACCGCCTCATGACCATGAGTAACAAGTGTGCTAACAAGAAGTATACCCTGACTAATGCCCAGGCGCACGTTAATGCAGATAACAAAAAGACCCACAAAAAAAACAGAAAGATTCTGGACCAAACTTGAAAATGTTATGGCAAAATTCCCCCAAGAAGACACCAAAATTTTGCTGGGAGATTTCAATGCGCAAATCGGCAAAGAAAAAGCACACCAGAAAACTGTAGGCAAGTATCCAGTCCACAAGTTCACCAATAAAAACTGATTGAGATTTATTGAACTATGTCAACAAAACAACTTAAAAATCATGTCAACCACATTGAGAAAAAAAGACATGTAGATCCCTTATAAAAGAGATTGGTGAGTACCAGATCGATCGAATAGCCATATCCTACTTTGTATAGAAATAAATACGTGATATTAAAGTCCGTAGAGGAGCAAATATAGAATCAGATAACTATTTAACAACAATAAAAGAGAAATTCACGCCAAAGTAAATCCACCATAAGAAAACACACCTATTAAAATTCGACACAAAAAGTATCAGAGAAACAAACCTGAGAGAAGAATGGGAAAAAGGGCAGGCTAACACTTGGGAAAAAGGGCAGGCTGACACTTGGGAAAAATTTCATACCAAAATCATAAAAAAAGGCTAAAGAACATATCCCATTGGAAAAGAAAACGAAGCACCCGTGGTGGGATTCAGAAAGTGAAAAAGCACTACAAGAAAGAAAGGAAACCTTCCTGAAGTATAACAGAAACAAAACAACAAAAAACAACGCTTTTACGAAATCAGAAGAAAAAGGACAAAAACTGTCAGACTAATCAAAAGGAAATACCTAACGGAACAATTGGATTCCATTGAAGAGAACTTTCGTAACTACGACACTAGAAACTTCTATAGAACTTTTGCAGGAAAAATCCGTGGATACACTCCTCAAAATCTATGCTTTAGAAAACCAAATGGAAAGCTCGCACTCATCAACCAGGAAAATTGTCGGGAACTGGCACGTTAATTTTCCGATCTTCTCAACTGTCCTGAACCACCTTCAACATTTCCTCAAGAAACCTCCACATATACTCACCCAGAATATCCACCACCTACATCAGAAGAAGTCCACAGAAGACAGGGTGATGGACTATCTCCACTACATTTCACCTCATTTTGGACAAAGTCATCCGAGAGTGGGAAAAGGAACTGAAAAATCAAAAATGTAGGAAACACATACAACTAGGACGACCTAAAGATGACATCAAAATTTCATGCTTAGCCTTTGCCGACGACCTGGCCACATTAACAAGCGATGAGACCATAGCAATCAAACAAATAGAAACTCTTAAAGAATGCGCTGAAAGAGTTGGCTTACAAATCTCCTTCCAAAAAACTAAATTCATCTGCTCAAAGTTAGACATTCAAACGTTAACCACAAAATATGGGCAAATCGACAGAGTTCCACACTTCAAGTACCTAGGCGAGATTCTTGAGCCTACTGGGGGAGAGAAAACAGCACAGAGAATTCGGTTACAAAAAATCAAGAGAGCCTACAGAAGAACTCACAACATTTACAACAAAAAATGCCTGTCCACACATGCAAACATTATACATTACAACACAGTGATCAAACCTGAAGCCCTGTATGCCAACAAAACCCTCACTCCACAGGAAAGGTGATATGTAAAACATCCTGAAACAAGAACAAAAAATTATGAGAAGAGTTATCGGCCCAAAAAGAACAGAAGATGGCTAGTCACAATCCAGAAAAACAACAGAAAA
>NNCF01126574.1:890355-925323 GCA_002313205.1 Laupala kohalensis | reverse complement strand
TCTTTTGGTAGTTTAGGACAGTCAAATGTCACGATGAAGGAACTGGTCTTCACGAGAACACCATTTACCTTCCTCATGATCTGACTGTCGACCTAGTATTGGGTACAAAAGCCGAAGTAAGGCGGAGGCCCAGTGGTCCGCCTGTCGCCTGTACCTGTCGAGTTGGGAGCTCAGCGCGGTGACTTTGCTGGAGTAAACAGCCCGATGACCGTCCCAATAGGTCACAACTTTATAGTCCTACCCGTGTTAGAAAGGTTAATCTTTCAGCGGTGGATGGGTGTCCGTTGGGGACTCTTGCGAGGCTCCCTACAACGTTCAGTACCAAAATTCAAGGTTACTAATAAGATCTGGTTTGAGAGCCCGTCAAGTAGTTAATCCGTGCTCCCCCACGATTAATAGGACTGCTCTTATCACGTCGTGGCTGAGCCGAGCGCCGTAGAGCAGGCTGCTCTACTCGTGTCAAACAAGCTTCCTTGTTAACGGAGACGAGTCGCTGTTCGGAGATTCTTGCGAATCTGCCTACCGCTTATCTCTCCAATAGCGTCAATCCTTTGCCCAGGGTACTGGGGTGGGGCATGGCGATCTCTTGGTTAAGGGTGAATGCCAAGCGGTCCACACCATAACACCCCCCCCAACGATTACCGCCGTAGCTACGACGAGTTCCTTTCGAAACTCTACTTGTGTTGGATAGATTCCCCCATCAGCGTGACACGATTGACCGTCGGAATCTCTCACGAGGTNGTCCACACCATAACACCCCCCCCAACGATTACCGCCGTAGCTACGACGAGTTCCTTTCGAAACTCTACTTGTGTTGGATAGATTCCCCCATCAGCGTGACACGATTGACCGTCGGAATCTCTCACGAGGTTCCTACACATGTTAGACAGGTTTCCCTGTGAACGTTTGACGAGCAACTGTTCGGGGATTCTTATCGAATCGACCTCCCTACTGCGTCGCATGGTCTGATCCGTTGCCCAGGAATCTGAGATCGGGTACTGGGACCATGGGTACTAACCGAACCGGAGGTCTAGTAGGGCGAGCACCGGTATTAGTGAAATGGCAAAGAGCAAGCAACCTATCCACACTATTCACTATTCAGCGAAGGATCGCTCGGGATTTGCTGAATGACAAATCTCTGGAGCCGCCTTAATACGATGGATCTTGAAAAGGGACGACCCTCGAATCGTTTTCTCTAACTTCCATTTTTCCCTTTCATACCCGCTAATTAGCCAAATCGAGTGGAAAAATAAATCAATGACCTCAGATATTTAGTACAGAGAGTGATATAGTTGATTGATGTTAAACAGAGATTTTTATTCGTTGGATTTTGTAGGATGTAGGAACTCGAAATTCTTGATGAGGGGAGGTCGTGGATAAAGAAAATTGAGTTATAAAGACAAGAATTTGTAGAGTTTACATTTGCGCAAAATCTATCTATACTAAAGCATTTTACATCACAAAAAGAAAAAAAAAAGATATACGTCGTTGGTTATGTAGTATATGAGGGAGGTATACAAGATTATGCAGTGCGCTAAGTCTTGTTCAATTTTTAGACCAAACTTTCAAAGAACAGAAAATAAATTAGTGTCAGGCAGAATGTGACCCACGCTGGTAATATCTGGGGCCAGATTCAGTTGTCCATACATCAAGAAGGAGCGGGTGAACTACAATCGTACACATATGATACGAAACATTTCGCACACTTTCGACCCCTTTTGTAACCTGGGGTCCGTTTCACAAAAATACAAGTAAAACAATAATAATTAATTATATGCACTTGTTTCACGAAGATTTCAGAAACAAGTACTTGTCGGCAACACTGAAGTATTTTCAAACTTGTCATGAATATGTGCCGTGATCTGTCCTGTTTTTCTCGTTTGATTCTGCATTACGCAATGTCAAATTTTGTATTTTTAAAACGTTTATTAGGATAGGTTGTGGGAGATATAGCATAGAAAGTTATTGTTAGAAATATTTCAAGCTTATCGACAATTTCTTTCCACACTGCATAATAATATCAACTAGGTGAAAGTAATACCAAATAACAATATTAAAATATATAGTAACATAAATAAGGGTTCTTTTCTCATAATACGTTTTTGAAACATGTCTTTCTTTTTCTTCTAGTTGTACAGACGTCATTCTGAAGCGTTCTTTAATTTATTACACTGATACAAATGTAAAGTACATACTTCCCATAAAATTTTTCCTATATCTTTGCACAAGAATAAAAAGCCCATCTGAGGAAGAACTTGACAATCGCATACTAATAAATTAATACTTGTAACTAAAGTTTATAGATAGGCAAGAAATACTTGGTTGGTAACAAGTTTATTTTAGAAGTTTTTCAGTTATAATTGTTAGTAATCTAACAATGATAGTGGGTTACAAGTAAATCGCGAGTAAAATTGGAAGAATTCACTGGTAGTTAAACATAGCAAGTGGGCCTTTTTAAAACGCTAATAGTTGGATATTTTCTTACAAACTTCCATAAATTATTGTTGTTTCTGACAAACGTGTACTCTTGGAAAACGGGTTCCGTGTGACAGGCAGCTGGCACTACCGAGAGACCAAAAATAGATACAAATTGATCAGAATTGATGGGATGGCCCCTTCCCTGCTTCCGGAGAGTAAATTAGTTTATTGTCCTCCACGTTGTCATACGCAGATTGTACTGTTTTTTTGTACAATAAATCTATTGTTATTATTATTCCTTTTCTTTTTCATATTCTAACAGAATGGCTGATTGTAATGTACTGACGATCTGCCAGGTACCTTACAGCACTACTGTTATGACTGAGATAGAAACTTTATATCTGACACGTATCAACAAAACGGACTTCTGTATACTAGGTACAAAGAACCCAAAATTTTCCAAACCTTTATTAATATTATTAATTGGCCGAGTATAAGAGGAAGCAGATATTAGAAATTATGGATCGAGTTGATAATATCAAGTATTCAATTGATGGAATTAATAAATTAAGTTTTGGTTTCTTGAGACACATTTATTTATTTATTGTCATAGCTATTTTTTATTGGTCTACTCTTCCTGTGTCACTGATATTTTTGTTAACTTGTTAGCAACTTGGATTTGATTTTCTTGTTTATAGAATTGATTTTGGAGGGGTTCCATGGTAACTGACTTGGAAGATTTTATGGGAAAAGTTCTTATTATGCTAGACGATTTTATTACTACTATTTCTCTCAGTTATGAAGAAATACATATGTTAAGCATGATTCATTAATAAGAAGTAAGATATTCAGGTATTCTCATCTATGTAGACGTATTTTCGTGGTTATCTTTGAAAGGTTCTAAAATCACGTATTTCGAAAAAAATTCCGGTAAAATCGACAAGTCTCCTTGTTTACAAATGTAAACATTCTCCGTGAATTTCATATATGATCAACAAATGAAAAAATAAAAAATCCACTATTTTTCCTCCTCCTAAGGTAGAGTTTACCTGTCCTCCTTCTAGATGGTTCTCCATGAAATACCATGATTCACTGATGTATCCTAGCCATAAATTCTTGCTAAACTTCAGCAATTAATTAAAATCCTCTCAAATCTGATTTTCTTGCTCCTCATTTACATATCCTTGAAGTGGCCGGACACCAGTTTTCTCGAGGAATTGAATTTCACTCTCGCTTTTAAAAATTCATTCTGTCGTTCATATGTATACGTTTTTTGAAACTTTATTATAATCTACACGTTGTATGTTTAAAATTTATTGCAAAGCCATTATATAATGTTTATAACAAGGAAAACGAAAAGACTAAATATGATGATTGGATTACACAAAAAATTATTGATATTTGAACACCGATGTGCTTTTGAAATTTCAGATTTGTACCTATATACTTAATTATTATTTGTTATCTATCTACTAGTTGAATTTGCTCAGCTTACGGATTGGTCTTTTCTTGACTGTCTGAGGCATTTATGGAGTTTGATGAATAGAATTGCATTACGTTCGGTAAATATACATCAAATAGTATACAGGAAAATATCCAAACAAGCATTCATCTTCATATATAAAGTCACTTATGACGCGAGCGGAGCCGGGCAAATCTGCTGGTAATATTTTGCATACAAATAATTTTTTGTCATTATTATAGAATGGACCTCATACATTCATCCCAACTCAAATATATTATTTTATTTGGTTTATTAGTTTATTTGTATATTGATTCGTAATATTATAGTGTGGAATTTCTTTCTCATTAACGACTTCAAATGGAATTGTAACGTTGACAGTCTTAATTCCAAATTAAGTAAATTGTGTTACGCATTCCGAATCTTAGTTAACGTAGTTAGTCCACGTATTTCCCGTTGCGTATATTTTGCAAACGTTTACTCCCTTTTACGTTACGGTATTACCTTCTGGGGCAATTCCAGTCCGAGCATTCAAACTTTCAGAATTCAGAAGAGGATAGTTCAGATAATTTGTAAATCTCACCCCCGAAACTCTTGTAAACCTTTATTCAAGGAATTAAATATCTTAACACTTCCCTACATTTAGATTTATGAAACGGTCACGTTTGTTAAGACCGAATTACTGAAGTGCCACCCTTGCTTCATACGAAACAGTCTTGTTCACGAACACAATACTCGCAATAGTAATAATATTCATCGTCCGACAGTGTCAACCACTCTTTGCCAAAAAGGACCATATGATTCGGGAATCGTTCTATATAATTCCCAACTGCAAAATATAAAAGATATTATGAAATTGAATCTCTTCAAATCTGCGGTTAAAAACCTTCACCAGTGCTTCTACAATGTAAAAGAATTTATTGATTTTAATAAAAGTTAAATCCGTCTTGTACTTTATCATGCCATTGCTGTAGTACTTTTAAAATAATTTGTAACAATTTCAAAAACTATTTCCTTGCATGATTGTTGTGTCTTATGATTCATATTAATTTAGTTTTATGTGTACTCAACTTTGCACGGTTGTGTACATAAATTCTGTAGTCCCATCCTGGGCCGGGTTTTTCTCCGTTTTTCCTTCGGGTAGAGGCGGATTTCTTATACAGGTTCTCTAGACTTTGTCTAGGGGCGTGTTTATTGAATCAAGAAATCGTGAATTTAGTGTTATTTCAATTATTATGATTGATAAACACTATACTCAAACTAATCTATAGTTCGATAATAATTCGTACATGTAAAGTATTTTTTTGTGTTACATTATAAACATATTAACATTCTATTAGTATTATAACTCGCAGCTAACTTTTTATCTTATCTAGGAATTTTTGCTTAAATATTTGAATACGCCTCTGCCTTAGGGTCCTTGATCGGAATGATAGGATTGTCCCTTGCTTGCTTCCGGAGAGTAAATAAGTTTATTGTCTTCCACGTGGTCATACGCACTTTGTACTGCTTTTTTGACAATATATTTATTATTATGATATATATGTAGAGTATTTTATTGATATATTAGGGTAGTTATTATATTGATATAGAGTATTGATTAATACTTCCGTATTTTAACCCAATTATAGAGTATAGATATATAGTATATAATATAGTTGTATGATATTTAACTACTGTAGAGTCAATTGGTTACATTAGCGTTTTTGAATAGATTTGTAGACAATAAAGTACATCAGTATACAGAACAATGTTTTCATAAACGTGTTTCTTATGCTCTTTTCCTTTTATACGGCATTTCAGGAGTGAGTAGCCTATTTTGAATAACCCTTGCATTATTATTGTCAAGACAGGTACTAATAACTTTCCAGAATCTCATTTTCTTCAAATATAATTATTTTTATGTCCATCTGTTTGATTGTATATGAATTGTAAATAGTCATTCCTGAGAAAGAATTATTTGAAGTTAGATGTTAAACAATTTAGGTTTTTAATTTTATATAATATGCCATTTAACATATGAGAACAAGCAGACTGAGCACGTACAGTAAAATAGACACATCGGTAATTTATCCTCACTCATCCCACGAAAACTTCTTTCTCCATTCAAACAGAAGCAGTTCGTAATATGTAATTTTATATGTAGAAGAAGTATTGTAATATGTTTGTTTTCGTCTTATGGTGAACATTGTTTCATGAAAAATATACCTAAAATATTATTCATCTGGATTATTTGTGCATTCACCTTCAATTGACAAAAAATGGAACCAGAAATTAGGAGCTGTAATGGAAAAGAACTGACGAGTGCATCGCATGCAGAACTTTTCGTATGAGTACCCCTTAATAAAAAATTGTCAAACATCCTTCGATGTAATTTCAACCCTAACCTATGTGTTTGTAGTATCTTGTACGAGAGAGGGACGTGTACAAATTGTAAAGAAAATAAATGGAAATGCATTCTGTTAATTTTTTTCTGTCGTAATCGATTTATTTAATTATACTTAAGCGAATAGGAGACAATAGGAAATAAAAAATATTTTTGTCATAGTAGGTGCTTTTATTTCCGGCCATATTGAAGTTTCACCTTCAGAATGATGTGTTTCACCAATCATTTGACTTCTCATATCATTCCAAATACTGATAATCTTTTGTGGATATACAGAAATAAGTGATTCCGATCCTTATTGAAATCTACACGTAATACCATAATTACCATCCGAAGATAATAAAAGAAACCCGCGAAGGACAAACACGCAAACTATCCACAAAAAGCAATTACTTTGTACAATATGTTCATATGCGTCCCTAATCCGCATCATTATGGAACGTGAACAACGGGACACACTCGCCTTAGCAACAGTCACGTTCAAAGCGCGTTGCGTTCTCTGCTCAAAGTGGATGAAAAACGGAAGAGTGGGAGGCGGTGAAGGAAAAAGAGCTCCGAGGGAACGCATTGCACAGACTCGGGGACACACGTCGGCTCAGGCGCGCACGCGATTTCAGCGGGGATCAAAGACGTCGATCACGTTCGCGTGGAAGCAAAACCATTTTACTATCAACTAACAGATCCGCTTTCTGTTCGCCAGGGTTCGGATTTTGCATGTTTTGCATATTTTCTTCTTGGAATTCTATGGCTTTGAGGAATCGATTACAATCATTTTTAACTCACTGGGACAATTTGAATTCAATTTAATAGTGCATATAAATGCGCAATTTTGAAGATTTTTGTTTACATACAAATACATAAGCTTGAATGTTTTTTGTTGGAACATCACAATTTTTAGGTTCAATTACCGTAAAAAATAAAAATTTGTATGTTCATTAATTAAATAAATAAATTATTAGCTGTACTTTGTTATAATTTATTATTACTATTTATTACAGTTTCTCAACGAACTCAGTGGCATTATTCAACTGACGCATACATACGTAGATTCAGATATATTTTTTGCATATTTCGAATTTTCAGTATTTTGAACTTTTAGTTTAGATTAGATGATATTTAATTGGATTTTAAAACCTTTTTAGTGTCTATTTTCCAATTTTTTAGCATACGAGTACTTCGATCCGGGCCCAGCTGATCACTGTAGCTGGCTCCACGGATGGCGTGTGACTTTGGGTGCGTATTAATCCTTGGAAGAACATGTGACTGTGCACAACGACGGTGCCTTTACATGTCCGAAACTCAGGGAAAAAGGCAAGTTTCGTTAGAGCAACTCAGAGACTTAACTTTCCAGGTGAGCAATTATGTCAGCACAGAGTAGGGCTAGTCCATTCTAAACGTAGCCAAAGTGTAGGAACTGACAGCCGAAGCCCCAAGAAAACTGTTGCGAAAGATCTTTGTCGAGGATGCAAAAGTATCCTCGTCTGCGCAGCAATATGCCATTAACATTGACGACGACAATAGATTTGACATGTTTTCGGGGAGGATCGGAAAGACTTATCTTGAGAATAAGAAATTATTTTGTTTAAATTCAATATTAAATTGAGTTTTGACAAGTACACATTAGATTCACGCAGGTGAAATATAAATTATTCTGATTTATGTTTATGGGTAGCTTTTCTCGTAAGGTTTTGTAATATGTTGTGAGGACTACTCAAAATAAAGATATTAACTTCCATTAGTATTAGAATTGTTTGAGAAAAATATCGTTAATAGTACATAGGGAAAGAGAATTTTATTTTATTTGGGAAAAGACAAATATATTGTAAATATTTTAAAAACAAGTCAGAGTGTGAATATTACCTCCTTAACAAAATAGCACTAATTAGGGCGTACTAACCATTGCAGCGTAAAAGTAGTAAATGGAATATACTTACAACGTTTATCCAGTCTTTCGTTTTCAGGGCAAATCAATGTAATAAATTAATAATAATCTTTCATATCGGAGTCTGTGTATATTATCGAGCCATGTTTAGAGTCTGTATGAAGCAGTTATGAACTATGTCTATATTCGGTGCGGTCTTTAGAAACATCGAGTGGTAAGTAGTGCCACCCCGGGAGCAATATGCGAGTATCTTAGGAGCCTAGATCACTTCGCATTCAATTTTAATTATACAATATTTGCATCTGGGATAAATTTGAAATATATGTTAGTGTGATTCGTGGGTCTATTAGTATGTTTGATCAAAGATGAATACGTTAACTCATACATATTGTGCCAAACATAAGTCGCGTTAAAAAGTACTATTATCTAATTTATGCTTAACTTTTAAGGTTTCAAAGAACATTAACAGTTGTATAATCGATTTTTGCTTACAAGTGTTGTATTACAATGAAAGACAATCAATTCCTTTTGATAGTCTAAATAGCCAAGAGGAAGAAAATTCACGAAAAGAAATCTTTCTATGACCAATTATGTTTTTGTTTTTATTATTTCAAACAAGTTCGTTAATAAATATTACCAGATTTAAGTACGTTCAATTGCGCAATATTATGTTCTCACCGATATTTTATATGAACTTTATACTTAAAATTAAATGTTTCAGAATCTATGCGGTCGAAATCTTTCTATCCCTTCCTTTATTTAGGTAACATGAGTACACTCATTTTTCCAAAATGACGTTAATAGTTTGAATTATTTTAGATTTTTTTAATGGCATGATGTGAGGAAAAGTATCATTGTCATGTCCCCAACAAATTACTCCAATCGCGTCCGCAAAGTGTTACTAGGGAGTCGGGTTTGTAGGGGTGAATGAACTGAAGAACAGCGATCCACATCACCCGTTGTCGGATACTTTGAAGGTGGCGAACCGATATTTATCTGGATGGGTGAAAGAAACCCGATACAGAACCTCACTCAAGTGGACGATTTAACCCGCGCCATGGAACATCGAAGCGAAGCCACCAGTAAGCTAGCACTGTTAAAACCACCGACCTTTAAATTCTTTTCAAAATCAAAAGCGAATGTAAATATGAATTTGATGTAGAGTTCAATTCGAAAGCCTTCCAAGGCTGGTGTCAAGAAGAATTAAAATGTATCGTGTCATGTTTGCTGACGCCTCCGAACTTGCGGTAGCAGATATGCGGAACCACACGCTCAGTGGGAAGCAATGGAATATCATGGAGGAACCTATGGTCGGTCATCAACTACCATACCCGATATGGAAAGCATGCATTAAATAGACTTAGATCTGGGGTAACAATGTGTAAGGCCAATTTGAAAAAGTGGGGATACACAGACAATGACATATTTAAGTGCAGGGTACCTAAGCCAAACGCTCGTTTGGCTGAAGTTATTCGAGAACTGGACACTTACACTAAAAAAACTCACAGAGCGGGACACAGTAATCATCATAGGTGGACAGAACGATATTAACTTGGGTGGTCATTTCAACGCGTCTGAACATCTACAAAAACCAAAAATGGCCTCATTGCACACGAACATAGTGCCCTCTAGCCTGCCTCCACGCTTCAACGTTCCACAAATAAACCACGAAATTAACCTGGCAAACATCTCCCTAAAACATCACCTGGCAGACACAAATATCTCATTTTTTGATTTGCAACCACACCTGACTGCCAAGGACTTTACTCAGCACGGTTTACACCTGAGACCGTCTGGGAAACAGCACTTCGATTCTCTTCTAGCTTCACATCTGACCTCACATCATCCAGCTGCCCCACTACCCACTCCTACAACTCCTCCTGCACCTACCTCATCTCCTCCTCCTACCTCATCTCCTCCTTCTGCTCCTACCTCATCTCCTCCTTCTGCTCCTACCTCATCTCCTCCTCCTCCTCCTACCTCATCTCCTGCTTCTGCTCCTACCTCATCACCATCTCCTCTTCCTATCTCGACACCCATTTCTTCTCCTGTCCCCATTCTTTCACCTACTGCTTCCTCATCTCGCACGTCCTCATCTATTCCACCTGCCGCCCCCATACACAGTTACAACTTGCGCTCAGGAGTACGATGTAGTACTCGAAGGTGACAATCGCGTTCAGATGNTCAGGAGTACGATGTGGTACTCGAAGGTGACAATCGCGTTCAGATGCAGTGTGCGGGCTTGATCCGGAACTAGAAGCTGTACCAATTTCAAATTCCTCTCCACAATCTAACATCGATTCCATTTCTTGTGAGTAACAAACTCTTTGCGAAAATAAAATAATTATATTTCATCATAATGTCCAATCCCTTTCAAACAAATTGACAGACATTGAAATTCTGGTACACGAAAATCGATTCGATTTGCTATGCCTCACAGAGCATTGGCTTTCAACTAACAACATCAACGATACTGCTATTTCTAATTATTATTTAGCAAGTTCTTACTGTCGGCAAAATTTTAAAGGCAAAAATCCCCACGGAGGTACGTGTATCTACGTTCGTAATGATATTTTATCTTCTCCACTGACAGGCTACGAGAACTTCTGCGTAGATAGTGTGTTCGAATTTTCTGCAGTTAATCTGACCGATACCGGTATTGTTATTTTGTGTATTTATAGACCTCCTCAATCAGATCTTGACATAATTTTCTCGGAACTTCGAAATAGTTTTAAAACATATCACACATAAATCTACTAAATCTATCGTTATATGTGGCGATTTCAATATCGATTTCCTGAGTACATCCGACTGCACATTCACCAGTTAATCGATTCAAGAATCTTATCGACTCCTTCAACCTTATTACTACGATAAATGACCCCACTCGCCTCTCCGGCTCATCTCAAACATTGCTAGATCAAATTATAGTCAACAATGGAATCTCGTATCTCTCTGAAGTGTTTATCGCCGGATACAGTGATCACCTTGCTCAAGTATTGACTATTAATAATACACTAAAACCGCTTAAAATCCTTTACAAATTTACAAGAGAGTTTAATGACATAAATAAATCCATATTCGTAAATTATTTGCGTGAAGAAACATGGAAAGATGTTTACAATTGCCAAAACACCGACGACAAATTCAATGTATTTATCTCAACATTCCTAAAACATTACAACTCTAGTTTTCCCATAAAACGCAAGTTAATTAACACAAAAAAATACAATAGATGGATCACCCTAGGGATAAGAATTTCTTCAAAAAACAAACGCCGTTTATATTATCTTTCAAAACGCTATAACCAGCCACCCGAATTCCATAATTATTTTCGTAAATATAAGACTATTCTCCGAAAAGTAGTCTATGCAGCTAAAGTTATGGAAAACGACAGGCATATACTAAAATCGAACAACCGGATGAAAGCCATGTGGAATATTGTTAACAATTACACGTCAACTTCTGAAAATCGCGAAGAAAATGTTTCTTTACTAAACGATGGCAAGATCGTGTCAAATCCTCAGGACATCGCAAGTTTGTTTAATTCTCACTTCTCAGAAGTTGGTAAAATAACGAACTCAATATATCCAAATCAATGTCCTCCAATTATTACCACCCACATACCCAATTCTATGTTCACTTCCGAAACTAACGCCAGTGAAGTCATGGGAATCATCAGCTCCTTAAAAAACAAATTTTCACGAGGCATAGATGATATACCTGAGTTTATTGTTAAATCTTCGTCCCACGCTATATTAAATCCACTCGTAAATATTTTTAATAGTTCTTTATCGGAAGGGGTGTTTCCCAATATATTTAAGAGAGCTAAAGTGAAACCTTTACACAAGAAAGGAAACAAACTTAATATTGGAAATTACCGACCAATATCTCTACTACCCACTTTCTCAAAAATCCTAGAAAAATTGTTCTATAAGCGTCTTCTAGATTTTTTATCAAAATATAACATTCTCTCTGACGATCAACACGGTTTTAGGAAATCCTTTTCCACTACAAGCGCCATATTTTCCTTCTTAAACGATGTTACCACATCTCTAGACAGTGGAGAAAATCCTCAGGGTGTTTTTCTTGACTTATCCAAAGCATTCGATGTCATCGATCACGGAATTCTCCTTACCAAATTGCATTCTTTAGGCATTCGTGGACTTCCACATCAATGGCTAACTTCTTATTTAAAAGATAGATATCAACAAGTAGAAATATCCTATACTAAAAATAAAATACTTGAGCGTTGTCTTTCAGAAACAAAGCCACTTACTTGCGGAGTACCCCAAGGATCAATTCTCGGCCCTATACTCTTTTTATTGTATGTGAACGACATGTCATCATCCATATCACATTGCAAAATGGTTCTTTTTGCTGATGACAGTAATTTACTATGTAAACACGCCAAGGCTCAAAAAGGTGTGTCTAACCTTTCGACTTGGTTCCATTCGTCTTGTTACAATCGTCTCATTGTAAACACTGACAAAACAATGTATGTCATTTCAGAATAGTAATACAAAATCTTTACCCCAGGTTTCTCTTTCTTTAAACGGAACACAATTAAAAACTGTTACGAATACAAAATTCTTAGGTCTCCATATTCAAGACAACCTCAAATGGAATTGTCACGTAGACAATCTTAATTCTCAATTAAGCAAATTGTTTATTAGTTTATATGTATATTGATTCGTAATATTATAGAGTGTGGAATTTCTTTCTTATTAACAACTTCAAATGGAATTGTAACGTTGACAGTCTTAATTCCAAATTTTGTAAATTGTGTTACGCATTCCGAAACTTAGTTAACGCAGATAGTCAACGTATTTCCCGTTGCCTATATTTTGCAAACGTTTACTCCCATTNTCCCGTTGCGTATATTTTGCAAACGTTTACTCCCATTTACGTTACGGCATTACCTTCTGGGGTAATTCCGGTCAGAGCATTTAAACTTTCAAAATTCAGAAGAGGATAGTTCGGATAATTTGTAAATCTCTCCCCCGAAACGAAACACAATACTCGCAAGAGGAATAATATTCATCGCCCTAGAGTGTCAACCACTCGTTGCCAAAAAGGACCTTATTATTCGGGAATCGTTCTATATATTTCTTTGCCCAAGAATATAAAAGATATTATGAAATTGAATATCTTCAAATCAGCGGTTAAAAACTACTTCCTGCACCAGTGCTTCTACACTGTAAAAGAATTTATTGATTTTAATAAAAGTTAAATTCGACTTGTACTTTATCACGCCATTGCTGTAGCACTTTTTAAATAACTTTTAACAATTTCAAAAACTATTTTCTTGCATGGTTGTGTTGCCGTATGGCTCATATTATTTTGGTTTTATGTGTACTCAACTTTGGCACGGTTGTGTACATTAATTCTGTAGTCCCATCCTGGCGAGGGTTTTGGTCCGGTTTTCCTTCCGGTAGAGGCGGATTTCTTATACAGGTTCTCTAGGCTTTGTCTAGGGGCGTGTTTATTGTAACAATAAATCGTAAATTTAGTGAGTTTTTTTTCAACTCTTAGTATTTTTAAACACTATACTCAGAATAATCTATATTTCGATAATAACTTTTACATGCAAATTTACAAACATATTTGCGTTAAATTACAAACATATTGACATTATATATGTATTATAACTCGCAGCTAACTTTTTATCTTATCTAGGAACTTTTGCTGAAATTTTTGAATCCGCCTCTGCCTTAGGGCCCTTGATCGGAATTGATGGGATGGTCCCTTGCTTGCTTCCGGAGAGTAAATTAGTTTATTGTCCTCCACGTGGTCATACGCAGTCTTTACTGTTTTTTGACAATAAATTTATTATACTGTATGGAGAAACTTGACGAACCATGTGCTGAGTTAGATTTTTTTGCAGGAAATGGTATCGCTATTCAAGTTGTCAATTCTATGACAACATAAGTTATTTAAATGTGAAAATACTTATTTTCACATTTAAGTACCTAATGATTTTATGACTTAATGATACACAATTTTAAGTACTTAATGATTTTATATAGGTAAACTCCATGTTTACGCGTACAAGCGCATTGTGAAATTGGTAATATTTGTTGTTTTTTTAAATGAAGATTTATATAATTCCTGGACACGTATAAATAAAAATAAAGTACCCGTTCTTTGAGATAAGTTACCTAGTGTTGCTCACAAATTTGAATTATACTTCAGAGCTGGAGTACAGCAACATGATTTAGCTTTAACACTATGTAAGCAATACAAGCATTGCAAATTATGTATTTGAAACACCTTTTTTTATCATCGTTTACAGTAACTTTAAACTGCGAATAATTTATCCAGGAATGGTGTGTTTATCTTAATTGTCACAATTATAATTGAAAAGTTGCTTTTACTCGTATATTGGATAGACTCTCAAAGAGAGATTATTTGATATTCCGATTTTAAAGAGGTGAATTACGGTGAAATATGAATTGTTAAATTTTCGCTATTTTTACAATATACCGCGAACTAACTGAGATAGCATCGCGGTTTCGTGAGTAAGCATTTAATTTAAATATCTAGATACGGGTTTTGGGGGATGTTTTGATACTACTTTTTTAAAGCCTGGTGTTAAGGATTTGTTTCCAGTTTTTTTGTCGTTCGTGCTAACGGCATGATATATCATCATTACTCCATCTCACTAATTAATATATCAATTAAGTTTTTAAATGTATATGTTGTAAAATAAAAAATCTAGAAACCAATTTATAGAATTATCCACATTTTACATTTTTAGGAGAAAATGTTAGATGCAGTGTCCCGACAGACGCATCGCAAGGTGATCAACGCAAAGAGAAAAGAAAATAACAATAGGAACTTCAAATTTTGATGGAGTGTTGTTTTTGTAATGTAGACACCTTCTAAGTAAGAACTTACTTCGAAGTATTTCCCATTTTGATGATAAATTATGAATAAATATAATTTTTCAATGTTTTACTTTTTCAGATCTCACGAACTAAGAAATCGTCAAGATTTTTGTGTGTGAGATTACTATTTTATCTTCACCAAATTTTAACGCACTGAAAACCATATCAATCGCCAAAAACTTCCTTGTGAAACAGGTCAGAATTTTCTGGTATTTTATGAAGAGAGTCGCGAAAAACTGGGTTTTAAATGTTGGGGTTTAATTTTAGATGTCGATTCGGGCACGATGTGAAAGTGAACATCGCTTATTTTCAGCAAATAAAATGCTGTCTATATGGGAAGTATGCGAAAGTTGGAGCGGGAAAGGTTGAGTCGTCCCGTGTAAGAAGTAGTTTTCCATCGCAATTCTTCATTATATCAACGTACCATTCCACGATAAATCTAATATGCGACAAACGCAGCTGATACATCATTCTCACGTTCGAATGAACAGCAAGAGAATGCATTTTCGTTATTAGGTGACATCCCACGAACAAGACTTCACTCCAAAAGAACCTCCAGGAAATTTTTATAATCTGATAATACAGTTGTGACGACTGATCGTAAAAATACAATCAGATCGGAGTAAAGAGATGAACCCCGTAAAGCACGTGGGTTTTATTAGCCATGATAAGATAGTTCATTTCTTCTAAAAAGATCTTTATTTATCTTAGAAAAGATCTACTGGATAGTTATTTCTTTTTGTTTTATTAGATTTATAATATTCCTAGCTCATTTTCCCGTCGTCGAAAAAAGTTTATGTTTTCCGACTTTCGTTCTTTTGTTAATTTTAAAAATAAAAAATCAATTCACAAAGAAAACATACCAAATACGAGTAGTTCCTATAACTGTAGGCGAATTTGTACATAATTTGAATTTCAAAATCAAGGACTAAGGTCAATGGTTCACAGATGAACCCAATACACTTTAAACAGAACGAAAAGTCTAGACCAATAATTCTTTTCGTATCATTCCTTGTTAGGTTTTTTGAATGATAATGTTTGTCATAGCCTTAGTTTTATCATGCTCTCAGAATTATGTCACATAGATTAAACGTTCAGTGGATTTTCAAACTTCTAATTCATTTATCATTTCTGATCTCCAGCTTGTTAGTCAATTGTTATGCGAGAAAAATTTTATCTACAGGAAAGTGATTTAGTTTTGTATTTTTTCGCCCTCGGGTTCCAACTATACTAACCATACATTTAAAATCAGTTTAACAAAGTGTAGTAACCTCACATTGCATTAATAATGATTACTTGATGGATTGAGATAACACATTTATATTGGACAAAGAAGTTATTTATTACAAGCGTTGTATAGTAGAAATGATATTGATAAAAATTTTGAAGTTACGCACACACACACAAAAGATATCTGGAATTTACAATGCAAGATTATAACATGTTTGCAGATTTTGTGCTTTTTTGTAAACATATTTTGTATCTATATTTACGTGTAATGTCAAGTTCTATTGTTCTGTTATGATTCTCTTTATTATTTGTTCCACCTGACGAAGACCAACGTAAAGTCCAAACGTTGTGAACCTTAAATCCCAAAATATATAATTTTCGTCCGTTTAAAGTCGTAAGTCTTCATTTATTTAATTAATTACATTAACCATATTTGGCACGGCACTTGCAACAATCCTCAAGAAGAACCCAGTAAAATTTTAGATTAACACAAGTAGCCTACTTTTATCGATTTCCATGAAACAGACATTCAACAGAATTCACTTTGATTAGTATAGATTATGTTTATTCATCTTAAAAAGGAAATACTGGATGTACGTTTTGCATGCCTCATAATGCTATTAGTATACAACGGACCCAGTGATAGATTAACTGCAAAGTCTTTGCATGGGATCCACTAGTCTCGATGAATTAGAAACTACTTCCCGGAGGTTAGAACCCTATGATCATCGTGAAAGGAGCCAGCCTAGTTTTCGATCAGTGGTCTACCGGTAGGTGGGAAGAGGAGGGGGAGGGGGGAAAATAACTCCGAGCTTGGACGGCGGGCGCTGCTCAGCGGGACGTGGGTGGAGCAGCGCGAACGCTCTGTCTTCCATTTCCATACAATTTACATTCATCTGCTTATGCATGCACGGCCTCTCGCACTCCGACTTCTCACATCACGGGCAAGTCATGCAGAATCCTTTCGATGCGTCCTCACAATCCACCACTTACGTGATGTGTATCAGCAATTACAAGAATTCCCCATCATGTGTTCCAATAGATTTTTTTCGACGAGGAGTTAAGAATAAGAAACTTTGAGAACAGCATTTATCTTAAATAATAATTAGTTTATTTTGTCAAAAAAATTCAAAATTAATACTTTTTGTGGCTGTTATCACCTGAACCTGTATCGAAACAAGAAATGTAATGAAGTACACACTATGAATAATATGTTTACAGGACACATTGAATTAACATCGAAACATGATTTTTGTAGAACTAATCAATGACTCAACAACTTTTTAAAGTGGGTGTTATATCTTTCACAACACAACCAAAACAAAAAGAAAGGAAGAAAGAAACTTCGTTATAGTAATATGATATATTTCACCAGGTATTGAAATAATGTATAAATAAATAATTGAGAAAGAATGTTTATATTTTTATATCGGTACATGCTGCAGTTTTGAAAGACTGAAAAGTGTATCCTTGTATTGTGTGTTTTAGTCCGTCCGGCATCCTGTGGTAGAAAAGAAATTGGTACAATTAACATTTGTTTAAAACCATTTCTTAAACGTAATCTTTAAACTTAAAAAAAACTTACTGATAAAAGGAATTTACATGAGATTTGAAGGGTAAGATCAATTTAACCTCACATTGACAGACACATTGGAATTGTAGTAAGTTCATACTTCATGCCTTTAAAGCGACGCCACTGCTGATTTCATCAAAATTCAAACCGTGAGAATTTGATGAAGTCAGCAGTGGTAAGTTCCTTTTATTGCCTCACAGATGACGCTATTCTTGATTTAACTTAGCTATATAAACAAATACTAGGAATATTCCAAGACAATTTCTATTCTCTTCAAAAAACGGTAGAAAACCTCCATCGAATCATTGCTTTTGTAACGCTATGGAATTCCATGATTTTAGAAAAGAAGTTAATGACAATTTTGAATTATCTGTAAAATATTTTTATATTCATGTTTAAATTTTGTATTACAATATAAGTTCTTGACTCTTTAATTTCTTTTTTACACTTCATTTCATCCATACCGTACAATTTTAACACTAAATTATTTAAATAAAAAACATGGTTTTACTGCACGCTAAGTATTGTTTAGTGCTATTCATGATAATATCTCTTATCTATTCTTAATCTTTTCGGAATTGGAGATTTACAAAAGGGTTGCTATGAGGTATAGCAGACTCCAAATAAGCGCAATCAAATAGAGTTATCAACATTTATCTTCAGAAAAACCATTGTTTCAAAACTTATTTTAAACACATATCTCCCATCTTTATGTGATCATGTCAGCTTTATACCAACATATTACATTGCTTTGTGTCTGTTCAGCCTACAATTTCAGATAAACAAAAGTTGAAAGTATACAAATATATGAATTATTATTATTGTGAGTGAGAGAATGTCTTCCACAGTTTGAAGCTGGATCTTTTCCACTTATGAACGGACGTCAAGTTCAATCAAATTCTTCTTCTAGAAATTTTTGCAGTACGTGGCAAGTGTCAAGGATTAGGGATTTCTGCATATGTCAATGTCTTGGTTGCTCCTAGTATTTCCAAACGGCGTTTTGTGGATTTCGGTATAATTCCTGTAACCGAGATAAGTATAGGTCGAATAATAACTTTCTCGTTTCCAGATTTCTTGAACTGGACAGCCTAGTTCTTGTATTGCTAATTTCTAAACTGTCAGTTCTTACAAAATTTTCCGTCAATGAGATGGCAACATCAATTACATAGATTTCCTTCTTATTTCGGTATAGGTGCATGATGTCAGTATGCTGGTATGGTTATGTCAGTCCTAATTTATCTGCCCCAGTAAAGTTTACACTTTTAATTTTCAGTGACAGATGGAGGTTCATATTTGTAAGGGAGTGTCTGATATGTTTCCTGAAAGGTGTCAGTGAAGAATTTTTGCTACATTGTTGTGTCTTTCGGTGTAATCTGTAATTGCAAAAACCAACATGAACCTGTGATGTGCTCAACAGTTTCTGATGCGTCTTTGCATTTTCGACACTTATCTTCAATTCCTTCATTTTGGATGAATTTTCTATACTTCCTTGTAGATATTAACTCTATCCTGGATAGCCATCATGAATCCGGTTGTTTCTCCAAATAGGTTTCCTTTTTTGAACCACAAATGTGTTGCCACTTGGTCAACGTTGAAAATTTCCAGGTAGTTGGCATGAGTACCATGCAGCGGTTTTGATCTCCAGTCTATTTTTTGATCATCTACGGATTTGCATTGCAGTGTATAGCTGGAATCTGATAAATGTAAAGGTGTTGCATTTATATCAGCTTTACAGATAAATTCACACATACACTACCTCAGACTATTTGTATGTTGTGGAGACGTGGTATATCAATTATCCCTAATCCTCCGCACGATGTAAGAAGGGTGATCCGTTTTATTGTTGCTTTGGGATGTCTCATGCGATTTTCTGTTAGTTGGGTTCTGATTATTATTATTATCATTATCATGATTATGACTTGAAGATTCCTGGACGGCTAAAACGAAAGGTTTTCGGTTTTTTTGAGGTCTTAACAGTATATGTTTTCGTAATTCAGAAAATAATCTTAATCGTAGCAAAGGTACTTGTAAGCTCTTATTTCTTAAGATGTTATTGTCAGCAACGAAAGGCAGAAGAGTGATCTATAACTCTTACCAGGTGCGCACTGTTGCTTCATAGATAGAGAAAACACACTGTACATTCTCAACTTAACTTTTTTTTCTGAGGTACTTACTCAAGAAACAGTGACTCTTCTTGAAGTACCTAAATTTAAATACACTTGCGTAATAATCACATATTCATGTTTAAGGAATAGTAACATCATCCATTTCTGCTCGTTGATATTCATATTTTATGCACATATTACGCACATGTGCACAACATGACTTAGTAGTCTGAGACTGCACATTCACAATATTACCTTAAATACAAGATAAATTGGAGAATGATCTTTCCGGAAATAATTTGTGTATACATTAGAATAGTTTAGCAGACGAGACCAAGAGTGAGTCCAGGATTTATTTTAAGAGGGAGGGGACTTCTTGTGCTTCCGCGGGTTGGTCCACGACCTCGAGGTACCTCAGAATACCTCGCCCATACAACAGGAGTCGCGAATGTTCTCGTCAATTTTTTATGTTGGAAGAGAAAATGTTTTAAACCCTAGCAGTGTTTTTATTAGTTTGTTCAATCATAGTCACATTTTTTCATTCATATTTTCGCTGACACCCGTGAGCTTAATAACCTGTTGATTTTAGAACCGGTCATTTTTTTTGTGCTTCGTGCCTTCGACTAATCATAACTTTTATGCGAGTAAATACCTTCGACTCAAATGGTGATTTTAAAAAAATATTAACAAATAACACTTGGTCATAGACTAATTAGTTAGTTTAGCTTAATCTACAATTCATAAAAAATATAAAAAAACAATTACCGCCCAATAGTTCAACTTGTTCCGTCTGATTCCATACAACACTTATAGTTCTCAGCGTTAGTTGAGGTACTTGGTACTCTTGTTCTCGTTACACTTCTGTCAATGGGAACAAGTTTAAGAATTGAGTTCAAATGGTTTCACTCTTTTCGAACGTTTCACCAAGCCGTAGTTTTCAAGCAAACAGATAGCCTCAGTGTTAACTTCTATGAATTTATTTGAATCCGCTGCCAAATATTTTTGTTCTGTTACAGGTTTCCAATTACCAACTATATTCTTCTTTTTCTGCTTAGCGCTGGTCCTAACTGTTGGTTTTCCGTGGTTCCCAACGGTGATCAATGAACGAAACAGTCATTTAAGCATATATAACAGTAGCTGTTATTAAAAATTAAAATTAATAAAAAAAATAGTCATGACAGTAAAAAAAATCTTATTGTAACTTATTAACACTTATTAATTTCTTTTTCCGCTACTGATATCATTTAGCTACCAAATAATCGAAATATTTTAATACCTCTATTTTTAGTTACTGTTTCAGTTCATTGAGAGTGAATACTTGGGTATAGTATTCACAGCCCACGGTACATTTTAGGACCTCTGTAAGGCGCACGGGCCCTAAGTCCCGCCATATATATTGTATATTAAAAAAAATAAAGCCCTTTTGAATTTGAACTTGTTTATGGAACCTCTCTTCATGCTTCCTGGCGAACTTCCGGATTTCTTGTTTTACAATGTCTATTTTAAGATATCTGTGGGGACAGGTATTACAAATATACCAAGAGGTACTAACTATATTCCTGATGACTTTATTTTGGAACCATTGTATTATCCCAATGTTACATGGGCTTGCACATCTCCAGAGCTGGATTCCATACGTCCGTAACAGTTTTAAGATGTATTTGTAAATCAGTAATTTGTTGTAAAAAGGCAAAGTGGATTTTCCCTATAAGTCAGATCATTTTTCTATATTTTATTTCCAGTTTACTTTTCTTATTTATGTGGGTTTTCCAGCGTAGGTTAGCATCTAACGTCATGCCAAGATATTTTGCAGCGTTGACATAAAGTATCTGTTTCCAGTTAAAAGTCATTGGTATGTATTTAGTCTTTTTGTAGGTAAAATTCGCATTCATTTTAAGAGGATTATAAGATATTATTTTGAAACATGTGCGGAAAATAATGGCTCAATTAGAACCGAAAACCCAATAGGGTACTAATTTGAATGAGCGCCAAATAAGAGCGCGTTCTGTGAGGTATGAGACGCAGATAGAAACTTTGGAAATCCGATAGTGATAGTTGGAAAAATGTGACTACACCTTGCGGTAGTTAGCGACGCGAAACGTGTTAGAGATAATTGATTCGCGGAATGCACCGTGCGATAAATTTAAATTGGAGTGGGGAGAATTGCTGAGAAGGAGGAAATGCGACAGGTATTGTTCTCAATCTTACGCGGGTCATCGGAGAGGACAGTTGGTTCTCATTCTCACGCGGCTCATCAGAGGGGACGGCCGCACTGAATATTCCGTAGTTCGTCAGAGAGTACGATTTGGGTTTAAGTATTTCGAGAAGCTTTGTATCGGATGATCCGTGGATCGAAACGAAGGAACGTAAGAACGCAGTTTGAAAGAATTAAATTTTGTGGTCCGTATCGCAACTAAATTTATTAACGAACGGCCGAGAAAGACGCAAGTTGAATGCGTACGAAACATTGTTCGAGGGTTCCAAGTGAAGCCATTTATGCATTGGAAGAGTTTTCCGAAATACGTATTATACGAAACACGAAAACGGTAGCACGTCGGTGACCGAAATAATTTGCCGCGAGCTCGATCGAGGACGAACAAACGCTTGGAGAACAGCATCGCGAGCAGTCGACGGTTCAAGGTCACTGTAAGAGCCGAGTAGCAGCAGTAGCAGCCTGTGCTGGAGAAGGGTGTGTTTTCTGGCACGCTGTGGTTGGACACGATTTCGAAGACTGTATTCTGGGTGTGAGTATACGTCTCTGTGAGACGAACATTTAAGCGCAGTGATTTCAATGATTAGGGATTTGTATCTCTGTGATTCAATGAGAAGCTAGTATCTTACAAAAGAGAAAGTCTCATTGAAATCGAGTCTGTCGCAATTGTTTTAAATTTTGTTTTTTCAAGAAGAAAGAAGAGACAAGTAGGTGTCAAAAGAACTATTAAATTTTTCTGCCGAAAAAGAATAAAGTATTGCTCATTTCGTGCTTGTTTTGATTCTTTTTTGACATAGGTTTATTGTATAATTGGTAAATGTAAATGCACGGACATATTAAATGAGCTAAATGTAATATTGCGCAACAAAATTGCAGGATATTTTTTTATATTGCATTGTGTTAGTAGAGAAGTTGTGTTCATGTACATTTTATGTAATATTTTATACCAGGAAAAGAGCAGAATAAATTGTGGTAATCACATCAGAAGTACCGTATCCTTATTATTTTTTTTATAATTATCTTAATGCACGTTGTTGTTGTTAACCATTTAATTCAAATAGGGTGCATTAGAATTTATATATATAAATATATAAAATTCAGAATTTTGTTTTTTTACAATTATAACAACCAGTAAAATAAATCATGTTTCAAGGATCTGCGGTTTTAATCAAAAGTTAACTCGTAACTATAAAGAAAAATAATACTCATTAATAGCATTATCATGAAATTATATTGTATTTTAAACAGGAATATTATTCTGTCAATAAAGTATAAGTGCTCATTAGGGTACTTCTATAGCTATATCGCAACACCGGTTTTTCTACTCTTTCCCTCAAGCGTTTCAAATTGAATTTATAAATGAGTTATTTCCCCACTTCCTCCTGTAGCCTAAAGTAGTTCTTCCGTTCTCGAGGAGTTCATCTGAGAAATTTTAAGTTCATTAATTTTAAAATTAGGTGACTCTATACTTGGGATTCCTTTTCCAAAGAGATCACTGGTTGATTCAGTACATGTACATGATGACCGAGAAGTAGAAATAAGGAGTCATGGATTGAAGAGATACGATTCGAACATGCGAGAGATGAAGAATCGTTGGGGAGTTCGACGTCTCGAGGGAAGGAGGGGTGACGACGCAGATCCGCTCTCATACGTCACGGTCCACAGCACGGATGCCCACGTGTTCCCTCTCCTCCAACAAATAACTTCTGTCCAAGTGATTCGTCATTCATGCCTCGAACGCACTCAAGCGAAAGAAACGGTTTCGGATCTTCTTCAATGAAACTGAAGGCTATGTCTCCCGCATCCCGTGTCGAATCGAGTTAATGAGAGGAAACGTGGGGATAGCAGACCAAGTGTTGTGGTTTATGGGTGCCTACTAGGAAATAAAATTGTAATATTGATGTCTTATCCGTCATTACTACTTACAGTCGGTAGATAACGCGGAATGATTTTAAGCTAATTCCACTAAGTGATGTGATTGGATGTGGGTGGTCGACAGTTTCAGAACCTATTAGATCCTACGAAAGATCCTTGTTAAACACTGCTTTTCTCTTACAGGTGTGCAAATATAGTATGATGTTCATGAAGTCCATAATTCACCAGTTCAGCCAGAACTGTATCTAACACTCCGTATACACACATTTGGCATTTTATGGTTGAATTTATAAGATTTATTCTTTTATGGTACTAATTATGGTATTGACGCTCTCAATCATAATCTCAAGTAATATTCCTGTTTCATACGAAAAATGGTGGGTGTTAATTGGCGATGACGTTGTTTATGCCATTTTCCTCGATTTATTCTACGTACACAATTATTTGTTCGATGACTGTAACTTTCATATTTCATGGAACATTTCATTTCTAATGGATGAAATAATAATGGCAGAATTTCGAATTTAAGAGCCGTGGAATTACTACTTCAATCACTCCCAATCCACAAACGTCAGAATTACATCACACTATCATCCATGTCGTTTGGCCGGTACATCAACTAAAGTATTTGACATTTAACAGCGCATGTAATAAGATCACATGCTCCACGATTCGTTTGATGCATGTTGCGAGCACCGGTGTAGTCAAATTGACAAGATTACCCCCCACAAAAAAATTGATTTTAGCTTTTTAAACACACATTTCCGACCATTTTATCCAGACTGTTCGATGACTAAAGGCATTGCCTTTAAAAATATTTGTTTTCGAAGATACATTACTTTCCAATTCTTCTAAATCGATGAATTTTTTAAAACTGTATTCAAAAACCTATTTTAATTTTTAAAATGTATTTATAAAAGTCGCCAGACAATCTGAAGGTATATTTAACTTTTTGCGTGCGGTGTTAGTATCGTAGAGTTGTCTTCCATTACTGTCTGCAACATGGGTGTACAGTTATTAATGACTGACTATGTTGCTTATGAACGAAGTCAAGCGAGTTCTCTGTTGAAGTTACTTTCAGAGTACAAAATTTGAAATTGTACATACCTTTGTGCTATAAACATACGTCGCGCTGTGATGAGCCTCGGACTTTGCCAAAAATAAGTGTTCCTTCTGATAATTTCGTTGCACTCTGTCGCAGAATTAAACTAGAGGCACATACAGCGATGTGCATTGAAGGGGAGCACCGGTGGATCAACCAGGATTTCATGGCGGATCCGAAAGTACTATTGCTTTATCTTAAGTTTTAAATCATAGCTCATATTTGTGAATTTCTGAGAAAAAATTTAATACACGACCTGAGTAAGTATCCTTCCTTTACAATTAAAAGTTAGTTTTGTGTCTTCACGAGTAATTAATACATCATGAACATTTAGTTTATTATTATTTTCGATTACTAATGTGAATTTTATTCTTGAGTGGTAACTATTAAGTGTATCTAAAATGTTTTGTATTTCATCTTCGGCACAATACAAAACCATGTCATATTACAAAATATATCATCTATATATCTGGCATAAAGTACCGGAGTAAAATTTAGTTTCTCAAGACAAACTTTTTCTAAATCACGTAATACAAATTCACTCAGAGAATACTTTAAGTTTACAAATAGTGCGTAACACACTTTTAGCAAATTGCTATCCTATAGAATTTGTTGACGAAAATACTAAAAGAAGATTGTACTACCTTCATAATAGGCACAACAAACGCAAACTTAACAAGAAGAAATTATGTATGCAGTATTTCCTTTTAACAAGTTTACAACTCCTTCATTTAATATATTACTGAAGTCAGAGAATATGAAATTGATTTCAAAATTTAAAAATAAAATAAATAATGTTATAATAAAAGGTAAAGATAAGCAAAATCATATGAATACTTAAAACGTAGTAAACAAAAAAATGCAATGATTGTAATATGTCGGTCACACAACGATAGGGTTAAAAACTCGAATCCAGGAGCACAAACGAAATTTAAAATCAGTTGAACAAAGGATAGTAACCTCACATTGCATTAATAGTGATCACTTGATGGATTGAAATAATGCGTTAATACTGGACAATAAAGTTAATTCTAACAAACGTTGCACATGAGAAATGATATTTATAAAAAATATACACAGGAGTTTGAATCTACGCACAGACATAGAAAAGCTATCTGGTATATACAATACAATATTACAACATGTTTCTGTATTTCTGCTTTTTCGTAAACATTTTGTGTTTATATTTACGTTTAATATCATATTTAATTATTCTGTTGTTGTTTCTTGTTATAATTTGAACCAACTGACAACATCAAACGATAGTCGCAACCCTAATAGGAGTCGCCTCATATGAGGATTCAAAAATCTATGAGACCACCTCTGAGGTCTGTGGGTCTCGCAAGTTGAATGTCAATGGTAGACTGAACAAGAGACAAACGGGCGGTGCAGTTGGTAAGCATATCAGCGCGTTACAGCTTAAGGTCCCGAGTTCGAATATCGGACCCGTCTCCCATTTTCAATCAACATTACATAATTAATGTTACCTGGCGGAGTGGTTCTCCGCAATTAAAGAGTTTTCTGTATGTTTGTGAACTCCAGAACGTGGAAACGTGAGATTTTATCACTAAATATATACTGTTCGGAGCTAAGTCGGGTCTGTTGTGCCCTGTTGCATTCAAAGTTAATACAGTTTTGATGCAGTTAAGTTTGTAAATACCACTCTCCAACTCCGCACAGGTCCGGGAGAATATTGAAAAGTAGGGTTGTGGATCTGTTTTTAAGACATTGGCTTGTGAAACGAGAGATTGATGTATCATTGAAAAGTACTTTGTTATGGCGGCTTAGATAGTCATGTTGAGCAAGAGATGTGCAACAGGAAACGATGTTCTATTGTTTCACTATTGGAATTATACTTTCTGCATCTATTACTATTTGTGGTAGAATCTTTTATTATGATCTTTAAATAGTTTCTTGTCGGAATGACTTTGTCCTGAATTGCCATCATGAATCCTTCATTCTCCACAAAGATACCAGCATGCTGAAGCAATTTGTTTGACATTTCTTCGTGCAGGGCGCTGTAATTTCTTCTATGCAGAGGTTTTTGAGGGCATTTTCTTTCTTTTTCTTCCAGAGTTGGTATTTCTGGTAGAGATGAGGCGAGTTTGAGTAGGGTGGTCTACGTCCTAAAGGACTTAAATGAATTTTGCTGGTTGTTGATTTTTCTACAAAATATTTGTGAAGGAAATGAACTTGGCGATCGTGTAGTGCAGTGATATCAATTATACCCCTTCCCCCTAATTTTCGAGGAACTTTCAAGACATGACTTAGGATGTAGAAATCTGTACTTGATAATTATCATTCTTCTTCTTCTTTTTCTTCCAATATGACCTTCTTTGGACCACGGGGAACAATTTCACTTAAAATCAGTCTCCTTTCTTCTGATCAAGAGCTCTTTGCCATTTTAATTTCTTTTTCTCGATACCATGCAAATTCATCAATCTTTTTTCGAAACACTTCTTTTTCTTGTGTGATCTCTTCTAGCTTGATCCCAACTTCTTCGATGACTTTTTTAATTTCATCAATCCATTTTGTGGTTGTCTTTATTTCGTTGAAAATTCTTTTTGTTAGTTTACTGTCTTTCATTCTGAAGAGATGCTCGTAAAATTTCAATATTGTTTTGCGCATCGTATCCGTTATTTTCTCTGTATGTTTGTATAGATCTTCATTTCTTCTTAGTTTCCATGTACCATGTTCTTGTCTTTCAGGTCCAAGGATCTTTATCAGTATTTTTCTTCCTTTCTTCTTTGTTTTCTATTTCTCTCTTCTTCTTCATTGTCAAGGTTTCTGAGTTTGAGTGCTTCTGGTTTGACACCCTTGTGTAGTGCCGGATTTTGGCTTTGTATGAGAGAGTTCTCTTCTTATATGTATTCTGTACCAGGCGATAAGCTAGATCCATCTTTTGGACTCTCCTTTGTTGACTTCTTTTTCCAGACCATTCGGTTGAATCCATTCTCCAAGATACTTAAATTTGTTTGTTCTCTTGATTTTTCCAAATCTGGTAATTAGGTGCTTTTCTCCACCATGTTTGAGATCCATGTATTGTTTTCTCGTAAGAAGTGTTTAGTCTTGCTTTTTTCGAGATTTCATCTAGGGTTTCAAGCATTGTCCGGATATCTTCACTGTTTTTTTCGATCAATGCCAAACCGTCGCCGAATACCAGGCAATCTACATTCACGCCGCGCCTCCTCGGGCCTAAGCAGGTCCCATATATCCCTTCTTTTATGGCTTTACTCCATGTTCGCGTAATTTTTTCTAAGACGATGTTAAATGGGATTGGTGAGAATCCGTCTCCCTGTCTGACTCCCGTTTTAATTTCAAATGGCTCCAAAATTTCTCCATTAAATTTAACTCTAGATGCAGTTTTTGTCAGTGTTTCTGTAACTATTGCCCTCGTTTTTTCATCAATTCCATTATCATTATTATTATTTGGATTCAAACTTTCTCACCTCAAGTAATGTCATAATTAAAAATCTTCTGACTATTCTACAGGTGTTAAAGACGGCAGCAAAATCGTAAAGTTAGAAATATGTTTTTTGGGAGTTGAAGCCGATTGATACTTAGATGCAGACTGTGAGGAATGACTCCAATGATAGACAGGACTACAGCGACTATATAAACACACGCCATATTCCATAAGTGAAGAATGTCTGTTTTAAAATCTTCATATTTTGGAATTTTCTCATTGTAAGTGGTATAAGTTTTGGGTGTTCGTTACTGCAATATCTATGATGTGTATGATATTCTTGAGTTTGTCTATAAGAATAAAACCTGGTCTGTTGTGATGTCTTGTCGGTGAGGACTGATTTATCAAATAAATTTATTCTTGCTGTTCTCTGAAATTGATTTTGGGAAGTATTATTAGTGCCTTCTATTAGTCCATACTTCCCGCAGAGTTTCTGATGGATAATATTAGCAACCTGATTGTGTGTGTGGGTGTAATCTGTCTGCGCTAATAGAGTGTATCCTTCTGTGATGAATTGTTTAGTTTCTGGTTTAATTTCGTATCTCCTACATTTATCATCTGCTATTTCTGAGTCTTGCAATATAAATTTTCTAAGTATTTTGTGCTTGTTATTTACTTGGTATAGAATTACCACGAGAAATCCCTCCGTTTCAGAGTATAGATCCGCTTTTGTAAGCCAGGCGTTCAACGCAACTTCGTCGACTTGAGGCTCATCTAGATCATGAGGGTTTCTACCATGAAGTGGTTTAGAATTCCATTGGCTAATCTCTGACTAATTTCAAAGGTAATTTCATTTGGTTGTGGAGAGTGGTCTGCTAAATTTAAAGAAGTATATTTCATGGTAGCTGCACGTAGGGGGTGGGTTTCTTGAGATTGTGAAGAGTATGATATAGAAGGGACAAGATACTTAAGACGATTGAAGGAAGAAGGAATGAGTGACAAAGCAAAAAGGGAAGAATTGTTGAAAACAAAAACGCGGTTTCAAGACTACAAAGATTATGTGTCAAAAGTATGTATTATACGAGATATATTAAAAAAAGAACTAGGTCCTCTATGTGGCCACGGTGTCAGCATGATTTCTCGTCACCAAGTCATCCGGGGTTCGATTCCCGGGTGGGCAAGGTAAAATTTGTAGTTTTTCATTTCCATGTATTACTTTAATACGCGGAAATGGCGAATGAAAAGTTCTCCCTCTGCGGCTAACAACCGCCCTCTGCGACTAACCACCACAGTTGTAATACTCTGATACAGCAGCATAGATCCTCTCTAGACGCCGTTCCTCCGATACGATAAAATTAACGATGTTTCTAGTGAGTAAACTCATACAATAACTGAGTCTTACTATTCCTTACACGGATAATGATACATTAAGCAACAAACTAAAATACATAAGGACAGCAAAGACCGGATATCACATCATGTATGTTCTAATATTGTAAAAGGATAAAAAGGAATTATGGAGTTCTGCAATCACATTAATGATATAATGACTAATGGCCAATTAAAATGTAAAAAAAACACATATGGTCTTGTAAAGGTTAGATTCGTCCTTCATCTGGTGAAAGAAAGCTCGGAGGTGATTTATTTGTGAATTGTGTAGGTTCTTCGAGTGGATTATGCTTTCTCCTTCCTTGCTAGGAAGATGCCTTGCCACATTTGAGCTCCTGTGGTGTTACTTATTCTTCGTCATGATGGTTCTGACTTTATGTTGGAGGTTTTCTAGATCTGTTAGTGTCCATGAAACTACTCCAAATGAATACGTGGCGATAGGAATGGCAAATGAATTAATTGCTTTTGTTGAATTTCGGCCATTTAAATCTGTATGCATTAATTTCTCGACTCGATCTTTAAATTCCCCAGTTAGTCCCTTCTTTATATATGTATAGTCTATGCATCTAGACTTGTAGTTCCAGACATTTGTACAATTCATTTTCTTCCATTCATTTAATTATTTCATTGTCATTTATTTTATAAGATTCTCTTTTAATTTTACCTTTGGAAATGGCCAATGTCCTCCACTTATCGGTACGAAGTCTCTTTCTAATAACCTTTCTGAGTTTTATTCTAGTGTAAGTGATTACACTTGGTTGAGGATGATGAGTATGTAGCAAACGTCATTGCCACATCGCGTCATATATTTTATGCGTCATTCCATACGAATAATTTTCAATGCCAGTCTACTAACTATCGCTTATACAGGATACCTAGTGTATTGTTATAATTTACCTAGCAACGACAATTATTGATTCACTCTCTCTTCTGCCAGTGTAGTTTCAGTCCGCATACGTTTAACAACGCTTTAGTACAAGCTTCGCCAGTTTTGAGTTTGGCCACCGCGACATCTCGCTCGTACGCCCAAAGAAAACTAGCACGTTAACCCACGTAAGTTTGAACGCTGCATTAATTATATCCTGTGAAATGCTAATGCTCCAAGACAATTAACTTTAATGATTGTGATTATTACTGAAACATTCTAATCGGACATTCGTCATAGAATACATGCCATGCAATAAATCTTGTTAATCTTGTTTCATTGAATTATTTTTCATATTTGCTTATATCAAATGTCAATTTTACATGTAGTCAATTTTAGTTAGTTAGATTTATTTAGTATTTTTGAAAGGATTGGTCTAGAACACGCATAGAATTTAATCTTTCCAACTAAGAGTCAATATTGAAGACGATAACTCCCCTACAAGAAATTGGTGACCCCGACGTAATATTGACTCCCCGATACGTAACAAGTATACTTTAATATCATCTATATAGAATAGGTGAGTGATGTGGCTTCATTGTTCTGCAGCTTTTAATTGAAAACAACATCTCATACCATTCAAGAGATGCTAATAGAGGGTGGGTTTAGGGTTAAACCAAAAAGCTCTTGAGTGAATCTTCTTGAAATGTGCCTCTCTTTCTCTAATTCTGCCAGTCGTGTTAATTTGGCTGTCTATTCTTAAATTAATGGTTTTATTAAATTTTTCCGTTATTGCCTTAAAAAAATGAAGGTTGGGTTTATTTTGTACATTTGAAGGACTTCTTGAAGCTAAGACTGAGTTGAATGGTTTATCATTATCAATATAGCTGCTAAATAATTTCTATTTTTGACTTGAGATTGCTTCAGGATGACCGAATCTATGATAAGATGTTCCTTACAGCTTATGGAACCCTTCCGGCATTCCATATTATTATTATTATTATTATTATTATTATTATATTCCGTTTAGAATTCTGCTGGTCGCAGTGAGGTACGGGCTACACCAAGCACGCACACTCTGGATGATCCAAAAAATTTCTGACTATTCTTGATGTGTTAAGCAAAACAGCTTTCTGAAGTTGTACATAAATGGTCATACGCAATTTTAATGTGCTAATACTATTGTGGAGGGAGGTAGGGATGACTCCTGCAGAGGACATTACTACCGGTACAATGTAAATTCTCTCCGTTCTATATCCTTTGTATTTTCTGCTTTAAGGTCACTGTATTTCTGATATTTTTCCTGAATGGTTTTCTGAAGGTTGTGAGTATTTGGCACAGCTATGTCTATCAAATAGGTTGTCTTTGTTACTTGATCTTTTAGCACTGTCTGGTCAGTTGTTATGAATTGTACGGTCCGTGATTATTGACCTGTCATAATATAATTTTAAGTTTGTTGAGTCTAAAACGTCAGCCGGCTTATATTATTAATACGGTGTGCTATTTTCTATAAAACAATACTTTAAAAATTATATTCGTAATAAGGTGTGCTATTTTCTATAAGACAATACTTTAAAGCTAATGCTTGGTGAATTATGTTAACCACCTGGTTATGGCGATGTAAATAATCAGTTTGTGCCGACATATTGCAAGCTCCGGATATATGTTGAATTGTTTCAGAAGCAGTTCCGCATTTCCTGCACTTATCATTTTCTACATGGGGATCCTGCATAATATATTTTTTATAGTTCCTAGTGGGAATAACCTGAACCTAGATGGCCATAACAAACCCTTATGTTTCAGGAAAAAGCTCCTTTCGTCTAATTCATGCGTTCGACGCTTTCTTGTCGACATTGGGGTAGCTCAGGTCATGAGGGTGTCTTCCGTGCAGTGCCATTGCTCTTCCATTCCAAAATTTAGTCTGATTCTGTTGAGATGATGATTATTATTATTATCGCTAATTATCTTACTAGGGAACTTTCAACAAGTGCAGGTCGAAAGTTGTCCTGATATTTTTAATGCTGCAATATGTGCTCTACAAGTATTTCTTGTCAAAATATTAGCTACGATATCTCCCTGGAAGACACTGGAAAAAAATAACGAAAAAACGATTTCTTTCGCCCGGCGAGGAGCCACTTTTCTGAGTCTTGTACAACCCTGAACTAGCATGTGTTCAATCAGCGACTGCCGAATCACGTGACTAGAGTTTTGATTCGTCCGGCTTTCAGGCATCTTCACCATTTAAGGAAGAAATGCAAATGCAAACAAACAATTGCTGTTTCCCGTACATTAGATAAAAGAATGTGCAGATCAAGTCAAGTAGTAAAACTAATTAAGTTCAGCTACAACGTTATTCATGTCAAGTATCCATTCTGTCTTTATGGAGTAACACAAGTAAAATATCAGATCTATAATTTTAGGTATTTTTTATTTAAATATTGATAGTGGAAAGTCTTTCATTATTGATTTTAAGAAGAGTTGAATTCTTCATGTACTTTATCACGCCATTGTTGTATTACTTTCAAAATAACACATAACAATTTCAAAATATTTTCTCGCATGCTTGTGTTTTGTCATATTATTTATATAAGTTGAGTTTTGTATGAGCTCAACCTTGACACGGTTGTGAACATAAATTCTGTAGCCCATCCTGGCCCGGGTTTTTCTCCGGTTTTCCTTCGGTTGGAGGCGTTTTTTATATAGACACTCTAGGCTCTTGTCTAGGGGCGGCGTCTATTGAAATAATAAATCTCGAATTGTGTTACTTTAATACTTACGATTGATAAATAATATTTTCCGAATAATCTATAGCTTGACAATAATGACTACTAATTAAATAATTTCAGTGACCTTCTCAGCCCTGGAGGGGCGTGTGTGGAAGATGACTGCATAAGCTGTCGAAAGCCGCTTCGACAAATAAATAAATATTTTTCGGTTGACTATAACTTTCTTTTTAATTTTAAGTTAAAACCGAATGTACTACCATTACCCAATATTAATTAAATAGAATGTCCAAATGTGATGTAATCTAAATAGTTAAAATTTTAAGATCTACCACTTCATCCATCATATAATTATTTTAGTATATTGTGTTGTCTTTAAAATAACGAAGTTTGAACCTCCTTAAATGTTTTGTTTTAGGGTATACGTTTTCAACACACCATTTGTCCTGAATAAATAAAATAGACCCTGTGAGATATTTAATTTTAATAATTTAATGTATTTTTCGTATTATGAAGAACGAATACCGTTTATTGGAAAGTTTAAAGCTGCCCAGATGATTTCCTACATTTAATGGGCAATTATTGTCCTTTTTTAGTTAGGTTAATCACTCGCTCCGTTTAGATTTCATAATAGCTGTTCTTTGACTGAGGAGGGAACCATACTGAAGCAAATGAATAGTTCGTACATAAACTGGTTAATGTCATGTAAAAGCAGAGTACTAGTTGTATGAGATAGGGCATCTAATCCAGAATTTACATCCGCATTCAAAGGTAATCATTTCAACTCATTAGAACAGATCTAACTCTTGTAACATTTAGACTTCATGATTGGACGGTAATTTAATTACTGGGTAACAATATTTAATTACATACAGGACTGTAAACATATGCAGCTTGAATGAACTCTGTATAATGACAAGAAGTATAATTGGATTTTTGACTTTAAATTACACTTGAAGTTTTTTAAGACTGCTTAAAATATTTAATTGTCTTTTCTAATCATGTTTTTATATTCGTAAATACTGTTAGATTTTGATAATATCTATATAATTGTCACGTGATAATTTGAATTTTTCTCATTAAATTATTCTATGTATCGTATCAAAGAAAAATTTTGCACCAATAGCGGGGAAAGAGAGACATTGCATCCCGGGTGTGAGATTGCCACCCTTGACAATTCTCGGGTTGAAATGACCTACTTCCCTTCCGTGAAGTCGATACAGGTATTTTTTTATTACGTTTGTGCGTGAAGTTCGAAAAGAAATATTTCAATGGGAAAAATGCTGTATGTCAGATGAGCATTACAGGTTAGAAACAATTTTTTAACCTCAGATTGCAATTAATCATGTTACGTCGAATGAAAATGGGAGACGAGACCGGGATTCGAACCCGGGACCTTAAGCTTTACGCGCTCATGCGCCTACCGACTGCGCCATCCCGTTCGCCTCTC
>NNCF01126574.1:839923-890161 GCA_002313205.1 Laupala kohalensis | reverse complement strand
GGTAGGCGCATGAGCGCGTAGAGCTCAAGGTCCCGGGTTCGAATCCCGGTCCCGTCTCCCATTTTCATTCGACGTAACATGATTAATCTGTCACCTGGCGGTGAGGTTCACCGCAATCTAAGAGATTTCTATCTCTGATTGCAATGTAAACTTTCCGCGGATGTGTAGGATAACAGTAGAAACCTTTATAGCGTTGAATACGTATAATATGTATACTCACGAACATACTTGATTAATGAAATGCAGTAAATAATAAGAATAATGAGTTTGTTTAAAGTTGCATTGAAGAATTTAGAAAATTTCAAGGAGAATCACTCCAGATTTTGAATCGTTTGTTAACTGTCGAATACACCAGAAAAATCAGTTTCTAGTTGCAAAACAAGTTATAATAATTTTTTCACGGAAGAACGGCAATTAAAACAGATTCGTTGGGAGAAAATGTGTTACTTATGAGCATAAACAAGTTACCAAGTGTACTTTCTCTACGAACTCAATTGGAATAATTACAACTTTATAATGTGCTACAACCTTCCGTGTCAAAATGTTTTTTTAGTTACGGATGTTTTACCTAACTTATTTTAGAAGAGTGCTAAAACGTTAGTTATGTGGCGCACAATAAATTAATGAAACTAAAAATTAAAAGGATATTAAAAGGAGGTTATAAATAAAAAGAAAACGCAATGAATTAAAGGGATTTATCTACTTTCTTCCTTCAAAATACGGTCACGAAGCAAGCGTTCTATTAACATATCACGAAGAGCAAATAAAAGTTTCAAAATCTCTCAAAATCTCTCAAACCTCTCAAAATCAGAATTCGAAATAAATTCCCTCTCCATCATTTCCTAAATAACTTATCAGAAATCAAATATACCTATGTAAATTTTAAATATATTGTCCTGTAAATTATTTGTTTTATTTTCTAATTGTATTGAAATTTCGCTTTATGGTGCCGATGGTTTCCCCATCTTTTGTTTTGTATTTCATGTATTTCTGCAACCTTCTGTAGAGCCTTTGGTTGATCGAAGGATTTTCTGTATCAATAATATTTTAATAAATAAAAAAGGAAATAAAAAAGTTATTTAGAAATATTGAATTTCTTCACCAAACAACTTGTAACACTCGATATATTACGAATAAATCTTAATGTGTTCTTACATTTCCGAGATTTTATTTATGATGCACTTGACATTTAAATTGAATTTATGTATGTTCAATCTTTAAAACGGAACTTGAAAGTAGCTAAACAATTTTTTTCCAGCTTTGCTCGCGAGATGTATTGGTTTACTCCCAGCCATTTAACACAACGTTACAATATTTGAACAAATGATAATTGAACAACGACGAATGAAAAAAATTGATATCTCTATAGAAACAACTCTTCATACTGGCAAATTTCGCCGGTAAATACTGTTATTTATTCAAGGTATATGGTGTGTTGAAAACGTATGCACTGAAACAAAACCTTTAAGGAGTGTCAAACTTCGTTATTTTAATAGACAACTACCTTAAAGGTAGCATAATACTAAATTAACTATATGATGAGTGAAGTGGTAAATCTTAGTTTAATTATGTAAATTACATAACCTTTACACATTCTATTTAATTATAATTGGGTAAAGGTGGTATATTCGGTTTTAACTTAAATTTGAAAGAAAGTTACAGTCAACCGAAAAATATTTATTTATTTGCCAAACCGGCTTCCACACACCAGGGAAAGAGAGGTCACTGAAGATGATGACAGCATAAGATGTCGAAAGCCGCTTTGGTAAATTAATAAATATATTTTTGTTGACTATAATTTTCTTTCTAATTCATTTTATTTCAGTTAAATCATAGAGATTTTTTTGGAGACGTCAAAGCTCATCTTTACCCGGAAACTTAAACAAAAAGTTAGGTTGAAAAGATTTCATGCACAAACAACTGAAACGAAGCTCTCACAGTTGTTGAATATAATTTTCTTTAAGTTGGAGATGATCACAGATTGATTTTGTCTCAATACGAAACCCGAGTTTGAAGTAAGAATGAAAAATACTAGAAAGGGTAATTACTGTTTATTATATTATATACTATGAAGTATAATCAATAAATTGCGTTGATTACAATACATGACGCTTGAAAAAAAAACGCTCGTAAAAGTGATTTGGAGTGGTATTTTTCAATACCCAACTACATGTTTTTTGTCTTCAAAATATAAAATTATATATATTTAATTCTACTGTAACGGTTTGAACTGTGATTTTTGAAATATGATGTAGATAAGATTCAACATAATTTTGAATGTTGACAATTGACAATACCAAATTTACGTATATTTCATTTAACTCATTTTTTTGCAGTTGCTAATACACCACCTTCTTATTGTCCCAGACTTTAAGCATATGTACTTTAGCAATATAGATTAACACGTCTTGNAGACTTTAAGCATATGTACTTTAGCAATATAGATTAACACGTCTTGGTACAGTGCGTGTCATTTCAAATATTTTATTCCTCTGAATGGTGACTGTAAAGAGCATGGGAGTATTGGAAATTCTCAAATGTAATACAAAAGTACACAGGCAGGTGGGCTAGCGCATTTCGGTCCACCAAAATCGCGAATGGAAAGTAATGTCTTGCAGTATATTAGATGAGGGGTAGAAAGAAATCTCAGACAATGAATCCCAATTACACGAGGAACGTCAGTTGATTAGAAGAAGCATTGTGCGTGTAAATTTCGTAGTTTGTACCAATATGGAATTTTCATTCACATCCGAATGCGGAATACATCGTGTTCATTCCTCAGCCACACCATAATACATACTTTACAAACATATACGTTACAAAATACTGGATATTTTTCATTATTATAATTAGATGTAAAAATGTATCAAATGACTTTCCGACGTTTAAGGTCCCATCAAAGTAATAGTTTACACAGACTGAAGAGAGGCGCTAGTATTTCACCCATATGTCAAAATTTTATTTATTCTTGGCTTTGTGAACATATTTCATGGGACTATTCTTTGCAAATTTATGAACATAACCTACTTTTAGACCCGGCGCAGGAAAATGATTAACGCAAACACAATGGAACAATGCCCCAAAGTTACTTATTGATATTCCATACTCTTCATTATTTAATATGACGCCATAGGAGAAGAGTTTAAAGGAAGCTCTCTTGCACAATAATTTGCACTAAGATTGATGATTCAACCCCTTCGTTCTTCTCCGTAACAATAACATAGAGCTACGAATATGACTTTGTAGCATATCGTGTGAAAATCTATGATTTAAGGTAAACTCTCGTCCTAATTTCTCAATGTATCCTGTAATTGAGAAAATTGGTATTTTTTTAAACAGATAAGTGTAGTTTCACATTTATTTTATCAGTAAGACTTGTTACGTCGGAGCGAAATGGAGGAGCGACCATGGAAAAGGGACTAGCCCGTTTTCCTGGAAGACGGAGGAGCTGTGGAAGATGTTAATGGCGATGGCAGGACCCATGGGCGCGCCGCGGCTACAGAAGGACGAGCTCGCATATCGAAGCAAGCCTATCTCCTCGCCTTCCTGCGGGGCATCCGCCGCCCCCGCCACACAACGCTGCGCAGCTCTGCGACGCCCACGCGTGAGGGCTTGCGCAACGCAGGCCGATTACCTTCTCGCCACTCGGGCCGCGACGCCGCCGCAGACCACCGGCAGCTCATGTCGAGAATGCACTTCATGTCCATGGGAGTAGGCCAAGGAAGGGCATTTATCTGTTCTGCTTTTAAAAAAATATCGCCCAAATTACAGGACTGAACTTGATGAAATTCGATAGAGATGTGCTTTAAAACGAATTTTCATTGGGTATGCTACGTAGTCATAAATTTATTATTTCGTATGCTCTACGTTTCTATTGTAATTCGAGAAAAAAAAGAAGACACTAACGAATCAATGTAAATATTTCTGACCACCGTGGGACATGCTATTGTGAAAGATTCTCATATCGCATTTTTTATTTTGGATTTTAGTTCTTAAATATTTAGGGGCAGGTAGGGGCACCTGTCCACTCCCCTGCACACACTGAAAACAAATAATAAATGTAATACAGAAGAAAAGAAACGAATGCCATACACATTCACAAACATTAACCACATCATATTCACATGCGTATCTGTAATACTTTTTATTACTACGTAATATCTAGCCGAAAATATGTGTTACAGCATCACTACCACTGGATCATTTTGCCAAATATCCGTCTGCAATCCACGTCATTTGTGCAGTATCTGGCGAGCTTGTCGGCCTCCAGAACTCCGTCCCTAAGTCTGTGTCACGTTTTCACGCGTCCAGTGCACAGATAAGATCTATCAACTGCAACTCCTAAGAGGGATACCCCTATTACGTTGACTGTGCTCAAAATTCTGGTAACGCTCTTACGTATGACCTTTAGTGAACCAGTGGTGGATCCAAGGAAGGGGCGATGGGTGGATCTTCCCCCCCCCCTCCAAAGAATTTGACATGACTTTGTAAAATACGAAACCAACAAAAAGTAAAAAGATAAAAATTTCTGTTTAAAGTTAATGTTATTTTGTACATTTGTTTAATTTGTATTTTGTAATGCACAAAATTCTAGTTGAACCAGGCTAATTATAAAATACAATCTAAAAAATTGAGAAAATTATGTTGACAAATGTAATTTATTTCCACTGTTAATAAAACGAGTGATACCTCGGAAGACGAAACTATCGTAAGGGTGGTGGTGGTGGGGGGGGGGAAGTAGGAGAAAAGTTGACAAAGTTTCGCCCCCCCTCCCCAAGATCACTTGCTGGATCCGTCCCTGTAGTGAACAAGCCCTCCCATAATATTGTAAAGTTAATCCGAAATTGATTTATCAATTAATATAGATTATGAAACCTTCTCCCATCCCCATAGACTCATCTATCAGACTTTTTTTTTAAATTGGGGCTTTAAGGCTCGTCCTTCTATCAGACTTAAGTGATAGAATCGTTTCATCAGGACATTCCCATATTCATTTGAAGAAGCAAATCATAAGGACTAATGTCATTATTAAGATTACCACACTCTAAACCCACTCTAGATGAAAGATATCCAGTGATTAGCAGAAAACCTCACAGAAGCAAGGAGGAGTAAGGGATCAAATTCATTACATTTCAAGTTACAGGTTCTGTTCCTGAGTCGCGTATGGATGTTAGGAACATTAATTTCATCAACCTTATTTATTAAACTGTCATCTACATCATTGTAGTATCAAGATTACATAAGGAAGGATATATAGTTGTAAGTATGCGACAAAATCCACGGATAATACTATTTTCCAACGCTGACATCGAATGACGGGAAAGAGCTTTAAAAAAAAGAAATGTGGAAAGTATGAAAAGGACAAAAACTGATGTTGATGGAAGAAATGAAAAATTATAAAATTAATGTTTACTTAATCTTATCTACAAATTTCTTGAGTTATTAGAGTAGTACGGTTCTATGATAGTAATTTTTGATCTCCAGTTTCTCATTGAGGTTACACACAAACAAATAGAATTACTTTCGAAAAGAAAAAAAAATGGTTCCAATCTTTTCTCGACAAGTAATATATTTCCTGCAGACTATATAAAGTAGTCGGGATAAATAGTTCTTAGGGCTGTAGTTATTTGTTGTTTTCTCATTTCAGTGAAATTTATTTTAAAATACTAAAAATGTATATCATTTTGATTTGTTAAAAGCAAGAAATTAAATAACAATTCAATTTGTGGAACTCGAATTTTATCGTATTTGAAAATATCATACTTTTTCTTATTTCCAATTCTGAACACACAATATGCTCTTCAAGAAGACGACTGGACAGGAAAACACCACAGTCAAAACCACTCGTTAATAAATAAAACCTAATTATGATGACCGACTTGTTGCGTCATTAAATAAAGTCATTAAGCAAAGTGGAGTAAAAACTTACTCGTTGCGGAAAAATATCAAGTAAGTTTTATGAGTTCCATAAGAGTGGCAGGAAAACAACAAAGCGGATTTCTTTGCTGATGATGCATCCATAAAACATCTGTTTGTGATCACTTACAGTACATTAAGAGATAAGGCGGTGATCGCTAGATGCCGTTACAGTCCATTCCACGCAAGTATAGTGCACGCATAAAAACCAAAGGAATCTCACATACTGTCTGCCCAGTTGCGGATGCTCGAAAGATAAATGCTTCGTTTAAGTGGCAAGTTTCGCGTGAGGAAAACAAATAATTTAAATTAATATTTAAATATACAACTTTAAAGTTAACATCGATAAATTTTAGGCCAACTCCGTTACGGGTCCGCCAAATGCTTAATTATGTAATGTTTCACTAAATCCTCTTTGTCAGATCAAATTTCTCCATATTTTCATGAATTCACTATCATTCCATGCAAACAGGCCGTCGTACCGTACGAGCGAAAATATACCGTATGAAAAGGATCTTTTTTTGGTTTTCCTGGCACAGAAGAATGAAGTAACCTCATCTATTCAGCCTGATGGAAAACAAGTTTCTAATCGCACAATGTCTTTTCGCTGTTTCTGGCTCGATGCAATGATGAAGACTCGCAGCAAGGCGTTGTCAGGTCTAGCAGTCTCGAGGGTTGCAAGTATCCGGGAAAAGGGAGTTAAAATGGTATGATAAAATTTGACAAAAAAAATAACGCAACATCGTTTGTCCTTTACGTCATGATGGGAGTCGGAATTTTCTTTTTGTTTCATTTTGTTGTATTATCTCCCTCTGCACCGTAACCTCGGTTATTACCCCAGAATCCTCTCTCGTTGTTTGGTGTATTGTCACTTCATAATAATTCTTTTTTATTCTCTATATTTGCGATTGTCTCTTTCCCACTCATTTCTTGATCCTGTCCGTGGAAGCATCCCTTCCACGACGACGATTGTCGAACCCATTTTCTAGCGAATCTCGTCTGTCACCACTTGTCGCAACAGCATACTTTGTGCTCCATATTCCTGAAATTCTAGAATTCTCTTTTCCTGCAATAAATATCCCCCAGCACATAGAATATGTCAACTTCATCCTCACCTTCGCCACATACAGTTATCCCATTTATTTACGTTTCTTTTCTTCCAGTAGCATTTCATGTCACAGTGTTCACTCAAAATCTGCAAATGCTCTCTGCATGGTTTAGACCGTTTCTTATTCTTTTCAGTAATCAACTCTTGAGATGATTTGTAAAGGTCCCGTCCTACAGAGTCGGAGATGGACGAATGAGCTTTAATGGCTAGGGAATAGTGAGGATGTCGGATGACCTCCCTGACGTTCCTCCCCGCACCGGACCATTCATAAGAGACGTGACGTAATGGGAAACTGGGGAATCCTGTGAAAACCTGCCGCGGACCAGTTTTGCCCACTTCCACAAATTCTTTTATTATTCGTGGTTTTAATCACTGTCTCCCGACATATAAAGCGCGCGCTCTATCATCTACTCCAGCCCCAGCATAACAGAACGTTGAACTTTTATTAAACGTTTGAATACAAATTATCAAAAAAGCAGTTTCAAGCTACGAATGACCTTATGAAGGACAATAAACTAATTTACTCTACGAAAAGTCAGGGACCATAGCATCAAATACGATCAAGGGACATGAGGCAACGACGCATTTAATATTTCTGCGCCCAAGGCATGCACCCCCCTACTTGATGAATATTTTCTCAAACGGTACACCCTTCAATGCATGCCTGGAAATTATTTTCGAATTTATCTTCAGAAAACAGGCAAGAAAAAAGATGTGATTGCGGGCAAGAAAAGATACATACGAGCATCAATTGTGGAATTGTAAATTTTATGGACCAATAAAGGGTAGAATTTATTTTGAAGATGAAATTAATTGCTTTAGTAAATACACGAGACACTAATAGGTAGAGGTAACTAATAAAAAAGAGAAAACATTTAAAGTTTCGAGGAATTGACAGTGAAAATAGGAATGTTATCGAGATATAAAGGAAGAAGTGATATGAAGTGACAAGAATACGTCAAAAAAAATTACCATGGAATGAATTTTTTAGATACGGGGTGATCTGTATCTTTGTAACGGATCTAATAAAATAATCTAAGCCACTACCTATTTAAGTTGAGACACGGAAAATGGGCTATTTGCAAACATCTATTTTGCTTTATAAATAGAGATAGAAAACGCAAAAAATATATTTATCTAAAAATATACCAACATTCTCTAGAAAATAGAATATGTCAAGAAAATTTATTCACTTACACTATTTTAAACTCATTCACAGAGTATGTTCATGTTCACTTCCTAGTCGCCATATTACCATAATATCTGCGAGTCATGTGTTGGACTAATCACATCCTCAACAAGTTGCTATTTCTAGATCATCCTTTGTTATGACATCAGAATACGGGGTCACAAGTTAATAGAGTACGTGCGTATGTGAGAGGATTTCATTGACGTGAAATCCGGAAGTGGTGGTGAACAAGATTCAGACGCCACAGCCGCCGCCGCCGCCGCCGCCGCCGCCGCAACCGCTGCCCCAGCCTCCGCGTCGCGCCGCGCCGCCTCCACAGGAGGAGAACGGGGGCCTTGTGGTGACGGAGACGCACAAGAAACGCCTGTACGAGTCCCAAGCATTAAAAATGAGCAGGAACCTCTGTCTCTTCAGTACGTTTCCATAACTCACGCAGGGGCGGATCCAGGATTTGATTTTTAATATGAAGAAATTTTTTATTATCATTTATGAATCGTACAGTATTAGTATTACACATTTTATAAGAACGACAATAAAACATTTACATCATTACTAAGGGTTTAATTAATTGAATGACTGGGCATATTTAATTGAAAGTGAAAGTAAATATACTGAATTTATGGATTATGACAGAAATTGAAACTATACGTAATGCAGCAAAAAAAAACAACAACAACAAAAACGAAACGTAAGAAGACAATACGAATCAAAAATATAAGTGGAAGGATCAAAGTGAGACAGAGGTGAATAGTAGAAAAAGCAAATACAAGACAAAACAGAAAGAAAAATATCTGAAACTGGATGAAGTACTTTATTTTTAAGGGAAGAAAGAAACACAGGTTTATATGTAACCCTGGTAATGAATTTGTGTTAAGGTACAGGGGCATGATGAATTATTGTTCTTGATAATAAATAAGTAAATAAATCATTACTAATAAAATCATGCTAAATCATTTCCATTTTGTACTAATAAAGTACCATTATTCTAACTACAAATTTATTTTCTTTTATACACATTTTCGTTCATCTTGATTATTTTATCTAGATAGTTTTCTATTACACAAGTGGCTCAGCCTATCGTTGGTGTGCGAGTATGCTAGAAACAGTAAACTATCGCAACCCTATGCTCATGTTCTTATGTTGGAATGGAAATCTATAAAAGTAAATCATATGTTTGTCCCATGAAGTAGTCGTTTTACACAGATATTATTAATTGTTGCTTTCAATATGTGTGCTGAATCTTTTTTCCAAGCACAAAACTTCATTTTTTATCTCGTTTTTGGGGAGGGGCACGTGCGCCCTAAAACCCCGCTTGGATCCGCCACTGAACTCACGAGTCGTAAAAGAACCACATTACGAGAGTGATTGCTACATTTATAACGTTTCGAAACAAGGATAATCGGTGGCATTTTGAAACGAGGAAAATCAATATTTCTGTATTTTCATTCCTATGATTTTCTTCATATTTTTCTTAACGTGAACTCAATCTCTGCACACCATTTTCGTTCCTTTTTCTCGATTCAGTTTTTTCTCCTTTTCTCGAGTTCCTTTGATAGAAATGATGGGATACCAAGGTCTTTTTAACATGCAGTACATCACAACTAAAACTGTGCAGTACGAAATCCTGCATTGTACAGTAAGGAAAAAATTGCAAGGAGAGTTAAACAAAAATAGGTTACTTGATTTGATATGATCGTAATACGATTAGATATCAAAGCCCTTGGACAATTTAATCCATAATTTTCAGTTCTTTCCATTTATTTTAATAATTTTATTTTCCATGACATTACAAAAATGAAATAATTATGCTATAATTAAGGGAAGTTAGTAGCCATTATCACACATTTTATCCTAAAATAAACTGGTTGCAAAAATTTCCCCAGACAGTATGGGATTCTTGTACAGTACGAAAAATTCTTTAAAAAATACTTCCGAATACTTTCATAGTCTTGATATGTAGTTTAAACTACTTTCCACAATATTTTTGCTATTAATGTATGTATGTATCTCATTTCGGCCAGCTAAGGAACACGAATGACGAGTGCCAGTACGACTCAGTTGTTATGTGAGTTTACTCACTAGACACATCGTGAATTTTACCGAGCTCGGAAGAACAGCGTCTATATAGGATCCAGATTGCTGTATATGAGTGTTACAACTGCAGTTGTTAGTCGCAGAGGGCGGTTGTTAGCCACAGAGGGTGAACTTTTCATACATCACAGCTATTTAAACTGAGACATGGAAATGAAAAGCTAAAAATTTTATCTTGCCCCACCTGGGAATTGAACCCTCGGAGGCTTGGTGACGAGCGATCACGCTGACACCGTAGCCACGGAGGAGACTTTTTGCTATTAATATGATTGAGAAAATTATATGTGAGTGGTAAACCGATTTCCCAAAGCCACGTAATACTTCTGACGAATATTACACTCCTTTATTTGACGAACACAATTTTCCAAAGTTAAGTGCTATTTTATACTCCCTATAATAAATAACATCGGATAATTATTTCAAAGATCGTTGCTATGTCAAGTGTCTTTCATCATCGAGCTGAAACCTCGGTATCTACAGAATGCGTCTAAATCTCTTCTTGAGTATTCATTACCGCAAACTACACTCATACTCTCTCCTATAAAACGCTGGAGAGCCTCTTCAAGAGTCTTAATGTAGAAGCCGAGAGTGGGAATGAAGGCGGCCCTGGCGAACGACGCGCCTCGGGTTGCTCAGATAAGCAACCGGTCCGCCACGGCGAAGCGGTGCGGCGAGCCATGGACCAGGAGAGCGAGCGGTGGCACACGCGTCGCGGCGACTGGACGACCGCCATTCCACTACAAAGTGGGGGTGGGGGGATGAAAGTGAGCGCCCCCGGGAGGAAACGCACGGGAAGGCCAAGCGCTCGAGCCCCGGACGCAGCACCGGCGCAATGAGGGAAGGAAGAATTGCACGGGGACAGCGGCGACGGCGGCGACGGCGACGGCGGCGGCAGAAGACCAGGAGAGAGCGGAGACTCATCATGACGTCATTCGTTCCAGCACCCGATCCGGAAGTGGTTGCTGTAAATCTCGAGGCTGTGCACAGAGGCAGCAGCTGGGGAACGCGAGCAAACAACGCAAGCACGCGGCTGGCGACGTGGAAGAGTGAAGGGAGGGGGGAGGAGAAGGAGGAGACAGGCAGACGCAGAGACGGCGCAGACTCTGCAGTACTCGCCGCTGCCGCCGTGTGTGTTCTACAAGCTATTCTCTTCCAATGAACAACTTCCAATTTGCAACACTGCCATGTTATCTGGTGATGCAATAATAGATGTTTACAAACGACATTCTCTTCAAGCAAGACTTTAAATTGGAAATTGTCTTTATTCTATTATCACTTTTAACTACAATTACTATTATTTCTAATTTGTAATTGAAGATAACAAATAGTTCAATTAAGATATGGCATAATATTCATTTCATGATGCAACAGGCAATAAATTCCTTTCACGTTATGTATCGCAAACTTCAATAGGTTTCGTATATTTTCTAATTTATTCAACAAAAAATTCAGAATTTTTCTCAGTATTGAAATAATGCAGCATTTGCTAATATAATTAATCTTTTATGAAAAAATGATCTTAAAAAATATTTAAATTAACCCATTTATGGTCAGACTTTAATGTAAATCGACTCTAAGAGTCTCTTCCAAAACAAATTAACTGATCGTTCAGTCCTCTATTGCTCATCCAGTGGTCAGAAACATAGCACTATTGCGGAAGTACGATGGTTTCAACAAACCTAGTTTCAGAACTCACGTAAGACTATATTTAGCTTAATGGGACCCACGAGCTGAATAGGTGTGCATAAAGAAGAAAACCGGTTTGAAAATAAGTACACTTCATAAAGTGTTACAGCATGAAAAAATACGGGAGCATAAAGACACCCTTATTACAGTTCTGAGATAAGAAAGGGATGAACTACATACTGGAGTCTACGTAGAATACTAATGGAAGAGACTTGGGAAGATTTTAGGGCTTTTTTTGTTGTTGCGTAAGTAGAGCAGATTTTTTGTGGAGGGAGGAGAGGGAGAGAGAAAATAATCTGGGGGAACGAATGATCTGAAATATTTGCAGCACGTTTTTTGTTAATTATTGCTATGAACATAAGATGTTATAATCGTTAAGAAATATTTGAATTTGAGATTACGTAAAATGCTTTACTGAACCAATGAAATACACATATTAAAAAATCTTCATCCTATTTGAGGGATGAACTGATTCTCGATGTACCCACCACGCCAATAAAAAAACTAAAAGATATACTGATATACTTCTACCGCATAAGAAACACACAAATTCAAACAATAATTACTCGACATTCAAAATTTCAAAAGAATTCTCAACTAAAACATAAAAAAATTAAAAATTATATATTTCCATAGTTAAACAAACACACAATAAATTACATCAACATATAAAGAAAATTTGATACAGGAACTGATATATTTTACCTTACAATGGAAATTAAAACACCTGTGAACAAGTCTAGATTTTTTAAACATTTTGTCCTGCGTTACCCAGGGTTCTTATATAATATTCTAAATTCATTCGTTAGTTTCCATATTTCTCCACTTTCGCGTTATTTAATTAAATACCTCGAAGAAAACCAGCAAAAATACCCAGTTTTCAGCATTGTATGTTAATACGCACGTAATTACGATTTTTTAAAATATTCAGGCGGAAGGAAAATACACTTTACACACATGCACAGGAAGCTTAATAAATAAAGCGCGTGGTTAAGAACTTTGGTTTTCATTTCACTTTTAGATTTCGTAATTGAAAACAATGTTCTTCTCAGCCTTTATAAAATTTGCCTCTACGATTTGGTCACGTAGATTGTTTAGTGGATTGTCTGCCTCACATAACGCAATCGAACTCTGGAGTACACATTAGTAAGCTTCATAGTCAGCAGCGAGTGAAGATCACATCTACTGATTAGCAATCAATTTTTATTATTTTTCTGATCTTTTAATTTATTAACGTCGACCATACTTTGCATTTTACTTGCAATAACCCTTCATAAGAATCATTTGAAATGTCAAATAAATTCATCGATTACTTTTCCTTGACATAGACATTCCATAGAGTTCACTTTTATAGTATAGATTTTTCGCGAGGTATATTCTGCCAACTGAAAATAAAATTGTGATTATGCTCACCCTTGAGTCACGTGCTGCAAAGTGAGACAATTTTCATTACAATATTTGTTTGTTAAACTCCCTGTGTCTCAGTGTAAGGTGCTTGATAATTTTAATCTTAATATGGTAAAAGGGTTATAAATAATATAGAAAAACGACTTGAGCCTTTCCAACCAAATTAATTTGGAAAGAAAATTAAGATAAATTCATGTTACTATTTAGATAACAATTTGTATAATAAACACTTAAAATGTAAATCCAACAAAACCCTTCGTCTCTATTGCGAGACATCTTGCTTTCTTCTTTGTCCTGATGTACTAATTTGAAGCAGTCACTCGCTAGCAATGAACTAGCAACTGAATTTACGTTAATTTTTATTCGAGAATTAAATTGTCCGCAAAAAACCAGGTCGTTGGTCAACATTATTTATATTCAAAAATTATGTGTCAAACATCCATAATCCATACTAATTTATAAATGTGCAACGCGAAAGTATGTCTGTCTGTTTGCTACCTCGTCCTGACTAAAGCACTGAACCAACATTACTTAAATCATTAAAATCTCAAGACATTACTTAAATCATTTAAAAAAAGAAAAAGAAGAAGAAGAAAGAGGGAAATGAAAGATACCCTAGCGTCGGGATCAAAAAGAACAAGAGGTGACCAAGGAAGGTAAGGAAACAGAAAGGAAGGAGCGTGGCACGGACTCAGCTCGGGGTCCCGTGTTTGCCAAACACGTACTTACTAGATGCAAGTCCCCTGGGATTGGAAGTAATTTATAGGTGTAAAAGGTGAGAATATTCTGTTCCATGGACCAATATTCGGATTACGGATTTTGGTGAAAAAATATTGGAAAGACTAAAAAGTAAATATTCTTCACTGAGAAAAATTGATTAGTCATAAAATACGTTTTGCTTCTGAGGTTGTCACGAATAAATTAACAGCATCAAATGAAAGAAAGTACCGAAGAAACTACGGCATGGCTCTCCATTATTCTATACTTGAGAAGAATCGAGTGAGAACTGGTTAAATTTCTTCATAAAAAAAAAGCGCTGTCATTCTGTAGCCACACGATTTGCACAGTTCATCCAGTCTAATTGGAAAGGATAATGGAAAATCCGGATAATGTTGCAAATAAGCAAAAAAGACAATGTACTGTACCTTCTTAGCTTCATGGTTTACCAATTGTAATATTTAATCTATATTATTGAATTTGGTCAATTATGCAACATACAACCTAATATATTGAAAACTTTCCTTAAAAAGTAGAACCAAACTGAAAATGAAACAATTACCTTTCCATAATAAAGCTACTCCAGATAAACCAATCATGTAGGTTACGTACATTATTTTGTTTGACATATCATAATAAAATACTGACCGTAAATAAAATCCTCATACATGCCGCTAAATTAAACATAAAAGTAAATGTTAATCAATTTAATTAAGTAAACAACCTCCATTTTGCTCTAGATCGTCGGCCAGAAACGCTGTTTTTGTCGTCGATGATCAGCCTCTCTCTATTCTGTGCTCACGTAGGCACACGCGCATGCTTTGCTGAGACAACACTCTTCCGATACACGCGGCGTAAAACGATGTTGCTTCTATTAAGGACATAGCCTTCATTATGCTACAAAACATGGATTAATAAGATTGATCAAGGTTCTACTGAACTCTATGCGCGCATATGGAAGGAAGTATCACATCAAGCAATAATGTTTGAATTGTTCTTGGTATCGAGTTAATTAACTTCAACTATGTTGATATAATTAACTTCAACAAATTACAATTCTTACAAGATTTGTTTTATTAATTAAGTTAAGGTCAAATAAACGTGAAAGTGTTATACGGACGATGTTCCGGAACATCATCTGTGACGTTGAAAATACACAGGTTCTGACCTGACGAAAAATTATAATTTCGTGTCTTTGGCCGCACTTTCTAATTTACTTGACCTTAAGGGTAACGTTGTCGACAATTATGACATAGATAAATTTATTTTGATCATTCTCCCTTCAAAAACTCCTATTGAGTTATGTCAAGTCTCTTATCTATATCATTCCATTATACACAAGAATTTTTTATTTGCTCAAAGACTTACATTAATAAATCACATAATTCGTTATACATTGGGGGAGGTGCGTGTCATAATTTTACCTTGAGACGCAGAAATGGTAAACCCGCCACTGTCTTTGGGTTCTTGTCCGGAATTGATGGGATGACCCCTTTCTTTCTTCCGGATGGTAAATTAGTTTATTGTTCTCCAAGTGATCAAGCGCAGTTTTAAATTACTTTTAGATAATAGATTATATATATTTATTTCTACATCTTGTTCGACCATGTTAGCAAATACAAAATGTAGGAGAATCTACTCTCAGAAATTACTGGCTTATAGGTTCCTATCTTTCTTTCAATCAAATTTACATCAGGACCTTAATCTGCAAGTGGTCTTTATTGCCCGACAGAAATTCAAAAAAAAAGAGAAAACATTTTGACGAGAAATTAAATGTTCAGTTTTTGCATTTAGCTACTGTCTTATTGGAAAGAATGAGATAATTGAGAAAAGTACAAATTTTTGCTTTACAAAAGTTTATTTTTGCTCTTAACGAAACACATAAATTCTGAATCAGAAAAGCGTTCAAATCTACTCTCACGTCCCAGAAACAATAACATATTTCGGAGACACGCTTTTCAACATTATCTGGTTGACTCTAGGGTCAGCACTTCCCCCATATAACTACAATGTAATTTTCCTTATTTTTTAGTTCTTCCAAAAAACAAATACCACATCTACAGTAACTACGTGACTATAATAATTAATATCAAGAGTGTGAATAATGAACGTTATATGTTAATAACGGAAGGGATGAGCCTGAAGGTCTTAAGTGCCAGTTTAACGAAAATTGAGGCAGATGCTTTTGGATGAAGTCGTATGAAATATGACCTTTGTTTTACTGCGACACTGAACTTTATTGAAAACAAGACTCAAGTTTATTGAAAACAATAATTTTTTTAAACTGTTTTTCTTGTTACTTCTTAAATGGCAATTTATTATATAATTAAACAGGTATTATTATTGAAAATTGGAAAAACAAAATAAAAGCGTAAAAGCTCTAAGTCCGTTTACTTACCAACTTGTGACTTAAAACCTTCATCCCCTGAACCCTTCAACAATTTTTACATTTTTCTTTCCATACCCAACATATCACATATCATTTTAGAAATAACTTCTGCTTTTTGGATTGACTTGTAATATTATGTAGTTTACTTGAAGGGAAAGGCAACTTCCTGGTTTTGACAATCAAGGGTATCCATCCACTTAATAAACAATAATTAGATACAGATATCTTTCTTTTTCAGTTTCAAAATGTGAACATCTTTGTGGGAAAATCTGGTACCTATGAAGTGTCACAAAATTAATGAAATTAGAAATAATTTTAGGAGGGGGCGAGTTGTACCTCAGTGAGTAAGTCGAGTCCTATTATATCCCTTTAAGGGACAAGAAAATATTAATTAATTAAGAAGTCTATCTATTTACAATTCTCATTACTCAAATCTCTCTCAATTTTTATCTGTACTTTCTTCAAAATATATTATGAAATTTCTTGAAAAGTGATGAAGTTATTTATTTACATATTTTTTCTTTTCATATGCTTGTTTATTCATATGTTGAAGAGGGTACTTCAATCATTTATTCAATTTTTTTATTAAATACTGAAAGTGGAGAACTATATTCTTCTTTACCCAAATGTACGCTTTAAATTAGTATGTAACCTAAAACATGCTCAACAAAAATTAAAATTAATAATATTATAAACTCAAAATACCCCTAACAGAATACATTGTAAAAAGCGGAGTGAGTAATGTAAATGATGAAATAATTATGACCAGGAGCAAAATAAACACTCAATAAAGCATCCAGAATGGAATCCTCTAAAGTACAACTACCGCCTCGGAACCTCCGAATCACGAGTCGCATTTCGGGATTTAATTAGTTTCAGGAATTTATATAACTCACTCCAGTACTTCACAATGAGCAGAACCTCAGTATTTCATTGCATCTCAAGAAATTTTAGAATTTCGGAATCTGCACTATTTGCATAATGTAACGTATGCACTCATTACGTTTATACATGTACTTAAATTTAGTCTTGACAATCTTAATGTGTCTGGAGCACGTTACACATTCACATAAGAGTGTATGTCTTACAATTTGATAGACAATATATTACCAATGAGTGTTCCCGCTATTCACGGACCCTAAGTATTCGAGGAGACTAGAACTCAAGAACATCTTGACACAAGAAGCAGATGTGCGGTCAGCAGTACGATCCCCGTGCATTTAATCCCAAAATAAACCCGGTATTCATTTTAAAGCAGACCTTTATTGACATGTCATAGTGGTAACATTGAAGAGTATCCGATGAACGAGAAAATATTTTTTATTTACTCTATTTATGAAATAAAATATAGACCTCGTTGGTACAGAGATGATCACTTAACAATCATTGAATTACGTTTCGGCTCCCACTGTTCGTCATCATCATGCAAGTGCTGCACAAAAATGTCAGGAACAAACTTCCTTGTTAGACACTGGTCCAAAGAGCGGGAACCGGTCAAGATGCCGGAAACGACGAAGCAAAATCGAAGAATAACAATTGGGACCGAAACGTTGTAAACATATATAGTTATGCACATATTTCTTCCGTGTACCCTACACGTGGAGAAGATATGTGACAACTTTCGGTCAGGTGAAAATGGCGTCGAGCGGAGAATCGAACCTTGGACTCCTGCTTTGAACGCAGGAGTGTTAACCACTACACCACTCGTTCGCCTTCCACAACTGTACACCATTTCCACCCAGACCCAAACCCCGGAAGACCTGAGACACATCCCCATACAGGAGAAATGAACCAAGCGGCACACTATGCTGTGTGCACTTTATTACCGGTTTCACACGTACCTACGTGTCTTCCGGAGTTTAGGTATGGGTGGAAATGGAGTACAGTAGTGGAAGGCGAAATGGTGTGCAGGTGTAGTGGTTAACACCCCTGCGATCAAAGCAGGATACCGGGTTCGATTCTCGGCTCGTCGCCATTTTCACGTGACCGAAAGTTGTCATGTATAGTTATGTGATGATAATAATTCGTGTCTGTACAATGCTTGCTTTGTCCCCCCTAGACAACACTCGACGGGGCCAGCGGCGACGGCGGCTGCTTGTAAAACTAAAACGCTTGCAAAATCATTTGACCAAATTTTACGGTTTAAAAACAAATTTTCATATTTCCTAAATGCACAAAAACACTGAATGAATTCAATTGGATTAGGATTCTTTTCTTCCTTGCATGAATTACTTTCTTTAGTTGATATTTTTACACGTCTATTTTCAAGAACACTTTTTCGATAATTTAGGTTAACTTTAGTACATAGACATGTGCTGTCGCGGTCGTTTCTGAGGTGAACGATATTGTCATTCATAGTTGTCGCCTACCTTAACCGTTTAGACAGGGTAAGCGAATATGTCTCCGAAGATTGATTTTCCCCCCCCCCCGACTTGATTGTCTATTACTTGTGATACTTAAGGAAACAAAAGAATATACGCAAACGTTGCCAGATAACATATCTATGAATTAAAAACGACTCGGGTGAATCGGATGAATGTTATAGAAACGCGTAAAGGCCAAACAAACAAACATTCACTTTTGCTTATATAGATAATTTCTACAGACGTACTTACAAGACGGATTACTCCATTAATGTTTCGTATATTATTAAAATCGACCATAATGTTCTTCAAATTGAGAAGGAGATAATGTGTGAATCAAGGCACAATTGACCGTTTTTCAAAATAGTAGGCTAGCTATTAAGGAATTCTGAGTGGATTCCTCCGTTTTGTCACGATGTGTGTCGCAGTTTACCAAATACATTTTTCTTTCCACATCATTCCCCCTCGAGCAATAAAAATCTATTAAAAAGTGAAATTTGCATCAGCTTCCTTGGAAAATATACTTCAATCCGTAAAGGATCTTCCTACATCACGTGGTCCCTGGAGAAGAATGTACTTCATATGTATCCGATGTAGGTAAGGGTAACAAAGCACCTCTTAAATGAAGTATTTCAGGGATAAATATTAAAAGTTGATGTGTAATACGGGTATTTGAGGCTTAAATGATTGATTAAAATTAAAGTAACTGTTTCTGTTGGAAATGATATCTAGCTCAATTGTACAGTGAATCAAATTTACTGAGAAAAATGCAGTTTGTTCATATACGGTGATAGTTTTTATCAAGATTATTCTAATAAGCTCCGGAATATCTCATTTATTTTTCAAAAATACACGTTCTTCTGTGGTTCAGTACCATAAACGAGGTTGAGGGGAACGTCTAGCCATATTTCATTGGTGAAATGTCTTATCAAACAAATTGCCGGTTCAATGAGACCAAAGAACCCAGATAACCAACACAGATAACCATGTATTTGAAAATTTTACCTTAAATCTACACACACCATTAATACCAACACATGTGACCGTGAACCCTCCGCAATTTACGAGGAAAATTATTCATGAGAAAGTAAAGAGTAAATATTTCTACTAATTTTAAATTGGTTTTCAATCGCAATTATGTGTATTTTTTCTATTGCTTTCCCTCATCAATTTACTTTTGAGGGTGCACCTCCTGATTATATCACTATATAATGAATTACTAACATCTTTGGAGCATTGACAGATTTACTGATAGTAAAATAGTGCATATAGCACTAAATGACACAATCTATCAAATAGTTTCCACCCAATAAAGAGAGAATTGAGCATATAATTTAGGCATGGGAATCCTGTTGTTGATTTTCGTTGATACTAGGATGACTAGAACTCAGATGTACGATTCATGTTTAAAAACATTATCCTATTTCCAGGTTACCATTCTTGAAACGAGTTCTATCCCAGGGTTCAATACTACTGGAGCTCGATGCATTTCCCCTGTGCTATTTATTTATTTATTGATACCACAAAAATACAGAAAAATTTACATCAGTTATTTTGTCGAGTCTCAATCATGCGACATTCCATGATGTTAATCATTACATTTATCATTCTATTAATATCATTCACTTGTCGTGTCTGCTTCTCGTTTAAGATCATACGTTACAATAACCTAGTAATTCATTCGTGTATTCCTTCCTTTATTTCTCACAGTCCGTTCTCGTATTCATTGAAAACTGTATATTTTTCTCTGATCTCTACCAATTTACTTCAATTTTTTGGGTCCACTACAACGATCGTTCGCATCACACGCATAAATTCTGCCTTTTCTACACCTTACAAATCACTAGTCCACAGTACATGGTTCATCGTCTCCTCTTATTTTCAACATAAACACATTCCATCACTCCTCATTCAAAAACGTATGGAGATAAGAATTTATATTCCCATGTCTCGCAAATATTTGTATAAGTCGAGATCGTTCATTAAACTATTTTCTATTCTTTGCCACGAAAGTTATATCACCAATAAATTTATATATAAGTCTTCCTTTTGTTGGCCTTGACCATCTTATCTGCCAAGTCCCGAGCAGTAATTTTGTCATTCTTTGTTTCCAATCTTTTATATCTCTAGTTCTTTTCTCGCCCTCCAACATTACTCATTGTACAGAGGACTTATTTTTGCAGGCACATGTCAATTGGTAAGATACCTAAAAATACATTGAGTGCATCAGTCGAAAGCGTTGAATATGTTCCACACAATCGTAATGTGCACGATCTCTGTAGATGTATTAATCTCTGTAGCAATTAGATGTTATTTATTGCTTTACCCAGAATATAATTTCATATGTAATTATAGGTATCATAATACTTACATTTAACAACGAGAGTTGCTTCATATTTATATTATATTGGAAATCTGGTAAAAGATTTTCTTGACTTTTCCTTCCAAGTACTGCTTCCCAAATTTTAATCTCTAATCGAAGACTACTCCAAGATAAACATGTTATCTTTTAATTTTTTTTTCAGTACCAATTTTAAGTGAAGGTTCCCGTCTGCGCACATTTTTTTAACCCTAACAAAAGTTTTTGTCTCTATATTTCCAATTTATTTTTTACACCATTCTCTAAAATTCTGAAAAATTTGATTTCCTTTCCTTTCTATTTCTCTGCATAAATTTCCTTCGACAATAATTGCAACATCATCTGCATATACAACGATCTTATGTCCTTTCTTTTCAACCAGTTCTAAGAAACAATCAATTGTCATCCAAAATACTGGACTACCATGCGATCCCTGGGGACATCCTTTATTATTAATTATTATCTTCTCATTCCCTATATCGAGGTACGAGAACCTTTCATTAAAATAATCTGATATTATATTGTAAAAAATCTGTTAATTTTGAATTCCTATCGTCCGTATATAGACACGGGAAAGGGACGTTGTAGATCTGTAAACCAGTGTACGAAATGTTCAAAATGTGCCCCTAATGGAAAAAGTTTTAAGTTTTGTCATGCAAAATCTTATGGTTTTCGCCTATAAATATGTTATATAATTATGCAATCAAACAGGTATTTATTCATCATAAGTTTCGCTATGATACGTTTTCATAATTAACAGCACTGTGCACTTCCAAGATATCTTCCATATTTTGTATTGTTAGACTGCGTCTCTTGTCTTCCCGAAATATTTTATTATCGAAATGGATTACTCTCCTAGTCCCGCTCCCAAATAAATTACAATGTAACCCATTCCAGCACATTCAGGATTCTATATTTTATTTCTGTCTTTTCATTACACTCCCTAAAACTCTTCACTTCTTGGCTTGATCCTTGATTGGCGGGTCCAGCTGAGAACGACCATCCTTTCCTTGAGGTCTCGAAATTAACTTGTCTTTATTTATGTCAATCGTCTAAATTTGAGGTAAATGAAAAGTAAATAATTAAGTTGCGTTAAATCTAAAAAAAATCGTTTCATGTAGTTACAGGCAAACCGCATTAAAACCGATATTAGTAATTCGTTTTGAACACAACCATTATTTAATGCTTTCAGTAAGGATGATTTTACATTATTAGTAAATTTCTTCAATTATCTTTCACAACCCCCTAAAAAATTGATAGGCATTTGTACAAAATTAGCAGGTGTAATTATCATCGTTATCTGAATGTTCACATTTGGTTTTATACAAAACTCAAAGAATGATACAAATCCAATTGAAGGTATAATTAGAGCTGAGTATTCCTGGAAAACTTTGTCTCTTGATATTCACAAATTATATCTTCGGGATCTAGTTTCAAGAGTTTCTAAATAAACTTTCGTGTTAATGCTGTTTAAAACTACATTTTTGATGTGGTGGTGTTCGCCCCCATAATAACCGAAAAGCTTAATATAAATGTTACAATCACACGTTTCTCTCAAACGAATATACGATGGAAAATCAAGGACCTTTTTCTGAGTTCGTCTCCAACACAACTCAAAAATTTAACGATTGGTACACCCCCCCTCCATAAAAGCACAAAAATGAATTAAAAATAATATAAAATGTATCGTAAATTGAAGATTACAAAAAAATCGTCATAATCGGGTGCAAGAGAAAATTCTTCATTGTTTTTAATCTACAAATGGACCACCAATGGAGCTTACGGTAGAAGCATCTCAATAATTGCCGCGACACATCAGTTCTACCTACAAACATTATTTTATGACGATCGGAAGCAATCTTAGTCCGTGACCCGATAAGATACTACATCATGCTTCATGACATTAGCTCTAACCGATAAAAAAATGGAAACAATCTGTCAGAGTGTTGACCTAAATAGATTGACATCAAACAACAATTTCCTACGCTTCAATTTAGCAACCCCTCAAATACGTCGCCGATTTTACTTCTTATAATAACCGCTTTCAAACTATATGTCCCAATTCCGAAGGAAAACCTGATATGCTGTAAATACGTTGGACACAAAAACGAGTAATAACTCCTACAACGGAATAAAATACTCAAAATATTGAAAATTGAATGGTTCATATCTTTCAACGCAGTAACAACTTTTTTTACAATTTCGACAGTGCGTTGGTTAAAATTGTACAGGACATTCCAATGGCGCAATAACCCTACCACAGTGTCATGTTACTACTTAATTTTTAATATAGAAGACAAATTGTAAAAGGAGGAAACTTCATGAACTCTCTACGAAATTACATATTACATTTTATTGTTCATCTGCTTTTCATTTTTTGTGTTACCTTAACTTCTTTTCTCTCGTCGGAGATGGAAGATGGTTCAATTAAAAAGTATTTGACAGGGGAATTACAAGGGTGCCTTTCTTGACGCACCTCCCCGAGGTGGGTGATATATGAATAACATGAGGAGCGAATGATGATGATTGAATGTATTGGTAGAATGAAAGGTTGGGGAAACGTGAGTTTGCTTTAATTTTATTTTATTTAACAGACTGGTTTCGCTAATTTCGCGCTTCGCCCCTTCAAGTGTTAGTGGGTTTCACCCAATGATGCTCTTTGAGGGTTAAACCCCAGTCAGGTTCCAAGGTCAGGCATCAGGTCCGTATCTCTCAGATATTGACAACACTGAGTCGTTGTAATTTGCAAACCAATGCTTTATTATAGGGCAAACTGGGTTTTCCCATTTTAACGTGGTATAGGGAGTCGGGTATAATAACATTTGAATTTTGCTCACACTTGAGTCGAGGGTTACACGATGAAATAATTTTCACTATATTTTGAGATTACTCTAAAATAGAACCGCAAAGGGAGTGCCGTAATATTATGTGGTTTTATTGTATAATTATTCTTCTAGTTCAATTTTGAAGATTGAAATAATATTTTTTGTCTGTCATAGGATAATAGGAGTATTATCTTGAGGAATAGGTCAAAAGAAAAAAAGGACATGATTCGTCAACGTTTCGGATATATTCTATTCATCCAAAACGATGGCGAGTTATGTAGTATATTTTGTCTATCCACCCGAAACATTGGCGAGATATGTAGTTTTTTTTCTTTTGAACTATTCCTCAAGATAATACTCTAGTAATCTAGAATTATATAACATTACAAAACGTAAGATAATACATTATACAGGCACCGTGCCTACAACTCGAAAATGATTAAAACTGATTTCTTACACTCCAAGCGAAGCATCTCAGTGAGGTTAAGAAGGTAAACGAATGAACCCCGAACCCTTAGATGATATATCAAATTAGATGTATTTCAAGGCTAAGTTTTTTCTGTGATTTTTATAGTATATATTTTTAGTTCCCCACAAACTATTTAAACATAATAAAGTTGGTTTCAATTCTGTTTTAAATGAAATCATATACTCTCTCTCTTAACGAAAACATCGATATGTAATGAAACGAAGTAAATATAAATATTAAATAAATAATTTCTTCTCCATTTTCTTCTGGCTAAAGTCATGAGCAGCTGATTCGAGAAAACACGTAGAATACTAAATGGAGTTGAACTGATCTCACGAGCCACTATTTCTAGAACGATAAGAAACGTTGCGCTTAAGGTAACATGATCTTGTTCATTCTTCTCCGGATATATGTATATTTCCCGAGGCGGGTGAGTATGCAGCTCAGGAACAAACAAGAAAAATTGCAGTAAACAGCAGCGAACAAACAAGATAACGAACGTTACCCCAGGGGTTAGTGGCTCCGAGTCCTACGAGGCAACGCGCTACGCCTGCTGCTTCCTACTACAACTACTCAACAGAAAATTATTACTAAGACATCCTAATCGATTCGTTTCATTTAGATGGGAACACTGGAGATTTCTCTTAAACATGCCGAGAAATACGAAGAATTTCTTTTATTATCAAATTGTCTTGACGCATCCTATTATTTAAATCTATAATAATTGTTCAATTTTTTTCTAAAATAATGTCTCATTAACTGTAAATGGCAATCATCGAATACAAGGTTTTTAGTGTGAATCTAGCAAGTATGGTCTCATTTACAGGAAAATAATATTTTACAGTACATTTCTGAGACAACTATTGCCATCGGTGCTCTAAACAACGCTTCAAGTATTTCCACCGGGTAATGTCAGTAAAATCATTCAAAAGTCAAATTATCTTCTTTGTATTTAAATCAGTTTGTATGTAAGTTTTATGAGTAATTGTAACTAGTAACGGCTATCTCATTTGTAACAAAAAAGGCATTTTTAGATAAAGTAATGTAAACTGTGAACTCGCTTGACTACGTTCATAAGCAGCATAGCCTACTATTAGCCTGACAAAGTTAGCAAAGTCGGATAGGTCGAAATCCGCGAACAAAAATATTTCTTGAGAATGTACAATGACCTTTATTAATAATATTTACAAACATATTTAGGTTTTGGCGTACAGCTTCAAAAACATACATGTATTCTACAGATTTGGAAAGTAATTTATTATTTCGGCCAAATTATTTCCCTTATAGTTAGTCTCTGTTTAATACCTAAGTCTACTATTGCCTCAACACGAGACAAAGATGTAAAAAATAACACTATAATCGGTGACCCAGTACCACTATGAAGGCTAAGTTTTCGCAAAATTTTACACAGGTTAAATCTTACCTAACAATATTAATGAAAATAAATTTATGTAGAAACAAAGATAAACAATTGTATATTTTGTAATAATGGTTTTGTGCGATCTTCTCTGCTCATCCAACTATGGCTGCTCGATCAGATATGTGAAACTCTTGCTTCGATATCCAGGAATCTTTCACATTGATCACCATAAAATCATGGCATCATAGACTTATAGTAGCCTTACATAAGACACGGACATGTTACCAACTTCAAAGGTTTGACTACTAAGTTAAACAGTGGCAATAAACTGATGATGCAAGACTATCAGAGTGTGATAGTTCCGATCTTGGCATATGGCACCATAGTATTGTACACTACTGATAACATAAAAAGGTCCATTTATTTTTCTAAGTCCCACGCTCTGACCAGTTTTGGATCTGTTACGTTTGCAACGCCTCTCTCCTCTTGCTTCCCCTTCGACAGGGGAAGTTTCGTTCGACCAATCGTAGGTCTATTTGAAACGGCGCCCATATTTGGAAGACTAATAGTACCGCTGGTAAATCGTAACGAGATAAAATGTTTCATTTTACCGCTATTAAAGAAATATTTTGTATTTTTTTATTATACACATTTTTATTATAGACAAAAAGAGAAGTCACAAAAACAAATTTTCTCCACAACTACATCAAAAAATATTTCATATCTCCATTTACTTATGAAACTCACAAATCTATTAAATCTTAAACAACAGGCAACAGGCAATTCAAGAAAAAAAGAATGTCATTCATTGTCAAACCGACAAAAACACGCAGACTTGAGTGGCTATTTATTTGTTCGAATTTTTCAACAGACATTTTACCTCCTCCAGCAAAAGTGTAATTGGCTGAGAACACTAATGCACTGCTATGGTTGTTCTGTCACGACAGGGCGGGTTCGAATCCTAGTGACACTTGTAAACTGATTTTTGAAAATGGTCTATACCACAATTCAGCTCGTAATATCTGTTTGGGAGCTGTAAGAAAGAAACCTTAATTCATGCTTTCACATTACTTAGGAAAATCTTAAAACATACTCTGAGCAATTGTCAATTCCGCAACATAGCATTACAACATACATGGCAACGTGGCAGGGCAAAGTTCATCTGCTGACGAGAAGACAAAGTTTCTATAAAATAATTTCTATTCATGTTCTCTTTAAGTTTCGATATTTTAATTTCTTCATGTTTAAATGAAAGATTTCAATAAACATGTGTAAAACAATTTTATATTGAATTTAAAAGCAAATAATTTATATTTAAAGAAAACAATGATACTAAAAGAAATTCACGAGTTCGTAATTATACCCCAAGTATTACAACTTTATTTTAATAAAAATATTGAGTAGGAAACGGGTCTAATATATATCCAAACTATATTTTCAATAAATATTTATTCATATAGCATCTAGATTTACAACATTATACATTTGTAGAACAATGTTTACTAAAGAAAAAGGTATATGCTCTATTAATTTAAACTAACAGTTTTCTTAGCAATAAAATAGCAATCGCATCGTCCAATTTTACTAAGCTCCATAAACTCAAATTCCCCCCCTACAGAGCAACACGAGACCGTCTGATCAGAAAAGGTATTTCAAACCTTTCTTCTTATAGTCGTAGATGAAAGAAGTAATTTCAACCAGGAATACCTAGAAACAGAGAGAATTTGCGCAGGTGATTTAAACTTTCACTTTACTTGAACGCAAAGGCTACTTCATTTGAAGGTTAAAGTATACTTTTGAAAAATATTCAAAAACTGTTCCAACTATTTTATTTTTCTTAAATATACTGTATTCATAGTGTAATTAGTATATGTTTAATCCGCATTATCGGTAAAGTTTGGTATAGATGCAGTGAAATAATTTCCACTCACATCGCGTACTTTTTCGTTTACCAATGGTGAGAATCCAAAAAGTGTTTGTAGATATGTTATTTTAATGTTATTTATAAAGGAGAATAGAAGATAGTGTGCATCTCATGTTTCTCATTGTATTTGGAATCTTCCACCCACACGAACGTCCTTAGTCGCGAATTCACATCCAATGACGGTGTATCCAGTGACGGTGAAGAGAGAGAGAGAGAGAGAGAGGGAGAGGGAGAAAGCGAGAAGTAGGAACAAAGAAAGAAAACAAGAATCTGTTGTTGTATTTCACAATTTCATTTGAATAAATTAATGAAAGAGATTTCAGTTTTAGTTATATTTGTTGTAATCGAAAACACGTTTTTTGTAATGTTACGATTTACCAGCGATACTATTAGTCTTCCCAATATAGGCGCCGTTTCAAATAGACCTACGATTGGTCGAACGAAACTTCCCCTGTCGAAAGGGAAGCAAGAGGAGAGAGGCGTTGCAAACGTAACAGATCCAAAACTGGTCAGAGCGTGGGACTTAGAAAAATAAATGGGCCCTTTTATGTTATCAGTAGTGTACAAGGTGCTGAAGGATAAGTTACAGTTCCAAACTTTTGTGCTGAAAGCGAAAATGTGTAAACATCACACAACATTACATGTGGTGGAAAGTGCAAATTATTTAAAAGAAATGAAGGTAGAGATATAACAGATAAGGATGATCTCGTTAATATATAAATTGATAGATGTCAACCGAAAGTATAACAAATTTTTTAGATCTTCAGGATTCTTGATCACACTTGTATGTACTGTAACACTATTGAAAGTATGACCAATCCCTCAATATTATTACAACACAAATTTTTAGAGTTCATAACATCAATATGAAAAATTTTAAAAATCCTATAATAAGATTAAAGAAGCATCCGTCATGGAATGTCAACCCGCGCACACGTGACGAGAAAAAGAAAACAGGTGATTTAGCATGAGAAATCATGAATATTGATAGATGTAATTTATAGTTGAAAAAAATTAAATTTTAACAAATAATAATAGTAAGTCTCGTGTGGAGCAAATGTAATGATCTCTAATACGACATTTGGCCAGTAATTTGAGTCGAGGAGCTGAAGTGAATACATGTTTATTGGTGTTGATACATTTCATGCACAATGTTAAGTAGCAATGGGAATCTTTTTTTTTTTTTTTCATTTTGTGTTTGTCAACTTTTTTGTTGCAAAGGTAAAATATAATTAAGAACTAGATATTAGAGAATTTTCTGTATCACTTTCGATTAAATTGTTGCTAGTGATACAAAAAATTTGGCAAGTATCGAATGCATAATTATATTTTACTTTTCCAACAAGAAAATTGACAGATAACACGAAACGGTAGAAATTAGTGAGATTGAAAAAGTATTTTTATGTGGTTAACAATGTATTTTCTTGTTGACCAGACTGTTCAATGTATTTTCATATTGTACAGATTATCTTTTCTTATACACTGGGTATAGATCATTTTTATTAATGTTTTATTTTCACGTTAATTATATTGATGTTTTTCGTGGTCATGATTTTTCATTCCCTGTATGTCGTGAGTTTTAGATAATTTTACATCTTCCCTTTGAACTTAATACGTATTTGTTTTTTAGATACTTGTTTTTTGTATTTCTTTTTAATATCCGTGCTACGCTCCTTTGCGTCAAATTAAAATTTCTTCTTATCTCTTAAGGGGAAGAAGAGTATGACACCAAGGGCTTTTTGCATTCTACGTATGACAAGATTAAANAAGAGTATGACACCAAGGGCTTTTTGCATTCTACGTATGACGCTTTTGTTATTACTATCATATAAAACTCTCTTATCTACTGTCCCATTATGATATTCCATATCAAACGTTTCGGGGTAAAATGCAGGATTGTGTTCATTTCCTAAATAAAAAATAGGACTCATAAAAAAGATACTTGTGTAGCAGAAGCTACATATTCCAATTAATAGTGCTAACTACCCATTAACCGTGCTAACTACCTATGAACAGTGATAACTAATATAATTTGAATATGAATATAACCTCCCCTCCGTAAAAGACCAGAATATTCATTAAGAACCAAGTGACTAACAATCAAGAATGTTCTAGTTACCTGAATTTGCCCAGACAAATGACTAACAAAGTGCATAGGACTACAATGTAAAACATGAACAAAATTGACAAATTCCGAACAAGTGAAGAAATACGCCAACTTTGACCCATCACAAAATTTGATACAGGTGTTGGTAACCTAGGCGACACCACTTGTTACATAAGGAACAAACCCTACTTCAGAGTGAGCTCTCGACCCGAGCACATCGCTTTCGATCGCTCCGAATATTAACATGTGTTACATGCGTCTGACCAGATCTCTTGCGTCTCAGTCCTAATAACACATAACAGTAGCGTCAGCTCTTTACTAATCCAAATGCTAATATCATTTTCAGTGAACTGAAGTCAACTTAACATTAATTGACAATTCCACAACTATGTATTTGCTACCAGTTCAATAACGATTAAATTCCGTGCTTCGTCTCCAGAAGAACTTGTGACCACAGTGCTAAGTGCGGTCGACACAACAGTGCCAATTGAATTCAACAAGCTGTGAGTAAGAAACTGACACATTGTATGGTCAGGAATTGTTTATCACACTTTAAGCATTTGACAATTCTCACTTGCAACAGACTAATTGACTTCACGACTCTTCCAGTCACAATCTTAATGAGATCTTCACTTCAACATTTGTTATAAATTCAGTATTTATTTCATAATTGGATGCTTCATTCTTTTGATATGTTTCGCAACTAATCAAGTGTTTGTATTTTCTTATATTGTATATGTTTTCTTCTCACGTATATGTTTCCACACTGTCTAAGTGATACACTCATGTTTTATTCATTGCTTTCATTGTACATGTGTATTTATTTGACACTGTTTCTTATATATATATATATGTATGTATTTTTCGTTATGGCCAAGGACCACGAGGGAATATATATATATAATGTTTGTATTCTTAACTATCTACATGATTTATTTACAAATCATCAGTTGTTCATTAACTTGTTGTGTTTAACATTAATCTCTTTCTTCAAAAACTTAATACTTATCAAGGAATATTTGTGTACTGGTTCCTCTTAAAGTATAAACATACAACTGCAATAAACATGTCAATGTTATTAATGATACTGAACTTGACTATTATTTATTTGAAGTTAGTCAATTAATTAACGTTTTAGTTTACGTTAATATTGACTTGATTTTCTATTTTATTTTGGAGGGGTAAAATTGATCAGCATTGAACAGGCAATTAATTACCTTCAAGTTTGAGAAGTTTACTTGTTAAATAATTCAACATTACTTTGTACCCCGACGGAATACTTGGTTTTGTACGCATATTAAATATTATCTTGAATTTTACAAAAAGGAAACAAATTTTTATGCAACCGGAAAATGCTAACTTGAAGTGATAGTTTAACAAAATGTAGATGAACGGGAATCATAGTTTGAGAGATGACGCGCAATTTTTGCAATCTCATTCGAGAATATTTCACCGAGAGTATTCCATGCATCGTAATTTTCTACGTAATTCTTTAAGTCGATGCAATAGGCCACCTATCTGTAAATCGACTCCCATCCGAAGGGAATCCGGAGAAAGACCCGTTTCAGGATGGGACTACAGAGATAATATACACAATCGTACCTAGATTGCATTCAGTTCGATATAAACTATTATGAATAAAAAGGAACAAACAGCATGTACGAAAACAAATAGTAATTTAATCTGCATTAAGAATACTGTGAATAGTACTCTAGCAGTACTACAATAGCAGTCAATATTAAGAGTACAGTCAGGAAGGAACTTTTCAAGGACGCTGGAAAACAAAAAGTTTTCACATTTTCTCCTGTATTTTTGCATCAATGCGTCAATTGTGCCCATCGTTTGCAACACCATAATTCTTGTAAGATAGAGCTCTACCCCCACCCTCAACTCAACATGACATGAGCTCTGAATCATTCAGAGATGCACAAGAATGTGAGACAAGAAGTTGGTCATGCAAATTGATGTATTGATGGACAAACACAACTAAATTTCCCTAAAATGCACTGTAAGTAGAAAGATGATAGAGACTTAGAATGATGGAAAAGGACCTTTTTTGTAAATAAACTATATTATAGTTTCAGGAAATGAATTTCAATCCTCTGCAGTCTTGGTCAGGTGCTCTCACAATATTAGTTTTAGCCAAATTTCTCCTGTGCTCACAATATTAGTGTTAGCTTTAATACATAAAATGATTCAAGTCAAAAAAGTAAAATAAAAATATTTGGGGAAAGGTTTCATTTGCAGTACTGCTTTCAAAACTAGGTTTTAAAAATTTCAGAATATTGAATTCTAAAATATGTTTTTAACTGACTTCTCATATTCCAATGGTCTTAACTCGTCTAAATGTTGAGACATAAAAGGGAGCTTTTGCATAGCGTACCTGCGAGCTATCGTACACGCTGTCCACATGCAAGTTACTTCTGCGCATGCTGAGAAGTTAGTGGTACACTAACGCTTCAAGCGAAGTACGTTACAACGCCTCTGTTCGAGTATAATTTTAGTGGTACTCTAGTGAGATGTCGTGCCTGATTTTGGTCTGATTTTGAGGTTATGTTGATATCTGAGAGGATATGCGAGAGATTTTTAGTTTGTGTGCCACTGCCAGTGTGCTCAAATTCAGTTTACTTGTGTACGCTTGCACAGTAGTAGTTTGTTTGGGTTTACAACTTTTAGTATGATTTGAGTCGAAGGTACGCTATGCAAAATGCATTGATTACACTAGGTCTTTTCATATGCGTTACGCAGTTAGTCATCGACGAAAAATGCAAAAATCTCTCTAATAATGCGGCAAACGCTAAAAATATTGCAAAAATATAGAACTCATTAGAACTACTGGTAACTTCCTGGAACTTCTATCACCTGTATCTATAAGGGGCTCTAGTACAAAATTTGTCTATTGGAGTGAGGGTGGATGAGATGTTTTGAGGATATTCTTGTTTTATAACTTCAAGCAGAGAGCATATTTTGATTCCTTTTTTCTTAAATTTTTACAAAATACCCAGAAACGTTCTTCTGTTGGGAGGGGTTGTCTACGACCTAGTCACCACCGCCTCCGCATTTATGAAAGGTCGTGGTGGGATATACATCACCATCACGGATATGTATAGCTGTGTATTGAATAATTTGTGTGCACATTTTATTAACAGTGGGTTACGTATTCTTCTTGCAAATAGATAGTTACTGAAACTAAAGAAACCCTGTTGATATGTGGAGCGTGAAACGATCTCTCGCGATGTTTATTCACGACGCAAAAAATTAAAATTAATGGTTACTTGGGAGGTTTATTAACACACTACTCTCTGTAAATGACGAGGATACGACACAAAACGAATCAGTTACCGAATTTTTGGAATTGGAAAGGTATTTACGGGAGATATAACCTAGCTTACAATTCAGTGGTAAGCAAAGGGTAAGTAATATATAAAATGCTTTCCGGAATATCCAAAACCTGAATATCGGATTTCATTGGGGTAAAAACTGGTCGAGTTGGAATGAAATCAGAAAAAGGGCAACTACACTTATTTGTTCAGAACAGGGATGGTAATAATAATAATAGTGATAATTAATATACATTGGCTCAATGGCCCGGTATTTGTCCCGTAGAAAATTCACTGTGCTCTTTATAGTTTTCTTTTTCTTATTCAAGCTTCCTTATACTCTATTTTAAGCATCTCGAATTCTACAGATACACACAGCGAACGTTTTTTATCTACATCAAACTATAAAGTAATATAAACCACAAATTGACTTGCCGAAATTACCCTACCTTGAATATAATTTGGTCATGTGATGTTCGGGTTTTAGGTATTTCCAGCCATAAAATTTGGTTCTAAATTCTGTGTTTAAGTCTGTTTATGATTATGTTATTGTCGGAACAAAATTCTTCTTACGCACATTGTACATTATCAAGTTTTAAACTAGGAACATCATCAAAGTATCGAATCGGTATTTGTCTGCTAATGAGAAGAGAGGACTAAAGACCAGTGAAAGACTCATGCGATAATTGAATCGCTAGTTTGAGAAACCCCGAAAATCCAAGAAACGAGAATTTTCAGGAATTTCATAACACTATTTCCAGAACAAACTTGCTAAGTTACATTTGTTAAACCACATCCTTCAAGGTATTATTTTCTTGCAATTTAAACCTTTTATCAGTTACATATTTTAGGTAAATTTTCAGAGTTGGTTATGGTTTAAAATTGTGGTGTTTGTAAAATACGTAAAAACAGGGTGCAATAATCTGTATTTTATTACTCTTCGCACATTTTCTAAAAACATAAAAGTCAAATTTACAGAATAAAGTACTTTCTATTATTACTCAAAAAATTAATATTAAAAAACCTTTAAAAGAATTTATTCAGGAAAATTCACACGGCATTTATTAATACACCTCAAAATATTTGGAATCATGTATATTAATGCGCAAATGTCCCCTAATTATTTCCTTTCTTTGTACGCTACCGACCAGAGCAAATCACACAACTGAAGTATTGTACGTTAGAGCATTGAAAGGTGTGTTTGAGGTTTCGTATTATTTCATGTTTGACCTTTTCCTTTCCGAAATAACACTATTTAAAAATTACATCAAGAAAGGGAGCATTTATTTGAAAAGGATGTAACTTGACTACTTGAGTCATGACAAATAAAACTGTCTGCTAAATTGTAAAATATATTCGTAGGGAATTGTACGTGAGTTACTTAATGTCCCATTGTATAATATCATGTGTTATAATCATAACCCTTTCATAACAGTTATGTAGTATTCATGACTATACTGATGTTCTGTTTAAATTGTTTAATGCGTAATATGACCGGAATAAAACTTGTGGATAAACCAAATGAAACTATCCTATATCTGGAAGATATGCGGAAAAGAAATATCTGCCACATTATTCAGGTAAATGAATAGTCTTGCTACATAAAATAAACTGTCTAATTTTCCGTGCGATTTAATCGCACGATTTCACCTCGTTTTTTATTTTTGTGTCGCTAACTTTACAACCATTTTAATACGAAAATTATGATACTCTAAAACAATGTGTGTGTTCAATGATATATTTTGCAAGGAATTTAGAAAAGTTCTTCAAAATTTCAATAAACATGTGCAAAAATATTTTATATTGAATTTAAAAGCAAATAATTTATATTTAAAGAAAACAATGATACTAAAAGAAATTCACGAGTTCGTAATTATACCCCAAGTATTACAACTTTATTTTAATAAAAATATTGAGTAGGAAACGGGTCTAATATATATCCAAACTATATTTTCAATAAATATTTATTCATATAGCATCTAGATTTACAATATTATACATTTGGAAAACAATGTTTACTAAAGAAAAAGGTATATGCTCTATTAATTATGCAATTTTATTATGAACAATCAATTATTTTATTTTTTGTTAAACAGTCTATTGCAATTTAATCGTTCGTGGTCAATGATGAGATGCTAATTTACAATCATCTTCAGGGTCCCTGTATTCTTATTTTGTATTTTTTCTAATTACACTACATTATTGTAGATAGATTTATTTTTTCTACAAACATTAAAAAGGAAAAAAGAAAACCCTAGATGTTGTGAAGGTTTAGCCTTTCAGAGTCATAATGCATTTTACACTAACATAAAACTAAAATGTATTCCTCTCAGCGAGTTTCATTAGAAATCTCTTCGTTGTTCCTGCTCTATCATTTGACAATCAAATATAAAAGTTTCTACTATTTGTTAAACGAAATTACGTGTCATTGGCGCCTTCGTCGTTTGTCCGAGAGGAAAATTTCAGCGATCTAATTTCTAATTTTACAGCCAGTAAAAAGTAGAACGCCATTAAAATATTATGCATAAATAACATAAATATTACAATGAAAAACCATATTTCGTATAATATCCCATATTTGTTGAACACTTTCTGAAAATATGAAATTCTCTGTTGAATTGATGGCAAAATGTTACGTTAATTGGAGAAGATTTCTAGATTTAAAATAACAAGTCCTTAGAATATGACACTGAATCAGGAATACGGGGAACTACAAGTTACAATAACTTAACATATAAAACTAAATACGACCTTGTTAACTGCCTCGCTCGATTTAAATTTACTGTAAATATTATACCGAATGTCTGACTAATACGTTTATCTTCACAAATGTAACATCCATGTTGCTTCGTAAAAAGTTATATACCCGCAAAGAATGTTTCCAAATGACAATGTTCGTTCCCTGCTCTGGAAATCAATAAATAATACTGAATATCGATACTAACATTATAAATGAGGAGTGAGTTAAGTATGTAGAATATATAAAGTATTTCAATTGTAAAAAAATTCGTCAACGAGGTTTTCATATTATTGATCTCTGATTATTTTTTTAGGTTGCACGATTACTACCAAATTGTTATATCGTGGATAAATATGTCACTAGAAGATGTAATTTATTTGTTCCTTAAGTAGTTTTATATTATTTATAACTCGAGAATTAAACTTTTGTGTTATTAGTTCATATTTGAGACAAACGTTTTCTATATTTATTTAATTCCTTTTCACATATATGAAAAACTTAAGAGAATCGCAAATTATGTGAAATTACTTTCGACAATACACATCATTTGTAGGCAATGAGATTTGATTTCTTTACTTCACTGTATAAATATAAGAAATTATAGGAATATTTATAAGTAATTTGTGATTCGAATTATACCAATTCCATACGATATCTTGCAATTATATTTAAATTCTGTTAAAAACTATATTTTATCACAGTATTACGCAAACGTTTTTTACAGAAAGTCTAATATCTTTTACATTGCCTATGAAGACCTCTCGAGACAATGAATCTCGAGATGTCGTTTAAATATAGAGAATGGTAAAGTTTATTGAAGTCAAGAATATACAGAATATTTTTGTTATAGAAGTTCAAAATGTGTATAATAAAAAAATACAAAATATTTCTTTAATAGCGGTGTAATAAAACATTTTATCGCGTTACGATTTACCCGCCGCACGATGTCTTCCCAATATAGGCGCCGTTTCAAATAGACCTACGATTGGTCGAACGAAACTTCCCCTGTCGAAGGGGAAGCAAGAGGAGAGAGGCGTTGCAAACGTAACAGATCCAAAACTGGTCAGAGCGTGGGACTTAGAAAAATAAATGGACCTTTTTATGTTATCAGTAGTGTACAATAACGCTTAAAAAATTGAACTTTTTAAATTCAGTTTCTTAAAAAAATTAAGATTTGAGAGGTAACTATCGAACACATCGACAATGCTTTGTATTGTTTTTTGAAACGATGCAAAATATATCAATACACCTGGTCTAAGAAATTGGGATATAGCCGACTCTGAAGGGAAATTTTTGAAACAATTTCTGCTCTGGGATGGTACGATATATAGAAGGAAACTTGGTTGCGTTGTAATACATAAAGAATAAATAATTGACTTTTTTATGCCACTACAATGCAAAATACATAAGGGATTTTATATCTTTTTTTTGTCATCGATCATATGGACCGCTTGGCCAGTTACATTGTTATTGCAAGGCAAGGATTATAAGTACATATTAAATACAATTAAACGTAGACAATAAATAAGTCGCAAAAGTGCATAGAAGCAATAATAATCTAAGTAACTTCCTGACACTTATTTCACTTTTCGACAAAATCATCCTTTACATTGAGACACTTATCTCTATCCTTGAAAGTACGTGAAAGCTGGTGGCAAAGAAGTCCTTTGTTTGCTGCCAACGAGTAACCTATTGGATTACGCCATCATCAGTTTCAAAATGATGGCCGCACAAATGATTTTTTAGGGGTCCAAACAGATGAAAATCACTGGAGGCTAAGTTGGGACTAAACGGTAGACGTTCCAAGCGTTCTAACCGAAATGTTTATAACAGCTTCTGCGTTAGCTTTGCTGTGTAAGAGCGGGCACTGACATCCAGAAAAACCATCCCTTTGACAGGAGTCCAGGTCGCTTGCGGCGAATAGTCTGTCGGAGTTTCCGCAGAATGGTGCAGCACGACGAGGTATTCAGGCTGTCAGGTTGGAATTTCTGCTGTACGACCCCTGCATGTCCCAAAACACGGTGAGCATACTCTTGCGGGCTGATGTCATGATCGTTTAGATTCGGGTTGGAAGCGGTGAATCCAAGAATCGTCCCCCGTAAATATTCGTGCCATGAAGCCATCTGCTTCTCCAGTGTACCAAGTGAGATGCTGCAAGGACAGACCATTCTGTTCTTATTGTGTTCCTCAAACAAATTGTGCACAAGCTTTACGAAAGTCCAACTGCTCATGCACGATGTTCCATGCGGTTCCATGTGAACAGCAACAGCAAGCGTTACGTCATTTAACTTCACACGCCGGTCATCACGAATTATGTGTTCTATACGCTGCACAGTGACTGCAGTTAACATCTCCGTAGAACGATGAGGGCGCTTCCCATCTATAATGTTTTGCCTTCTCGTGTAAAACGTCTGGATCCAATTGAACACAGCATACCGTGAGAAACCGTTGTCACCATACACGGGATGCATTTCGCGATGCACTTCTGTGGACAGTCCTTTGGCCCGCAAAAAAAGCACCATAGCACGCAGTTCTTCTCGTGTACACTCATGCAACACTACCGCCATCGTGCACTGACTGACTGATTGCGTGTCTACAAGTTGTACGCAGCCTATACGAAAAGAATACATATACTGCCATCTTCTGGCAAAAATGCGCTCGTGATTTAAAACGGTATAAGGAAGCTGACGTTTGCGACCTATATATTGACTTTCCCTCCTCACTATTTAAACACTATTGAGTCGATTGCCGCTTGACGTTTGCTTGACGCACTTTTACCGACATAAGAATCACTTACACATCTTTTTACTTTTTACAAACTTGTATTTAACTTGCCTCGTATGTCTGTATATTGTCATTCCGTTCCAAAATCGGTTAAAGAATGTTCTGTCACTTCCAAGCTTCCGATCGATACGAAATTACACCAATAAATGTGGTTTGCATGATTATCATACCAGTTTACATTTCTTTCTCTTTCTTTTTTTTCATTTTATTTCCTGGCCTTTAGGTCACCCTGCCTGTATGGATATCGCAATACAGGGTCCTGTTTTCTTTTAACATTTTAAATAATTAACATCTCAAATTGACCGCCTAGCGCATGTACCGTCTCCGCCATGAGGAGACGTGCGTATCTTCGATGTCTTGTTATTTCTCACCCTTATTCCACTGCAAAATCATTCGCAAAAGCCCAATGGATGTGATGTACTCTTCCAGTATGTTGTATTTCCTTTCTTCGTTAATCAGTTTTCGAAAATCCTTTAAATTGAAAATATCTTTCTCTCTATACTTTTTCATGGGTAAAATCCCAGCAAGCACCTGCAACGCATCTGTTGAAACTGTCACATAGAGTAAGACTTGTCGCTCTATTGAACTTATCTTTCTTTCAAATTGCTAGCATATAACACGATGTCCCCAAATTGCACATCCATAAGACATGCTTGCCGCAATGCCCCTATATACAATTGTTTAACGTCCTGCCTGCTGATACTTTAGTCCGTGATTCCAACCCTCATCATGCAGTATAATATTTTCCTTACCCCACTTGTAACATACGCTAAGTGCGTTGTAAAGAGCAGTTTTTCATTTAGTTGTACCCCCAAATAACGCATGGTTCACACTAACACAATCCTCTTCCCTCTCATTTTTATTGGATATTTCGCCTGTTTTGCATTGCATGTCCAAACCACATTATTCTTTTCTTCGTTTCACTTACTTTCAATCTATTCTCCAAACATATTCGGTCACATTCAATCAAAACCTTCTGTGTGTCCATTTCTAACATTGTTCTTCCCTCCAGAACATTCAACCACTTCCCTCCACAACAATAAACAAGTCATCGGGATATGCAACACATCTTATTGTTTTTCTCCAGGGCCCATAACACTCTATCCGTCACTACATTTTCAGTATAACGGACCACTCGCCGACACTTGAGGACAACCTATTGTCATTTCTCTCAGAATTCTGCAGTCTCCTATCTGGAGTAGCGCATATCTGTCCTCAAAGTATGATTTTACAATATTTAACAGATATACATTTGCTCTCTGATCTGTATCAGTTTAATCAATTGCTCTAAAGCATCAGTCGTACTCAGACCTTTGCGAAACCCATACTGTCTAGAATTCATATTTCCACTATCTTCTAAGCACCTCAATATTCTATTTGTTACAATTCTGTCCAAAACCTTCCCATACGTTGGAATAAGCGAGATTGATCTGTAGGACGTCGCATCCGTAGCAGGTCTGTCTCTTCCTTTGAGAAATACTTTTACCTGACTTATCTTCCAACATTTCGGAAAATAAGATAGTTTCAGGCACATGTTAAATATTGTCTCTACCTTTGGTAATGTCAGACTTATGACCGCTTTCACCATTTCATGCGTTATTCTATTATAACCCGAAGCCTTTTTCGTTGAAAGTTGTCTTATTGAGTTTTCAATTTCCGATCTTCCACTAGACGGGGGAAAAGGGAGGTATTATGAATATACCTTGTACTTCAGTTTCCAAACTGGTAATTGATATTTGAGCCACATCCAAGCTTCCGATCGAACTAAAATTTTACGGACGTCTCTGTTATGTATGACAAAAATAGATTTTTGTAACATTGTACGAAAATCTAACCGCAAGAGGAGTAAAATGACCGTGGGAAGATGTATGTATGAGTGTATATCTCACTATAAATCTAGAATACCTAGAGTCATTTCAACCAAATATAGTACACATATCTTACAACAAGTACTGGAGGGATAAAACAACCAGGGCTACCCTAAGGACGAGGTGGGAAGGGGATGAAATGTAATTTTTTTTAAATATTAAATAAATGCACCTAATCTCAAGATTAATCAAATCAACATTTTTAATTTAACTTAACGTACTACGTATTTTGTATAAATCTGGATTTCCCAGCGTTCCATCCTAGAATATAAAATGTCATGATCACATCGCTATTGTGTCTATACAGCACTGCACTTTGCTTTCACGCTGATTACACTTGTCACACAAACTCTAAGGGTTGTCCTTTTGATCCGTCGCACTATATTTTCATTGTCTAACAGTTGTAGCACTTCAATGTTAGTATGTCTATGGAGCCTTCCCTCATGCTTCTTGGAAACTATCTTGAATTCTCCCTTCACTGTCCTCACCTAGAGCTCCCGATGAAGATCAGCTTTCCAAATGTACCAAGGAGCATTGACAATGTTCCTTAGCACTCGGTTCTGGAACACTTGCAGGTTTTTATTGTTACTTTCTTTGCACATTCCCACAACTGAAGGCCGTGCGTCCAGACTAAATTCAAGCAGAAGCGGTTTGTAACATATTTGTTTTGGAAAAATAACGCGTAGTTCAAAGGGAGAGAATACCAGCGCCAACGGAAATTTTACCAAGTTTGTTTTAAAGGGAATAATGTCACATCAGTGCAAGTCTAAGGAAGTAGCCACCAAACGGGGGCAACGACAATGGTTTATGGTTTTAAAAGCAGTACAGTAGGGCATGGGAGTGTGTGGTGAGTACGCAATTGCCAGCGCTTGGGTGTGGTTGGCACCAGATATTGGAGAATGGAAATTTTAAAGGGCCGTTAGAAATAGAAAGTAAACGAATTTTACGTCTTTGTGAAAAAAACCGCCTAGTGTAAACTGCTCAGAAAAACGGTTGAGAGAAACGTCGTTGCGAGTAAGAACGCTCGAAATGCAGCTTATTGGTTTGCCCGGCGCGTGCATGATCAAATCTAAACTGACCTATCACAAGTGACGTCGCGAAGAGGGGATTTTGAGTGCATTGGATGCGTCAGTCATGTGATTTTTCAAAATCTCAGATAGTGGGTGGAAGTGGAAGACGGGCAGAGTAGGAGCAAAGCTCAATTATAGAACAGGAGAAGCGAAATTTGGAGATTAGATTAAGAGATTTTTCGGAGAGAGATTCAGTCATTTGGTAGGAGATTTGTTTTGTCAACGAGTTTCATTCCGAGACTTTCGGAGAGAGATTCATGCGGACCTTAGATTCGGAGATAGATATTCAATTCTGAGGTTTTATTCTGAGATGTTCGTTCGGAGAACGTATCGGGTAGCAGTTCCAGAACTTTTGAACTTTGTGTTATTTTTACAATAACACTGTTTGTCCGAGTTGACAATTTGTCCGATAATTTGTCCGTGTTGACATAGAGGACTCATGTCCTCTTCAGTCAGTAGTCCATAGTTCTAGTTACTACGAGTTAGGTCGATTTCGCAACTCTTAGGAGTTTTTTTTTTAATTCTCTATTTTGGTCTGGAAGTACCGCAATCGGTCGGTTCCGCGATGAGCACGGGAGTTCCCGGAAACTACGAACGCGCCAATTTGGATAACGAGCCGGCATTCCTGGAGGGAATGTTGACGTCATCCACTAGAGACAACCAGGGGGTCTGAGGACCAGCTGTACCTTCGTGAACCACCACATCTGAATGTGATATGTCAACTTAATGAGGTATTATATAAGGTCGGTTGCATCCACCTATAAATGTTAAGCGCATTAGCGAAAAGAACAGTGCGTCAATGATAAGGAATGGCAACCCAGGCTCTGAACTTTTGAACTCTGTGACAACTCCGAAATTTGGGCATTTAATTGAAGAGCTATTTTAATCTTTGTTGTATTTTGTAAAGTTATATTGATTTTCGATGTTAGCAATTGTGTTAAATTCAGTAAATGGTTTATTTGGTCAATGAAGTAATTATTTACCAAGGGAAATAACGTATGATTTGGGGGGGGGGCTATATTGTTGTGGTACTCAATTTATTGTCATTTTGTGTTATTAAAATTAGTGAGTTAATTTGTTTCATGCGTTTTCCTGTGTTAGTATGTGCTTTTCCTTAGATAAAATAATATCGAACCCATGTAATGAATAATGATAAAGTGCTAGCCGAGGAGACTAAGATTTTTAGTGCGAGCCACTACACTATTGTTTAAACCCATGGTCGTTTAGAATTGTTACAATATATATTTTTAAAGACAATTTCATTTCGGCAGTGATTTTAAGCAAAAACTTGTGCCGCAACTGACTTGAAGTTGGGCAATTTTTTTAAATTTGTGTAATTCTTTGTAAGTCAAACTTTGACACTTTTCCGATTAAAGATAATATCAGTAGGTTTCTCGCTGATGAATAACATTACTAATCAAAGCAAATCTTGCCTTTCGAAATTAAACGAAAGCTGATGTCTTGCTATTTTGCCTATTGGTTTTAATTATTTTGCATTTCATTTGCCACGATTGGATCAGGCAATCCCGATTCCCATGCTGTGTTGTCAAGATTTGACCAATCTGAAAGCGCTTGAAGATTTGAACATTTGATCCCACAGTGCCAGGTAATAATTCTTCAAAACACAATGCAAAGTGAGTTCCAGAATGTCGTGTCGACATGGAAAATAAAAAACATTCCGTTCTAGTAACTATTCAAGTAAAATAGCAGCTCCATTGATACGACCACGATTAGACTCTGTTGTAACACAGCAAACCCCTTTAACTGAATCAGCCCCATTCTGTTAGTGCTTCAAACACATCCTCTGCTTGCGTTCTTCCACGACTATCATATAATTTACTTACAAACAACAAATTGGTCACATTATTACTTGTCAAAAAACTTGGTACGTGGTTAACTTTGTCATTTCCGCTTATGTCAGGTAATAATTTTCCGTCCCAAATGAACAATCAAATTGTCGAATTTGATCAAGTGAAATACTTCTTTGATTTTTGAAAACCTTCGTTGTCGAATATCATGCAATGACGTTCTTGATATAATGTAATTATCAGTATCCAATTCTGCTGCTAGAAGAACAGCTGCTATTAAGCGAACACTATTCCGAGATGAAATTTTAATTTTATCAATAACAGCTACAAGTTTTTCAGTGATCATTTCTTTCCTTCCTCTGCTTTTTTCGTAGGTGGGTTGGTCTCATAGGAACTAACAGAGTTTTTGGTATTTTGACTCAACACATATTCACTGCTAGGATTTTGGCTTGATAATGATACATCCTCACTACTAAAGCCTTGGCTCTTGAACAGATTCATCCAAACTTAGCGATAAATCTTGAAAATTTAAAGAATTTTTGGCAGAAGTCGTTGTTGTTTGGGATATAGAAGCAGTTTGGTTAACTGAAAATTAAAATATTGAAAATTTTGAAATTTTGGATTCGCCATTTTATGTGCTTATTTTAACGAATCTGAAAATTATGTAAACTTTTGGAAATTTTGAAAATATTGAAAAATTTTGAAAAATATAAAAAAAATTGGAAATTTTGAAAATAAAATAAAATCTAGATTAATTAAATGTACTTTCGAAAAAAAAATTATTTTCATAGTCTTTTATATATATAAGAGTATGAAATTCCACATTGTTAATATGAATTTTCTGTTGCATTTTCATAGTATTTTATAATAAGACATTTTCTTGATAAAACTATGTTTCTTGAACGAGTGTAACGTTATCTAGATTGTCATACTTTGTAAAAGAACCTTCAACTCTGTGATTGTGCCAACACGGTCAGGTAGTCTTTAATTATTCAGAAAAATTATTCGTGCTTCATCTAAAACATTAGCCACATTAGCGAGTGCAATATCGAATGCTGCTTCCAATTCACTTTGAAATGAGATTATTCCATCATCATCATTTTTGCTTCTCATAGCACTTTTTTGGAACATTCGTCATTTTTTGTGTAAGAACTCAATCAACCGTATACACTGGAATTTGTCTCTGGTAGGAATTCCAGCTTCATTCCAAACCGAAGATATATTTTCGAAAACAAGCAGAGCGCCCTCGTGAATCGATTTTTTATATTTTCTTGTAAGATGAAACAAGTACTTCCAATTTTGACGGAAATTTGTCACGCATAATTGTAGATGATGTCTGGATTTGAAATAAACTGGTGTCATACTTGCTCATTCGGTTTGTCAAAGCACAAATAAAATTATCTGTAACAACAAGATACATTAATTATTTAATGGGTGTTTTAAGTAAAACACTAAATGAAACACAAAATTATCTCAACTTATTTATTTATAATTAAATAATCTACATATTATATCTTTGTTTGTTGAAATTTCACATTGATATTGCGTGCTATAACCTCAAAACTTTTGATGATTTGATGATCAAAGTTTTATGTTGCATACGTCATTTTTTCATGGATTTTCAAAACTTCAAGTCGCTGGCGGCACGGTTTTTCATTTGAAAATGTCGCTCAAATGAATTCACCTCATCTTTTCTTATTATTATACATAAAATATTTTTGTTATAATTCATATAGTTTAATTTTCTGTCCCAGATCTCAAATTTATTTTTATTTTTTGTACCATAGTAAAGGAACCTCTAAACAGGCTTCGCCTCAGAGGTCCTAGATTTATTTTCTTTGCAATTTATTTGTAATTTGAGTGCAAGATTTATTTGTAATTTGAAAAAATAAATAAAATATTCTTTAAAAGTATTCCAATCTAAATAGAACGAGTTAAGAGGATCGTAAGACGGAAGAAGTTTCTGGGACTTTTCTTCCATCTTTCTGAGAGAGAAGAAGTGTGAGACACTCGCTTAAACACAATTTGAGCATATATGTTCGCGTGTTACACCACAAGTCTAAAGTCTCCTGTTCCTGATAATTTGCGTTATCTGTGTCTTTCAGCTACATGATGATGTTAAGGTGGGTTTTGTCTCTGTGAAATTTCTGCTTATAAATATTCTAACACATTTTAGATATGAAGATTAGAGAGGTAGCGTTAATGCACCAAAATTGTATGAGAAATGTTTCAATAAGCATTGAATATTTATTTTCGGATCAAAAATATCTTATCAAAGTTACCTTTATTTTGGAATCGATATATAGAAACGTTTTATTGACACATAAAAACAATGTTAGCTTGCTCGAGGTTTAAAAATATAATCATCATGACATCAGAATTTGCCTAATGTTTCCTTATATCCAATAACTATCATACCACAATCTCATACTGTTCTCTTATAATACAAAATTAATTCTTGGCACAATTTCCTTTGCTTTTTTTTTTCTTTTTTTCAAATAACACACAAGAAATGCAACATTTTTTAAATGCAAGTTACAAAAATTTTGAAATGTATGATTTAAAATCATTTATCAATCAGCGTTTCTTATAAATGTGATACATGTATTAATTCCGGAGTGTCTGTTCAAATGGATTACAACATTAAAAATATACTTTTCGAATGTTTTACTTGAATAATATCGAAAATAACTATCAATCCTGTTCAAGTTTCCATATTTTCATGTTAAAATACCTTCCGTACTTTGTGAACATGATATAAGAAGGGTGGATTGTGTATATTTCATTTCCTTAATTTTAGTTTTATCTTACTTTAGTTGGGAATAAAAGACAATATTTCCCTTGCCTGATGGATGGTAATAAAATATTACATCAAATAATGGTATACTTCCTATTAATTTAAATCATTCTATTGTAGTACAGTTTTTCTGTTCCCTGAGAAATCGCTTATGATCGAAATAGCTCTGTTTTATATATTGTTGTATTTGTAAATGGGAAATGTAGCGTGCTATTGAAGCTTATCTGCATGGACCGATAGAAGATAGGAGTCGGGTGGTAGATCATTGTTAGTAAGTGAGCCGGTTAACTGGATTTACCAACAACTTGGTCCACGTGGAGGGGTTAGTAGAAGTAGTTGGTAATAGTTAGAGTTATTGATACTAGGAGGAGCTGAATAGAGGAAGGAAGGTTTGCTCTTCAGTAGTCACAGCTTTTTGAACCGGGACATTAATGTGAAAAGCTACAAATTTTCTGGCCCCATCGGGAATTGAACCCGGAGCGACAACACTACCACCTGCGCCACCGCTGGGACTAGCTCTGTTTGAACACACGCTACACAATTCAGATCTTATCCTATTACCACATCAGCTCATTTTGCCCGGTGTTCTTATATAATATCCTAAACACATATTTAAGTTTGTATTTTTTTATTCTTTTAAATTTTTTTGGAGAGTTAAATTTTCATCATTGACAATTCCAAAAATTAAACTCGAAGAAAACAAAAATACACACTGTTTTCTGTATTGAATGCTAAAATGTGCATAATTGCAAATTATTTACAAATCCATGCAGAGAGAAACTACAAACCAAATCATAAATAAGACCACTAAATTCTTTGGTTTTCATTTCACTTTTAGGTTATGTGCTTGAAACAATGTTTTCATAGCTTTTTTCAAATAGCAATTATTTAGATTACACGGAAAGTAGATTAGCGTCACGCAATTGAACTCTGACAGACACATCAATAAGCTTCCTAGTCACCAGTCACGCGTGTGAAGTTCCACATCTTTTGATTAACAGCCAATTTTTATTATTTTTTAACCTTGTATTTCATCGATATTAACCATATCTCCCACTTCACTTGCAATAATCTTTAAGAAGAGTCCTTTGAAATTCCGACTACTTTTTCTGATTTCCATGCTACAGCCATTCCATGGAATTCACTTTTATTAGTATATATGTTATCTGTTCCCATAAGTTTCATCCTCGTCTTGACTCCAGCCAAAAAGACACCGTCCACACATGACTCATCACTCAAAAGCTGGACATGGCAACTTAAGACGAAAAAGATGACTGACCTCGAATTTTTCATGGTGTGTTGTGTTTTGAAGAGGAAGGTATTATGCCGTACCATGACGTAAACAATGTTCAAAGGTTGAGATGTCGATGTTTTCTAGAAGTCTGACGTCACTTCATAGTAGTTTCATCTTCTTAGTGGGTGCTGCGGAAGGCAAAGCTGATGTGTCTGCTAACAAGTGGCTCAAATATTATGTAACGAATCCGTATCCATCAGTTTGTAGAAATGATTGTACAGGAGACGCGACTGTGGCTGTCTCTTGTTCATGAACCGTAGATAGGACAAAAAACAGTGGGTTAAGAAAATGGGAAATGGAAAACGATATGTGGAAAGAAAAACAATTTTTAAAAATTATTGTTCATTTAAAGGCAATATTTTCATTTATGGAGAGCTCTCTAAAAGTAATTATAATAAATTTTCTTTTTTCAAATATGTTTACATTTACAATAAAAAATGTTGCTACTATCAGGAATTCACTTATAGATCAGAACATATTCCCATCCCTCAGAAATAAGTTTTTAAACGTTTCGTTCCAATCCTTTTGTCAGTTTCTGCATAATAGGACTTCAGACAAATTGTTTGTAAGAGTCAGCCAGTGACGTTTTCATTATTTTTCGCAGTGAAAAGATGAGATTGACACTACACGCTAACAACCCCAAACCTCCAACTACAATGAATTACATTTTTGCTGCCTATTAATAGTGACTTCAGAAAGCGTATTCCAACAAAATCGCAAAATTCTCTCGAGTTAAGCCGGAAGTTAATTTAAATAAAGGTAAAATTACACTACCGGGTACATTCGACAGTAATGAAATGCCACCTTCTTCAACTACGAGAAAAAAATGATTCAAATGTGTTATCCCTAATATTTTGTTTTTAGTCTTCGTTACTGTGTGTTACATAGTGTATATATGCCGAATTTTATACACATACATCGAAGTGAGTTGTAGCTGAATTAATGTCACCCTTAGTTCACAACTAAACCGAACGCGTCAGGTCGTGAATGTTGACCAGGAGGAATTGTTCCTCTGCACGCGTCATTCATTGTTTGTCTTAGGTTCTCGTGGAAAATAGATTTCTACTTACATAAAGAACAATAACTTTAAATCTAAATTTAAAGAATAATCATTTATTCCGCTTGACATTTAACCTCTCTTCAAACGTATTAGCCTACCGGCTATTCTCTCTCCATAAGATAAACAGTAATGAAACACACTAATATTGCCATGGCCGGCGTATATCATGTAGCTGGTTGTTCCGTAAGCTATTGGGTCGTTGTCCTACGCTAAATCATCAATCAACCTATCTTGAGTGGCATGAGCAACGACTCACTAGACGATTCATCTTGCTTCTGAGCCAATGAATTCAATCTTAGGTCTACAGCGCTCATCAATTGCTACGGGAAAGAGGAAGATACATAACAATATTTCACTTCGCAAGATGTGTGTGTGAATTGCACGGTCATTAAGTAAGCAGAAACCCTGAATACTTTGTTTCTTCTGTTTCCTTATTTGTACAAATTGTGTTTGAATAATATTGTCGCCATCCCTCGATCGGAAAAATAATATTATATCGAATGTTCATATCATACATACAATCATATCTAATTTATCTACAAACGTATTGACTCATCATTTAGTAACTGATTATTCATATTGTTTGCTCCTCGCAGTAATAATACATGACTATATTATTTATTAATCCATCAATATAATGAATTTTAAAGTAGACTCGTTTATTCCATAAGATTGACAGACACGACATTTCTACCTCTGTTTACATCATCCTCGTTTGATATTTCTTGTTTGCTGATATATTTTTTATTCTACAGTCGTCATATTTAAGTACGTACTTTATTCGTTACTAGCATCTGAGCATTACCTGAACACAGGTAGAAACCTAATATATGTGAATTGAATAAACATGTCTACTTCAAACGTAACATCGATTAGCTATCTGAATATTTATTTCTTATTTAATATAATTCTTTTATCGTTCTGTAATATATTATCGTACAGTGATAAACAATTCTGACATTTTAAAAAGTCAAATTATATTTATTTTCACACAAAAATTGTCTTTTAAAGTATTTTCTAAAATATATTTTACAAGGATTTCGTCATTGTAAGGGGAATTTTTGAATAGTCGATTTGAGTACGATACAAATTCAGTATGACAGTCGGTTCGTGAGCTGCTCCTCTCTGAAAGCGAGTATTTCCACCAATCAAGTAATCAAATGGTCGAGAGAAACCAATTGAAAACTGAGAGAGGCATGAGTGGAACGCAGCTGCAAGAGACGCGCGCGCATTCAAGGAGCTGCTGCTGCTGCTGCTACGTCCAGCGAGCGCTTCAAAGGGAATGTACGCGCGTCGTGCTTCCATCATTAGGCGGAGGATAACAAGAGGTTGGGGTAGGGATAGAGTCGGGTTGTCTCCTATCTAACTCTCAGAGAATGCTGATTCGGCATGGCATTGTGACGTTTCTCACGGTTCCTCAACTTCAAAGTGTGTTGTAGAAAGTGAAAATAGAATAACGTAACATGCTTTATCTCTTTCTGTTCATCAGTATTTGAATTAAATGTAGAGGAGGGGAGCGTTAGAAGCCCTTGTCATATTTCAATACAGTTCTTTATAATATTGTTTTCATTATATTCGGGGGGGGGG